>JAQISU010000162.1:0-600000 GCA_029339505.1 Unio delphinus
GTGTGTGTGTGTGTATGTGTGTGTGAAGGCAAACACAAATCCATACTACTATACTATCTTTGTCATATAAATTGCATTCCCTCGCAATGTCCAAGATTCTCTTAGGTGGTTCACCATCAGAAAGTCATGAGTTCACATTAGAAAATAATATTGTTTAAGCAAAATTTCGTGTTACAGAGTGGAAATTTATACACTGTTAATGAACGTTGACAGGGTATTATCTCTGAAGGGCAACCAAGGAAATTGAGTTCCGAGACACACTGAAATTAAAAGCAGTGAAGTACACTTCCGTAGCCTTTAAGTTCTTGTATTCGCAACGACTTGGATAACAGTCAAATGGAGTGGAAGTAACCAGAAAATGTAGGGTCTGTTAGTTCTAAGCACTGCTGCCGTAAGGGTTGTGAAAAGATACACCAAGTTGTTGGACAGTTGTATTACAGCAGATTTTATTTAGGCGAAGAAGAAACGTTTATATTCAGAGGACGGTTCAAGACAATTATAATACATTTTGCCAATATCATTGCCATCTGAAGTCTCGATAGCCTTTCTACTTGTAGAAAAAAAAGAATTAAACCATGGACGTTATAGGGGATAAAGTGATGCAGTCAGTCTCCGATAAACGAGCTAGATTCGTGTATGGCTATTTAAAATACATAGAAGCTGAAAAACATTGTAAAGGATATTATCACTTCAGAAATGGGTTTCGAACGACAAATTAGATTGACGGGTAGTCATATCAGAAGTATATCATTAAAAATTACACCAAGTGATCATTACTTTCCTCAAGTGTCATCGTGTTTCATTGTTCGGGAGTTGATTAAAACTATTCTCTACTTGAGAGCTGAAGTGCTAATACTCACGGTTAAACAAACCAATCCAGGAACATCGTTGAGTGAAAAATAGAATGATGTCAGTTGCTTTTTAAATTAGCTCACGATCCTTCGGAACAAAGATGAAACTGACACAAATATCTGCCAGAATCAATTAAGTTCAAACCAGAATCCGCCATCTGTTAGTAGTTTGGGTAAGAGAACATAGGTTGTTGGCCATGGCTTCAACAATAGCTCACAATGTGGTTTCAGTTCTTCAGTTAAAAATAATCGTCAAATTTTGTCAATTCCAAATAAGTTCCCTCAGCAGCATTGCTATAGGACAAGATCTGCTCCAAACAGTGTAATTGATACACAGCAAAAAAAATAAAGAAGGGGGGTTTTAGGTCGAATATTAGCGATTCTTCTATCTTCAATTGATCTTTCGGTTGTAGCAAACTGAAAGATTTGTTCAGACGACAAGAATGTCAATTTGTCCACAAATGCATCCAAAAGACTTCGCCAGCAAATAAGTATTCAGGTCATTTGACCATTGATGTCAACATTAGGCCTTTGTCAATACCTGAAGATTATCAATGTAAACAGTAGTTCTGTAGTAATACCTTACGTCAGTGAGGTTATTGATGTCAACGGTATTCATATGTCAAAACTCTTACGTAAGTCAGGTTATTGAATGTCAACAGTAGTCATATGTCAATAGCTTACGTAAGTGAAATCATTGAAGTCAACAGTGTTGCTATCTCAATAACTGGCGTCAGTGAGTTTATCGATGTCAACAGTAATTAGTCCCATGTCAATAGCGTATATCGTCAGTGAAGTTGTAGATGTCCTATGTCACTAACCCTGTACCAAAGCATATTGGGATTTCTGACCTCAAATTTGAATCATATTAAATGTATGCAATTGTTCCTGAAGTTATTGAAACCATTTTAAGTGATAAATTCAACTTGATAATAACGATGCGTTGGGAGGTGTCTCCAGTGATATAGCTGGGCAGAGCTATCTTGGTACCATCGCGACATCGGTCAATGCACATATCAATTAGCAAATGTATTATTAGAAGAAATTTTGAATCAATCTTTATTAAAATTATACAAAAGAAAAGTAAAGGTACTATTCCAGCGCGACTGTATGATTTGTGTTAATTATTTAAAGAATAAAACCTTTTTGGCCCAGATGCTATGCTAATGCTCACGATGGTTATTAGACAACCAATGGAAATACAATCATTAGTACAACCAGATGCTGATAATTTATTGTGTTCTTTATATTATGTCTCTGTCGTGGCAGTGTGTTATTTTGTCAAAGCCGTAGTTGTACCTATAGGTTTCAAATATGTATTGTTATAGGTATAAGGTATAATGTATTCCAAGTGATATGATAAACAAAAAAGACAAAGTTACATTGGTAGTATCTCACAACATTGACTCTTTTAGGCACAAGTTCGGTTTTAAGAAAGTATTGATCCGAATGATGCATCACATGATAGAGTAGATGACACTAACGAGGTAGTTGCCATTGTATTCGATGACATAAATGGTTTAATACAGTTGTTACTATACTTGATGACGAATATAGGGTATTACACAAAGGATTGCAGTCAATAAATTCATTCCCATTATTCAAGTTCATATTCAATATTCCTCGGTTTTATTCTAAACCAGACAGTTACTATGATGGTGTATTTTTTTTCAAAACTCAAATCTATAATTGTGTTCATAGAACACAAATAAATAAAGTATCCCTCTCTCCTGGATCGAAAAAAATGTATTATCCTTGATTAAATTGTAATCATTTCGAAGTTCCAATAATTCTTAGTTTCCATAGAAAGGGACAAATAGATAGACTAATGACATCATTCAAATTATATAATGTGTATTAACAATGTTCTTCCCGTCTCTAAGTTACAGATGCTTTCAAAGACCTTATTGGAAGATGAGTTCAAAGAGTCACATAGTTCAATACTTAATTCAAGCATATGTGGAATCAGATAGGAAAACTAAGTCAAAATAAATCGAATCACCGTTAAATGAAAGCTAAGAATGCCTTCTGTAGACAGCACAAACATTAAGTTGTTTTTATTATATCTAGAACAACACAATTTTAATGTTGATAAATATATCTGAGAGTAATCAAAACCTCGTCTGAAAATGCATTAATTCGCACTTCCTTGAAATAGGTGACCAAAAGAATGGCTTGTAAAAACACTATTAATGCGGCGGATATTTAAGACCAGTAGGGTAATTACTTCTCACATCAATGGCCTAATTACTTCAATGTATTGTATTCTTTCTCACATAAGTATGTAAATAATTAAATATAATATACGAACGTATGTTCGTGTGTTGGCTAATGGAAACATCAATTAAATAATAAATTGGCCAGTTACAGTGGAAGAAGTCTCAGTGATATGAGTATACGAGTTATCAACACTTTGACCTGTTTTTGTATCCTTCATTATTGCATTTCTAAAGTTGTGTTAAGTCTAAATAAAGTAATAAGCTTACTTAAGAGAGGTAGTAAAAATAAATATCGATAACTACATGGTAATTTACATTGTATTAGCGGCATAGTGGTTTCAGAATCCGCCTCAGATGCGGAAAGTAGCGGGTTCGAACCCCGATTGGGTCATACCACAGACTTATAAAAATGGTACTAACAGCCGCCTCGCTATGCGCTCAGCATTAAGAAGTTAGTGTCAGGACAGGTCGGCCTGGTGTCAGGATAATATGACCGGGTGGGACATCATGTTACATATCTGAGGCATAATGCCCCAGTGGCAAGACATCACTATAAACTGCCGAAGTGCAGACATCGTAGCGATATGACTGAAAAATTGTTAAAGCTTGTTGAGGCAAATATTGAAATATGTATATAATGCATTCAACCTTAGATTTCTCTCTCTCTCTCTCTCTCTCTCTCTCTCTCTCTCTCTCTCTCTCTCTCTCTCTCTCTCTCTGATCATGATTCAAGTATTCATTGGTTTTTATCGCCATGACACATTCATTTATTCAACTATGAAGCGTATGTGAATTGTTTATTGTATTGACTCTCTGGTTCGTCTACTTATCAAAAAAGGCTTGTTGTTCTGTTCTGTCTTTAGTAAATTTGGTTTCGGATTATTGGAGAAGACACATATCTTGATTCCTTGGGAAATTCACGAGATCGATGCATGCAAACATCTAGACTTAAATATATTTAACTTGGAGTGTTCTGGTAGTATATTGTACAACAGTGTCGCATTATCATGGGATCTCAATGGTTGCGAGACAAGACAAAATTTATTTTCACCCATCTTAGCTAACCAAGGTTCAGATATGATATTCCTCTCATCACCTTGGCGAACCGGACAGATAATTGATGATTTGTCCTAGCGACATCTATTGGATTTCATGAGCTGTCTCTCTTAGTAAGTAATGCCAACTAACCAATAACGTGGTGCATTGTACGTCGGCCGAAAATAGTGGTTGCAATTGACCTAACAAGGATACTTTGGAAGTATAACATCGAATGTATTACCATGTAGCAGAGCTAAGAAATTAAAGTGGTATCTGAGTGAAAGGTATTGGTTCATACACAGACCGGAACCGGAAAATTGCGTATTGATCAGTCCATTCAATTTGTGTGTTCCCCCTGTTTCGATCATATAGGAACAGTGTTCAGATTTGAACAACTTGATTTTTATTGGTTGCGGTGCCTTGATATTCACAGACCCGAAGCACAGAAATATCTGCTTGATCCGTCCAATGTGTAGATATGATTATCACATCTGAACCTTAGCTAGCGATGAAGAGTCTCATCCGTCATAATTTATTAGCGTTAGAGAAGTCACCGATTGTTTACGGCACATAAATTTATCTCCATGTATTCCAGAACCGATTTACCGTGACTTTTTCCTTGGCATAAAGTCAACGTAAACATCAATTAACGAGATAAAGCTTAATGTTTTTGGACCAATTTGCACATCTTCAAGAGATTATATCTCGAAGTAAATGATTTTGTTACGTTTATTTAAATGCCAATATACGAAGATTAACAACAAAAGATTTGTTTAGAATATTACTTAAAAGTTTTGTTCTTTTATGTATTATCCATTTTCTTGATTTCATTCAATTGAATTACTTAATGTAATCGATTAAGGGGTCCCGAGTGGCCCACTGGTCTAAAGCGCTTTCCGTTACGGATCACTGCCATCTCACCTCTGTCTGCGTGGGTTCGAGTCTCAGATTCGGACAATGTCACGAATGTGGGTATGTGAGAAAGCTTGCCAATAGTTTCTCGTGGATCGGTGGTTCTTTCCGGGGGTTTTACCGGGTTCTTCCTTCACCATTAATACTAGCCGCCATGTATAGCATATCTTGTGCTGAGTTAAACCCTACTACAACAACAACAATATAATCGATTATATCTATTTTTCGTTCAACGGAGGAAAGACAGATATCAATCAGTCCGATAAGACGACTTAATATTGTACGTTTTGTTTGGTTATTTTTGTTTGTTTCTAAAGGATTTTTTTAAAACACATTATTATTGGATTTATCGTGCCAAGAAATGGTATCTAAGTACTATTCAGAACATACCGAGCCAGGCGGCCAGATCTGGCCTTGGCGGAGATCGAAAACGCTTGGATTATGGGAATGGACACCAATGCATTACCTTCGTCAGGGCTATGGACTGATTTAATTTAGGCGTTGGATAGATGTAACGACCGATTAACTTTGCACTATTAGGGACAAAAGAAACCTTGTATCAGTCGATATATTTTCGAAGATAGATTAAATATTAGGAATAAATTTAAAGGAGTTTTGTAAATGTTAAATCTATTTGAAGACCACTACTTGCATGCCAAATGACAGAGAATCAAAAATTATCTGTACGCTCTTGTTATATTTATTGATATAGATTTATGTATATTTATTTATATTTATATATGTTTATTTATATTTATTCTGTATAATCTTTTCTGCATTTCATATCAAATAAATTTTAATTAGAGATAGGTCAAATGTTGCATATAAATTTGTGACGTTGCTTGTGCCTTCCAAGTAAGGCGACAAGAATTATCTTGTGTAAGCCATAAATTATGTTAAATGATATGGAAGCAGATAATTCCACAAAATATATATTAACAGCGAATGTATTTTGCAGCTAAGTACTATTCCATGCAGTTATTAGTGATAATAATGTCGGTAGACTGATTTGATAATATCATTATAATCAGACACCAGACTTAGCGATGTCAGTATAATATTTAAGTCGACTGGTAAATCGTCGAAAAATGAAGATGTAACAAGTTAATGAGTAATCTCTTTTCTAACCACAGAATAATATCTTTAAGTATAGTATGTACAGACGAAATAGAATATATCACTGAACATTTATTTGAAATTCTATGTATTAGATTCGGAAAGGAAACATGATGAACTGAATTGGAAATTTATCACTACATCTCATAAATTCTAAACGTTGAGGAGAAACACATTCATAGACTGTCCTGAATGGGTTAGGGACAAAAAATGCATTTTTTAAAGAATATACTGTTCATGAAGGTTTGCATTTATGCTACAGATTTATTTTTAAATACTCCAAAAAATATTGAGAGATACCATCAAAGTATATTTCGATAGATACAGTCTTTGTTTTAACGATGTCCGCTAAGAATTTAGGAGACTGGGATACAAATATTTCAACATATGTATAATTGTTATTAAAATATCTTATATCATATATCCTGAACACCAGAGAAAAGCATTAGAACAAAAGCTGTTTATGTTCAAGGGAAGATATTTCGATGTCTCGAGAAAGTGCTGCTATTGCATGTTATATTTGCAAATAAGGATATTGGATACGTTACGTTTTTTTTAAAATACGATTTACGTTTAAATTTGATTCTCACTCGGACTGAAAGGTTTCCAAATCTTACTTGTTCAAATTCCATCGCTGCCCTATCCGTTGGGGATTGTGAATACTACTTCTTAACTATATTGGCAAGTGATCAATACATCGGCGGTAATAACCAACATCCCATTTTTAGATCTAGAGACAAGCAGAATCCGTGGCGCTTTCATTAAAAAGTCAATTATGAGTCATGTTATACACATTATCGTCTTCCAATATGGGAAAATGAGTCATGTTATATACATTATAGTCTTCTAATATGGGAAAATGAGTCTTGTTATATACAGTATAGTCTTCTAATATGGGAAAATGAGTCATGTTATATACATTATAGTCTTCCAATATGGGAAAATGAGTCTTGTTATATACAGTATAGTCTTCCAATATGGGAAAATGAGTCATTTTATATACATTATAGTCTTCTAATATGGGAAAATGAGTCATGTTATATACATTATCGACTTCCAATATGGGAAAATGAGTCATGTTATATACATTATAGTCTTCCAATATGGGAAAATGAGTCATGTTATATACATTATAGTCTTCTAATATGGGAAAATGAGTCATGTTATATACATTATCGTCTTCCAATATGGGAAAATGAGTCATGTTATATACAGTATAGTCTTCTAATATGGGAAAATGAGTCATGTTATATACATTATCGTCTTCCAATATGGGAAAATAAGTCATGTTATATACATTATCGTCTTCCAATATGGGAAAATGAGTCATGTTATATACAGTATAGTCTTCTAATATGGGAAAATGAGTCATGTTATATACATTATAGTCTTCTAATATGGGAAAATGAGTCATGTTATATACAGTATAGTCTTCTAATATGGGAAAATGAGTCATGTTATATAAATTATCGTCTTCCAATATGGGAAAATGACTTCGATTTCTCCGCGTTGAGTCAACTGAAAAGAATTATAAGTTAAGGATAATATCACCTATGTTTAGAGGAAAAACACTTCAAGGCTTGGCTAGAGATTTAAAATGTGAAAAATGAATTTAGCTCTAGACAGCAACATGCAGAGTTTAACTGCGAAGCTCATTTTAACAATCTGCTCAGCTGACAGCTGTATGTGACAATAATCAAAAGGTATTGCCACTTAATATCCTTATTAGTCAAGAACTTTGGTGCGATTACGACATTTAGATAGTGACATTGACATGCGGAAAAAATATTAGATCTCAAAGCGGAAAGTCATTTCTCATAGACAATTATCCTGACTATCATCAAACTATAATACTACTTAGATCATTCTTGACTTAGAATGTCAATAGTATTATCCATAATCCTTTAAGGTACTGGAACTCCCAGAAATATGGACAACACAAAAATAACTCTAAGAGAAGACTTTCTGCCACTCACGACAAGAATATATATATATATATATATATATATATATATATATATATATATATATATATATATATATATATATATATATATATATATATATATATATATATCGCTCTCCGGAGTTCAGTATGTGATATTTGCTGCACCATATTTTAGTTCCAACTCTCGCTGACTCCACTGGGATTCAATCGTTCTTCTCCCTTTTCAAAAGTCTTTCAAAACAGTATTTTGCACTCTGGAGAAGATATATGATATGTCTAAATAATAGAAGATATCGCAACTCACCTTCTAAACTCGAGATTTCGAGGTAGGAATACTAACGATAAATACAATTTGCACTTTTGTTCTCTAAAATAGAATTGGTTTGTGACTTTACCATGAAACCTGATTTTTTTTCATGCTATTAAAACAGAGAACTATATCCAAGAAACAAATCCAGACTCGCAGAAGAAAATTAATTTTGCTATTTAGGATTGATTGACAGCGTCCCCTATAATTGCCTTACATTGACGTATCTTAATGTTATTGAATCTTATCAAATGACATTTATAGTTCGAAATGACGTATGTTGATCTGAAGTCATTTGTAACTTATAAATTCATTTATGGACAATACCTATCCAATACCATATATATATATATATATATATATATATATATAAATATATATATATATATATATATATATATATATATATATATATATATATATATATATATATATATATATATATATATATATATATATATATATATATATATATATATATATATAAGGTACTGGTATTATATATATATATATATATATATATATATATATATATATATATAGATATATCTATATATATATATCTATATATATATATATATATATATATATATATATATATATATATATATATATATATATATATATATATATATATATATATATATATATATATATATATATATATATATATATATATATATATATATATATTTCTTCACCTATCATGCTTTCCAATGTGGTATGCAACCTTTTCCCGTCAATTTCGTTATACCGAGAACTTTTTCTGCAGATATAAGTTAGCATTTTCAAAAGTTTTCAACATCTTACGTCAAAGGACGAATATTCTATACATGTTTTCAGGGCATCTAAAAGTAAAAACGTCGCATTATTCCAGTAGATATGATTAAACAAGGTGAATGGGAACCGTTTAGCTTCTGGAATAAATTTCTAAAACAAACGTGTTCTACGGTCGTTAATTCCATATTTGTCTTAGATTATTTGTCCTTTTTTTAATAAACATCAAAAAAGGAAAAAATAAGAAATAGCTCAATTAAATGTCTTGGCTTGAAAAGTCATTCTAGTAATGTAAAATATTAGAACCGCACACTATGAAACTTATGAAATTGTTCGAGTCTTCGATAGCACAAGCCAAATTAAAGTTGGAAACGTTACTGGCACGATTTCTGCACGGAGACAAACATCATCAAAATTATCTTCAATCCAATATTATTAAACATACTCCATAAACGATTACAGATAATAGAAGTGACGTTTGCGTGAGAAGAATACGGATGTATCCAGTAAAAGCCGATGTTTCTACTTTGTTGAGTATGAGACATTTGTGATGATATCTGTACTTATAGCCCACCTTATTGTTGAGTATTTATTCAATTGCGTCATAAGACTGAATCGGATCGAGTAGGAATTATTTATTGCAGAAGTCTGTTAGACGTGCAATCTAATCCCAGGCGATAGTTGATCAGATGTTACTTTAATCGTGAAAAAAATTAACTCCACGATCAAAGGTGATGTTCGAGGTATTTTCGCTTGACTACTGCTACTATGTTAATTTGTTCAAAATTATTTGTTATTAAATTATGATGGTATTGCCATCTTTGCGAACGCCCAAACATCATCACATAAGGAAATGAATTTTAGTTGAATTCTATAGATCTCACAGAAGGAATTAAATTTGAATTGAATTATATTAGTTAGCATTGTTATAAATTACGTTTAAAGGTTTGTAGTATTCAAATTAAGAAGATGGTCATTTTAAGAATTGATAACATGTACTGAATATGAGATTCAATTATATATAGGATCCTGTGGAAATTGTTCATAAGCGTACATTTATTGGAATTGTATTTACAACAGAGGGGTAATTTGCAGAGGCAAGCAAACCACATGCAAAAGAAGATTATGCATCACCTTTACAATTGATAAATACGTCTACAATGTTTGCGATATTGCACATTTAATTGTATTTTAAGTTATCTAATACCTTGTAACATCAACTACTCTCTGTAATTTTCTTTGGGTGGCTTTAATTAAGAATTTGAAGTAAACTGGTATAATCAAGATGGTTTTATGTGTAGACAATTGGGAAGATATATATATATATATATATATATATATATATATATATATATATATATATATATATATATATATATATATAAAGTACTTCAATGTTTAACCTAAATAATTAGTTCAGCTGAAATAAGAAAGATTCATATATAATGTTTAATTAGACGATCTGTCTCTGAATTTGTAGCAAAGTAATTAGGTTGGATTGTAATGCAATTTCGTAATGATTTAATCTCGAAAATACTATCCCAAGTTTATTTGAATTTATTAACTGTTCTAACTATTGAAACATGTTTATGAATTTAAAGAAACGCATACGAGGTCAATTCTTTCAGCCCTGCCTTCCGAAACATTTTTACAGATAGAGAGCAAAAATGTATGTTTATTTATCAGAATATTTTGCATAATGTAACTAACAAATCAATATAGTGTTTTAGAAGAAAACCCAACAAAACCAAACAGTTTAGATAGATCAGTTTTGTCTATAACTGAAATCCTCATATTGCTTAAAATACAAACAGAAATAGTAATAATCTACCGTCCATTGCTTTACATGAAATATCATGCCACTATTGTAATGAGAGAGAAATGATAACCATTTTTTAAAAAATGCCGTAAATATAAAGTACTTGAAAAATGCAGTGTATCAATATGAACTGTCTACACTTTGCCCTTCTTTACTCTGCTTCATTTAAAGACACACGGTACGACGTATATGAAAATATGGCAACCAGTCTGGAAATGGATTACAAAAAATAGAGTATATATGGGTTTCGCTGGCCAGGATTGGTTAATAAAGTAAGTTATTTTCTTTAGAAAAAAAATCTTTTGAGAGTTTATCCTAGTTGTACGTAAAATTATTTTTAGAGACATTGATTTATTGATGGAATTTCAGTCCTTTAACAGTCTTGATTTGGAACAAAGATTACTGAAATAAACACCTGACTCTATGGTGCGGAATTTAAAGCATATGTTTCAAACACATGTAAGTCCAGGAAATGTAGCAGCTCATGTTCTTTTCTCTAAAGAGAAGCTGATATCCAGGTTTCATCTCTACTGATAAATATAGGTTTGATCATGAGCACTCAGAAAATGTTAAGTTATTGAATTTTTAATAGCATGGTGTTAGAATAGGTTTACTGTGGGAACTGAATTAGTACAGCGAGTCATATAGACAGCCACAGCGATACAATGACTCCACATATGCAAGTCCAATTAACTTTGCTAAAAATGCAATAATATGGTCATATTTGTGGATAATAGGCAAACCTATTACCTTTTGTAAATCACAGAATGACTTTCAGTCGGACATTAAACACATTTTAGATATATCAGCTGCTGCCAAAAGAAGGGGGTGGGAACAGTGTGTAGAGTGTAGATTTTACCTATTTTCGAGTGTTTTGCACTTTGGTTTATATATAATCTATACATATGCAATTTTTATACAAATACACAATTTATAGATTAATTACAGTAAGCAAAATGATATTTCATTGTTGTAGTTTGAAACATAATGCTTCAGATATCATCCCTTAGGTGTCTTCCGTCATGCTTAATGGTGCTTAACTCTCGTACCTTTGCATCCTACTCATGTCTTTCAGTAAATGTTTTGAAACTTACTATTTATTTTGCAATTTAATGGACTTATATCATCCTTACTTTAGTTTTTAATTACATGTCTTCTGGAAGAATGTTAAGTAATTTTGTCATTTAAATCTCCTTTTCGGTAATATTACATATACATATAGATCGTCACCTTGACCTTTTAGTCATTAATTGCATAATATGGCAAGACTGGTAATATATTTCAGTATTTAATTGAACAGAGATAAATGGAGGTATTTTAAAAGGTGACTTATTAGACAGCTTTATTGTAATATTTTTGGTGATTCTCTTAATAAAGCTAAAATACTTAAATGTTACCTGAAATGCACATTTGCTATTGAGGTCAACATGAACTTGCAATATAATGTTATATTCACTAATCTAATCTTTAACAACGTGAACTCTGCACATTTCTTAGGATTGTCAAGAAAATGACGGGTATATATAGGACACATAGTACTAATTATCTGGAAAACGGGAAGGAACCTGGAAATGGTTGAATATAAAATTAGAGTATATATTGGTTTGGCTGGCCATGATTGGTAAATAACGTTAGTTTATCTTTTTTATAGGAAGAAGAATCTTTGGAAAAATTATCCTAGTTGTATATGAAACAATAGAGACATTTTTTTATTGATGGAATTTCAGTCATTTAACAGTCTTAAGTTTGGAACACTTATTACTGAAATTATCAGCTGACTCTTTGGTGCGGAATCGAAAGCGCATGTTCAAATACATGTAGATCCAGAAAATGCCGCATCTCACATTTTGGTTTCATCTATACTGATAAATATAGGTTTGATCATAAGCAGTCAGAAATTTTATGCTATTGATTTTTTTAATATCATGGTGTTTGAATAGGTTGGCTATGGGAACCGAATTACTGTCGTGAGCCCTTAAGCGACCAATGAAAGGGTGACAATTTTACGGTTACTTACAACAGTATCTGCATGGAGGCATGCTGTCATAGAATTTTATTAGAAATGGTCCGTATTCATTTTCATATATATCACTGTAAATAAGTACGCTGTTTTATAACTCTTCTTAGCCTTTTCACCGTTATAAATTATCTGTCAATCATCGAGTAAAAAAATCAAATCAACTGTCATTTATCAAATAAACGGTCAAATCCACGTCACTCATAGAATAAAGATATCAATTCATTCTGTCAGTCATTGAGTAAAGATTTAAATACATTGACATTCATTGAGTACAAATCTACCCTGTCAATCATCGAGTAAATATGCAAATCTACCCTGTCAATCATCGAGTAAATATACAAATCTACCCTGTCAATCATCGAGTAAATATGCAAATCTAACCTGTCAATCATCGAGTAAATATACAAATCTACCCTGTCAATCATCGAGTAAATATACAAATCTACCCTGTGAGTCCTCGAGTAAAGATACGAATCAACTATGTCAACCATCAAGTAAAGACACAAAACCATCTCTTTCAATCACTGAGTAAACATACAAATCCATCTGTCGATCACCGAGTGTAGATAAAGAAATCAGATCTTGTCAATCATCGAGTAAAGATAAAATTTCACTCTGTCAATCGTCAAGCATTGTTTATATCACATTCTCTCGTTAGCTCAGACATTTATTTTAGCATGGTCTCTATGTTTAACAAAAATGGAGAATACATAGATCATCAATTTGGGGAATGTCTTTCCTTCCAACTTCTTAATTCTCTAGTTGTTGCAAATTGGATTGCACGTCACTATGCCTCTTGATCTTTTAACAAGATATGGAACGATGAATTCAGTATCTTTATAATTTTCACACGGGATCAAACATGTGTATGTTAATCATTCTTCTAAAACGGAACTTTCAACGCGTATCCATAGTCTAAAGCAGGGATTTTAAACGCGGCTCGCGAGCCGCATGACGCCCTCGAAGCAATATCCTGTGGTCCGCAAAATTATTGGCGTCATAAGGTGTCATGAGAGAAAACAAAGGTGGTGTAACCATTGGGCCATTGAAAATACCCTATTACGTCCCTCAAGGTGGTTTGTGTTTGAGATCTCTAGCCTAAATCATATATTTTATTGCCACTAATTACCATTATATATTTATTCCACCCAGTACTATTGCTATTGATGTTTGCTCAAAAAAAGGAAAAATAAAAAGGTAGAAAAATGAAAATGGAAATGTACAGCATGTCAAGGATGGAGAACCTCAAAAAAGGGACTATAAGCAGAAGAAGGTCTTAAAAGTGTTTTGAAATACCATTATTTGTATTTGTTTATTTATCTCAATAAATGAAACTATTAATCGTTATTGTGTAGTCATTATAATGTGGTGTGTGTGTCTTTGTACCAGTGCGTTCATTAATGATCTAATATAACCATAATAATAAACGAACAAAACAAAAGGAAACAGGACAATGTATTTGTCAGTTATCCTTGGAAATTGTGATCACTGCTCTCCTTTGCAGGTTTCAGTACCTATTGTTCAGATTACCGCCGATAAATAAATTGTGGGACCCGACAAGTGGCCGAGTGGTCTAAGGCGCTGTCCGTTACTGCGTGGGTTCGAGTCTCGGATTCGGCCAATATGGGTATGTGAGAAAGCTTGCCAGTAGCTTCTTGTGGGTTGGTGTTTTTTTCCGGGATTTTCCGGGTTCTTCCACCACCATTAATACTGGCCGCCATGTATAGCATATCTTGAGATGAAAAATTGCGTTAAACCCTAAAAAAAAAAAAAATAACCGCCGAGAAATTGGAATCAAATTCGTAAATCATGACTTAAATTGCTGTGTAATCCTTTGTATTATAACTGCTAGTGTTTTACAGAGGTTGAATAGTACTTCAAAAGAAACCTGATGCAAGTAAACAAGTGCTACATGCTTGAATACAATCGACAATAACCGGTTATTCCATTTTAAAGTCATATTAACTGATATTTGAAGTTAGTACACACGTTTTTAGTCTGATATGCTCGCATGATCAACAACGTGTAAACAGACACCTTACTACATCAGGGGAATTTATTGCCATTTCACTTCAGTTTTAAATCTTCTTGTCACATTCAAAGACACTTGGAATGAAATATCCGGAATGAAGGGATTTCACCTAGGAAATAACTGTGATTTATTGCATTATAACGTCATCGCTGTAACTACAGTTGCCATACTGTCAGAAGAGATTATCTGCGAATCAGACTCTGTTGATTTTAAAGAATTCCGACCATCTTTTATTTCCTGCCTTCTTCATCGATTGCAAAGGGATGCGCTACATATTAGACCGCCACACCTCTTTAGAGATGGCCAGAAATTCGTACGCCATCAAACTGTGTCCAAAAGTATTTCCTCAGTTAACAATTTTTTATTAAAATATTTGTATTATCATTGCTGACAGAGTGCAAAGTTCCATATTAATCATATGGTAGAATGATACTATTAATTCTTTTGCGAATAGTAATTGTAAGTAATGAGTATCTTTGCGTGTGTCTGTGCGTGCGCGTGATTTTGTGTATATGATAAAAGTGATATAAATTTTGCATGATGCAAACGGTCAAAAAACAAACCTACATATCAATATTCAAAAAGGAGTCAGAATTTAGCAGGGAGTGTAAAAATCTCAGCAGTCATATGGGGTAACACTAAACTCGTCATTTTGTACAACGTAAATCATACGGTGCCAGCCAACGTATACTTGTTCCATACAGTTATTTTGAAAACAAAATGAATAAACGCTTTCATGTGAGCAAACATCTATTTCCGAAATTAAAGACATCTTCTTCGCCCGTTTTCTTTTGTGAATTGCACATATATTGTATAATAAGTAATGAAGTTATTTGGTGAAAAAAATAGTTACTTAGGAATAATAACAGTCTCAACATCCATTGCATGTGTACACATGACATTCGAAATACTCAGTGAAATTTGGAATTTTCAACACGCATTTTTTGAGATACGGCAATTAGCAATGAAATCTTATCCAGTTTGTGGAGTCTTAAATATGTTTGTTGTTTCGTTCCAATCTGAAAATCCTGTAGAAAACTCTTATTCTCTCCCATGTCAACTATAGACCTAACATTTGGGGTAGTTTGTCACCCACCCACCAATTCACACAATGGTAAACACACACACACACACACACACACACAAGGCAACGATACTTTATAAATATTAATTATAAATATTAATAAATCAACACGAAATTTGGTCGAGTGCATCTATGCACAATTAAACAAAGTTCAATATCAAATTAGAAAAGGTACCAACTGTCAGAATGATGTTATGGGTTATGTATTCCGTTTTCTGTCCCTATAACATTGCACGTGTTTCGAACTACCTAGGGATTTCTAATCATCAAAGTCAATGTCACGTGTTTCGAACTACCTAGGGATTTCTAGTCATCAAAGTCAATGTCACGTGTTTCGAACTACCTAGGGATTTCTAATCATCAAAGTCAATGTCACAGCTCAATATTTTAAGTGTTCAGTAACACTCCGTTTTCCACAATGTAACTGTAGAACTGTTTGTGATTAAGGCATGCAAATTGGCATGGACATTTGTCACGGAAAATGTCATATTGTCATATGCTGACTGCTTATTATGACATTTTATTTGTTCTCTGTAGTTAAGAGCTTTATGTGATGTAGGAATAAAACTTAGAATAAATCCATAGTATTACCAAATGTTGTGTATCGTTAAACACGGGGGGTTGGGGTTGCTAAGTCCAACGTCTAGGTCACCAGTCAAATTTAAGGTTTCAGTCATATTTGTCTAACTTGTAGAGCTGTCGGAGATTTATTGATGAAGCTTTATATGCCCATACAAAGTCCCTGTAAGTTGTGTTGCATCGCACATCTGGGGCCTTTTCATCAACGTTAAGTTCATAGATCAATATTCTAAAGTTTCTGTTTGTTTCTGATTATATCATATATAGCCGTCTGAAGGACGAAATACATCATGTTACACGCATGCTTCTTAGTTTGATTGCATCTCATGAATGACAGTCAATTTTACCTTTAAGGTCAAGCCACTAATCCACGTTATTTTTTTTTACCTCTTTTCTGCACATGGCTCTAAAGCCTTTGAGAAAGGGCACTGAAATGCGGTATACCTGCCAAATAACATTACAGTTGGGTCTTAACTTTCATATTCAAATTTCACTCACGTGAAATGTTGTGACGTCATTTTGGTAAGTGGGGAACAACTTTGCATGTTGTTAATATTATTAATTACATCTTCATTAGTGTAGTTGTTGCCAATGTTCCAACTGTTATTGTACCCGAAATTTAGCTTTCACCAATTTACCATATTACTTCAATACCATCTTGAACAAGCTAGTCTATATGCTATTTTTGTTTCTTAAAATTGTTATTGTTGCTATTGACGACCTACAAATATTCCAAAGTTAGCTGAACACTGAAGTGGAAGCAATTCTGCATTGTTTGAAAGAACATGGAGAATTGACAAAGAAAATCGATAATAACAAAATTGGGAGTAGAGAAAATGTAAACTAGTATATGTATGAAAAACGATTTGCACACAAATAGTAAGGAATGCATGGCATCTCTAGTATGTATAATTTATATGAACTAATTAAATACAGAAAATCTAAGTAAGTATACTTTGTATGAACTAATTGAATACAGAAAATCTAAGAAAGTATTGATAAACGGGTTTAAGTCTGAAACTATGCCGCACAAATTAGTAAACAGTCGCGGGATTCAAATGTTACATTTACTTTTGCTGAATATGCGATATGAACCCATGCTTCTCAGAAATATGACACTAAATAAATTAACAGAACCAGGATAAGAACCGTTTTTTTCAAACAACGTCAGTTTTGAAGATCTAAGATTATTCCAGCAACAAAAGAAAATCGGTATTTGCACAAAATCAGAGATAAACAACGTGTTGCGTACTCATTATGAATGTAACCAGCCTCCGAAGCTAATATACACATTGTGAAGGAAACGAAGCATGCTGTCTCATGCAAGGGGTCACATACCGAGCGAATCAGGGTCGATTTATCCATAAGGCTGACTAGGCTGAAGCCTAGGGACCCACCAAGAGCAGGAGCCCATGCAACCTTTAGCCATGCCATGGCAATGCTGCGTAATCGAAAATTCCACATTAAAAAAATTCCTACTCCATGTAACAACAATCAGACTGCTGCTAAATTCCATCTTTTTAAATCATTTTTGGTAAGTTTGTATTAATTAAAAGAGCGCGAAATTCGCGGGTGGATGTCGAGGGGCTCAAAGAAGCTCGAAGCCTAGGGGCCTTATCATTCGCGGGTGGATGTCAAGGGGCCCAAAGAAGCTCGAAGCCTACGTTGGCATACAATCTGCCGAAGATTGCACTGGCTTTGGCAATGCGAAGATTCAACTCGTCGTCAATAGTGACACTCTGTGACAGTGTGCTGCCAAGGTAGGTGAAACGGTTCACTATGTTGAGTTATTTTAGCCTTTCATGGTGATGTTGGGCTCAACAGAGGACATTCCAGGGGCCGGTTGATGAAAGACTTGACTCTTCTTGGTACTGATGATGAGACCAAAGCTTGTGCATGAGCTGGATAACTTGTCAACGCTGCATTGCGGGTCGGCTTCTGAGCCAGGGATGAGGGCGCAGTCATCAGCAAATAAGAAATCCCAGATGGTGTATGTAATGGCCTTGGTCTTTGCTTGAAGCCTGCTGGGATTGAATAGTTTTTCATCTGTATGGTACCCTATGCCAACTCCAACCTCTCCGTCTCTGATAGCATTAGTCAGCACGGTGGAGACCAATAGACTGAACAGTTCGAAGCCAGAATACAACCCAGCTTGACGCCATTTCCTACTGGGAATGGCTCAGATGTCTCTCCGTTTTCCTGGACTCATGCCTGCACTCCATCGTGGAAATGCTGCACCATGGAAATACCTTTTCTTGGGCATCCGTACTTGTGAAGTCGATGTAGATGGAGAAAAGATCGGCGTTTTTCTCTTGTAATTTCTCTTGTAACTGCCTCTCAGTACACATCGTGTCGATGGTCCCATATTCTTTTCGGAATCTACGCTGGCTTTCTGACAGTAGTCCCTGGTCAAGGTGTGTAATGAGGCGGTTCAGTAGGATTCTGGCGAGTATCTTTCCTGCAATTGAGAGTAAGGATATACCACGGTGGTTGTCGCAGGCCTGGCGGTTCCATTTGCGCTTATACAGATGGATTATGAAAGCATCTTTGAATTCCTAGTGGATCGTTTCTTGCTACCACGTCAGTAAACACAGTTGGTGCAGCCTTTCTATCAAAGATGTGCGCCTTTCCTTGTAGACTTCAGCTGAGATTAAGTCTTAACCTGGTGATTTGCCACTGGAGATGGAGAGCAGACGTATCACTCTCTGTGTCTAAAGCAAGGTTGGAGGATCATGTGCTTCGTTGATGGGTAATGGGTGGGGGGACAACAGATGACCTAATCATCGATGGATAAAGGGCGATTCAGGACGCTGTCAAAGTGTTCAGCCCATCGTTGAAAAATCCTCTCTTTGTCAGTAAAATGTGTGTTCCCATCTGCGTTGAGAAGGGGGATGATCCAGAATATGTAGGTCCGTACACTTTTTCAGGGCATTGTAGAAGTTCTTCCTATCATGCTGGTCTGCAGTGCACTGGATCTCATCAGCTGTGTGTATCTTATCTGACCGGACGTCTGCTGTACACTTCTGCGTATGTCGTTGTACGCATTTTTCCTAGAGATGGATTTGGAGATGTTGATGTAGGTTTGAAGGAGGTGGTGTTTCTCATCCAGCAACTGCTTGATCTCGTCACAGTTCTGATCAAAGCAGTCTTGATGCTTTCTGGTTGTGGGTCCTAGGATTTCTGACTCTGTGCTGTAGACCAGCTCTCTGAATGCCACCCTGTCGGTTTCCACATTCTGATTATCGAGAGGGGTGGATTTCAGACGTTCTTCCAGAGCATCCACAAAAAGACTGTTTGGTACGGTGCATATCAACTTGGTGATGAATAGTCGTTTAGGAGCTTCTTTCCTTGCGGCCGTCTTTTGGGCTGAATGTGGGTGTTGAGCTTGTGATGATGAAGCGTTGGTCTGATCAGCAGTCAGCATCGCACAAGGACTTGGTCACACGCACATCCTTCTTGTCCTTCTTCCTGAAAATGACGTAGTCGATGATGTACCAGTGCTTAGAGCGTGGGTGCATCCATGATGTCCGGTTACGGGTAGAGAGGCGGAAGACTGTATTGGTGATCAGCTTTTCATGCTCGGCGCAAGTCTGGAGCAAGAGGAGATCGTTGCTGTAACAGTGATCCACTCAATGCTTTCATAGCACTCCATCCCAGATGACTTGATCACAGCCTAATCTTGCATTAAAATCGCCAAAAATGACGTGCTTGTCTGCTGTTGGAACGTTTGCAATGATGTAGTGAAGATCTTGATAAAACCCGACCTTTACGTCATCTGGGATTGTCATGGTTGGAGCATAGAAACTGATGATGGAAATGTGCTTTCTTCTAGATAATTGGGGTAGTTTCATGGTCATGAGTCTGTCGTTTGCTTATTTGGATTTCCAGCCAATTCGCCAACCAGTGCTGTCTTCACTTCAAAGACCACACCAGCCTCATAGCGTTCTTCACTTCCTCGGCCTTCTCCTGCAAGCTAGGACCCATTCAAGGCAGCAATGTCCACGTTGTATCTGGCGAGGTATTTTCCTATTAGGCCGTTACTGCTCTGAAATCTTTCCGCATCATCTCTGTCCATTAAGGTGCGTACATTCCATGCGCCAAGGGTGAGAGGAACAATCCTCAATTTCTTTTTTTATTTTGACCGCTGCAGTAGGTCCCCGCCAGTCGCGATATGCTGGCTAGGGAGGCTTAGAGCAGGCAATGTTTAGGACGCCTTTTGCAGGGAGGTAAGCATTGGATTCCTGAAGAGGACTTCTCAGTCGCTCAGGTTGCTGGCGGACTCCACTGCTGATAAATGTCAGTGGTGAACGATACTAATGCCCTGAGCCACGTGTGTGTAGGTTTGCGGTTACGTCTGACGGTGTACACACACCTGCCGCTTCGTAGCTTGCCTGTCGCCACATGACTTCAGTGGGTCATGACATATGATGGGTGGATGACAAGAATTAATTGGATGACCAGGACGTTCTACGTGTCCCGTCGTGCTCTTAGCACTCCATGGTGCTATGCTGCGAATCGCCATTCTGCCCCTTGACTAGCTGGTGCGATCATTTATTATATATGTACAATAAATTGAAGTTCAGGGCCGGACCTAAGTTTGTCAGGGTGGGAGCCCAAACTTGTTATTGGGTTAAGGGAAGGCGCGAAGCGCCGAGCCTTCTAGGGGAGTCCGGGGGCATGCTCCCGCGGAATTTTTTTTTCAAGGATGCAAAATGGTCCAATCTGGTGCTATCTGAACCTTGAAAAAAGGGATCTAACAAAAGTGACTAAAAACTGCAATGTTTTAAAAACACTAAAAAAAATATTAAAAAAAAATAAATAAAAATTAAAAATTCGGAACTCCCTTTGCATTTTTTATCAAAAGCAGTGAATAGGTTTTTTTAAAAAAAAAGGGGGGGGGGGCGGGCCCTCTGGGCCTCTATAGCATGTCCGGTTCTGAAGTTATTTGTGATTGCCGAATTAACACAGCATTGCTGAACACACATAAGTAGTCAATAATAAGTTCGGTGCAAACTCTGAAGCAGAATCAGATTGTAAATTAAATTTTATTCCGACGTAAGAAAAA
Source organism: Unio delphinus (assembly GCA_029339505.1). NCBI lineage: Eukaryota > Metazoa > Mollusca > Bivalvia > Unionida > Unionidae > Unio > Unio delphinus. The sequence goes on from JAQISU010000162.1 coordinate 21,768, forward strand.
GAAAACAAAAACAATAGTTCCAACGTTTAGGAGTTAACAAAAGTTTTCTTTGCAATATGAAAGTCTTTAGTAGTCATTATTGGTAAATATTAGTCATAACCAGTCTGATTCTATTAATACATATCGATCAGGTGTGATCATTTATTAAATGTACAAGAATTTAAAGTTATTTGTACTTGTTATCTGTATACTTTTCACTGATTTTATTGCGTTATTTGTATACTTTTCACTATTTTATATACAGAAAGGTTTTACATTATTATGACTCTATGGTCTTAAACTAGGAAACAGAAAAAAAAGCGAAAACCAACAGTTTTGTAAATGCAACAAATAAATTTCCCTCGAATGCAAAGTGAAAATTTGAAGAAAACATTTCAAAGTATAAAGAATTAAATCCCAAATGTACATGAAGGTTCCAAATGAATTTCAGATGTGTTCCAAATATATTCCAATATTGACTGTGTTGGTATGCCTGTCGTTTCGAACGTAATAATGTTAATGGCTATGCCAAGGACTATATAAAGTGCGGAATGGTTTCGGCGAAACTGCACTGAATATTAGGGTTTCTATAGAGGGCACGGATAACGCCATACATGCATATGAATAGAATTAGTAAAGGCTGCAATTAGCGAGTTCGAAAAGACAGTTATTTAAACTAATAAATAATTCCTTATTCGGATAAACGATAGAAAATCTAAGAAATAGAATCCACGTTGATCGCCAGAAAATCAACACTTCTATGTAAACTAATTGCCGACCCAGCATTTTTAACTAGGTAAATTATTCCGGGAGTCGGGGGTGCTCGTGGCAGTACACAATGCAAAATCTAAGCTTATTCTAACAAAACCAATCTAAGTAGGCGTTGCCGTGCAGCATTTATCAAATTTTCGTTTCAGTTTTACTATAATAAAACTAAGTCGCAATATTGCTACGATGTTAAGCTCCTATAGATGGACATATATTCGCGATTAATACATATTGCCACAATGTATATCGACACCGACATAGCTGACTCAAGCCTGCCAGTGAATATCCTACTGACCATCCTCTGTTTAGCACCGTGAATATCAGAGTTATAGGAAAACTCCAAGATGTATATTCATTAAAAGCTATTACGGACTTTGTAAGGCTTCATCCAAAGAGACATAGATATACCACCTAACCTTACGGGTACTACGCAATCCCAAAATAAAATATGTATTATACGGCACAGTATAAGTCATCACGCCCTATAGCCAAAAACAACACGTGACACAGATGAAGATTGCAGAGTTGTCAAACTGGAAAAGAGATCGCTTCTAAAAAGGCAGATAAAACAAAAATATCCTCAGTTGGAGAGCTAGATACATGAAAAGGAAAATTATCTCAGTTAAAAGCCCAAGGCTTAGTATGTTTACATATTTATCGAGATAGAGTAGCATACCCCCATCTGAAAAAGAATCTTGAGGAAGGAAAAGATGATAGAGATGAAGGAGTCAGACACATAGTGAGATAAATTCTCACAGTAATTAATACAATGAAAATAATCTTTCAGAATATGCAGTCTCTACTCCTAGAGCCATGCCAACCTAACCATTAACATGCTATTTAATAATGTCTTTGAAGAGACAAAAAATCGTGTACTACTCAAGCAAAGTCTATTGATAAAGTCTGGCCAAAGGATTGAGAGGCACATGCTCGAGACAAATGCTGTTAGGTTCCAAAATATATAAAAAAATTATGTCATGGTAGCAATTCTGCGCACTAGGAAGAGACGTGGGTAAGCGATGTAATTGATTCGAGGAAAAATATCGAAAATGACAAATGTAATACTACAGCCTAATCTCTCCGCCATCAAAGGCATGGCGCAAACGATGATCGTCGAGGTACTGCATATATAGATAGTAAAGTAGAAAACGTGTGCAGCATGAAAATTGGGAGACGAAACTGGTAAACTTTAAGGGATTCCGCAAGTTACTGTACAAGACCCATCTTGGTTTTGTTACATTGTTGTCAGACGGTACGTTGCGACTGAGCCACCAATGTTGTACCGTGGCAAGAAATCGGAAGGGATGTGTATTCAATCACTCGAGGTCACAGTAAAATTTCCGAGAACATATATCTTCGTCTGTTGATATGAGTATGACTGATCATGACACACACTGGTGAGTTTCCGCGGCGATTTATTGCCGTGCTAGCCCCAATGGAACTCAATAAAAAGTTTGCGATCAGTGTCACATAGCTGATGAGTACAGAAATGCCGAACGCAATGGATGTAGCCTACAGCTGCGAATTTACCCTAACAAAACAAGAATTCCTTTTGTGCTTCATAACATTTACTGATACGATGTCCACTTGATTATTCAAACAATATGGATTATTCCCAAAAAATATGGAAACAACATGATATTTCGGGTGCAGATCATTGAGTGACTCACTGCAGTTTCTCAGTTCCAACTTGGACAAACAAGTCAACAACCTTGCGACGGGAGGCTTTACTATCTTTCGACGATACGACTGACAATGAATCATTCCAGTTGCTTGGCAGCTAAAGATTCTGTCCCTATGAGTATATACGCAATCAGGATAAACAAAATTAAAACTTAGTTGCTACTGATGAAGTCATTTTAATCATCGCTGTCTCGCAAAAGCATTTCCTCTTAAAACTAAGCGCATGCGACCAACATCTGGTTTGTGATTGGTTGTACAAACCTTGGTGATTACCATCATCTGTATCTGCGCATCGATACCATCATCTGTATCTGCGCATCGATGTGCTTCTCCTCGCGAATGTTTTTGAGACGTTATACTGCCATTCGCGTATATTGACTCGGTCCCGCGCCCTGTCACCATGAATGGCTTGTATGCGCTGTTGCCGAAAATAAGCATCTAGTGGAACTGCTGACATTTACCAATTTCGCTTCGCCGAACATCGCATCAGCGACGGGATTTCTATAGTGATTCAACGTTAAGGTCGCATAAACATACCCACTCGGACACGGTCCTATGTTCCTGAAGAGATACATAATGTATCTTCATTCACACAACCTCTATGAATAGACGATGATACAACCGATGCCTTTAGGTAGTTTTAGTGGGTTGATGTGAACGTTATGTCTCTTCACACACGTGGATATTCACTATTATATCCGCTATTTTTGTGGGTCAGTTCCCCGCGTGTTTGACAGCCACATGTGGATTAACTTGTATGCAGGTTCGGGTCGCGTCAGTAACAACGCGCCGGAAGCCTTTAATAAATCTATGTCCATTTTCAGCGGTTGCACAATGACTTTTTCATGGACGCGAATACGTTTTTTACGCGTTAATGCATGAACAAATTAGAGAATAGGCAACAAAAGGTGGATGATATACATCTATATAATTTATGAATAAATAGAGAAAAAGATTTATTAATATTTTTTTTATGTATAATGCATATTTTTCTAAAAATATATTAAAATCTTGATATATTATTGACGAATATTTCTTAAGAACTCAAATTATGTAATAAAAATATTTTAAAAGTATGATGTGCAGAACACTTATAATCATAAAATAAATATTTTATAAAATAATTAATCGAAATATATCGATAATTAATTTTAAAGTGATCTTTTCATTTTCAAAGAATTAGCAAACTTCTTTTCATGATATTAGTTTATATTTTCACTTGTTATTCTGCAAATTAGAATATTTTGAAAAAATCTTAACTAAAGTGTAATTCAAAATTCAACATAATTTAGAGAAAACTATGAATGTAGTATAGTATTTTGGAAGTTAGACCTTTTGGATATACCGTATTAAGACGGTGAAGCCAAGAGTTTTCTTTTAGCAGACATTCCATGTCAGAATCAGCTTTAACAATTGGTCAAAAGGAGAAATATGGCAAAGGATGGGGAATCTGGTTAAAATGTGCGGCAACATGGGATGAAAAAGATTGATCAATATAATCTTTTGTCTGACCTATGTTGGTTCATACGTTTAGATATATGTTGACTGGTTTATCCAACATATTGGATACCACATATTTTGCCATGTCATCAAATAAATAACATTTGATATTGCAGAGATAGACATGGGAGACTTTGACGATGTAAATGTACATTAAAGATTGACTTTACACTTAATGTATACAATGACACATTATACACTTAATGTATACAATGACACATTATACTTATGTGCACTTGTGTGTACATGTGACACCTGCTCGTCTTGTCAAAATAATAATGCCAGATCACACGATATTGCGAAAATGGCCTTGGCAATGTTGCTAGAGGGCGGGGAGCGCTCACCAGTTAGTATGTACTTTTGAGAAAGTGACGTATGTAAGGTGAAGTTGGTTGCATTGGAAACATGCACATTCTAGAGAATGGTGGTATACCTCTATGCTACATTGATGTAATGTAGCTGACATTTCTTTAGATATTGTACTTATGGAAACTATAATTGACTTCAGCACACTGGTATCTAAAATGACTGCTCTTTTAAGCTAAACAAATCAGCCTGAATTAGTTTAAGGTATACAATCTTTAACACCTATTAAAATTGGAAAAATGAATTTTGCCCAACCAGCTTCTGAAAGCGCAATGGATATATTACCAAATATAATGTAAAATAAGTTATCGGCTGAAAGTGAAAATGTCAAAGTGGAGCTGCCGCTTTTTGAAAGGTGAACATCAGGAGCAAGGCCAAGCCGTATACTATATAACCCATATTAGACCTATTATTCATACACTAAATTAAAGAGAATTAAAGGTTCTTTAGAACAATACCTAACAAATAAAAAGTTTTTTTCTTAAATAGCCAGTATAACTAGTGAGGAAACACGGCAAAATTATTTTTCTTTAAAATTCTAACCGTATGCAAAATAAGATACTGTAGAGTGTCTTAATATGGATTGTTCACTGGAGTACCAAAGATTTTTGCAGCGATAGCCTCTCGCAGGCGGTTCAATCGATTCGAGATAGACTACAACGATTAGTACGGCGATCAAAGGCGGTTGCGCTTCCGTCAACAACGCCATTCCAGGTTGTAAAAGTCATCAGTGAAACTGCACCACTCTTGCCGAGTTGGCAGAAGCTAAAGACTTATTCATGATTGCAAATCTGGTAATGATAAGCGGATTACAGTTGCGGAGGGCAAAGCCGTCTCGCACAATGTATTAGACAAAACAGATATGTAAACGATGGCTAAATATAAAGATACCCCAACATAGACGTGGCTGCATTGCCAGAGAGAACAATTCAAAATTACCAATATTACACTAGGGATCCAAACCAGCAAGGGCGAATAGAACTTCAGGTTACCAATATTACACTAGGGTTCCAAACCAGCAAGGGCGAATAGAACTTCAGGTTACCAATATTACACCTGGGATCAAAACCAGCAAAGGCAAATAGAACTTCAGGTTAAGGATACACCACGGTATTTTCTTCCGTGCGAAGCATTCTTCGTAGTCTGATGAAATCGTATACGAGCCGCCATCAACAACACATACAGCAACAACAATGCAAAAAATGACAAAGCCGGAATTTTCTACAATAACAGTATGGCACTGTGCAACAGCGCACGCTGTCTAATCAACATAAAGGAAATCGAGGCTTGGTTGGGCAAGGTAGGTCGACGTTGCCACGATGATTCTGGAACCCGCCAAATATAGCGACTACGATGTTACATAATGACTCAAACGAGACATGCAGATCACGTAACGTAAGTCTCGCATCTTACGCAGGCTCCTTTCGTGGACCTATAGGCCAATGGTATTCTTAATAGACATGATGATGGTGACGCCGTTATACGAGTTTTACAACCCCATTCCACTCAGATATATAACTGCGTTTTGCAGTCTTTCGAAGGTAACTGTCGAGCCAAAACAGCTCCATTATATCGAAAGAGCAGCGTTAACGATGCGAATTGGCATATCGCTGAGGATAAAGCTGTGTTATCAAAACTTGAGTTTTCGATGATCCCAACGAGTCCATCAGTGGCCAAAGATATACATTTAACGTCATTTAAAAAATCGGGTTTTCATTCCACACGATAACCTTAGACGAATTCTCATGGCAAGTGAGTACACAGAGGTCAGTGCACGTCGCACGTGTTTTTGCCATTTCAAATTACGGACAACTTGAACACCCAATGGAGACTTCCAAAGATGTTTTCAAAATTAAAATTGACTGAGGTCTCGTTGATGTCAAACAGCCACCAAGAAGACACCCAAGACAATATGCTCAACTTCAGAAATAATAATGTTGCGCGTGTGTATCATCGGCTGTTGAAATACATGGACCCAGACCAAAGCGCTTGAGATAGGCTTGCAGATTTCTCAGAAGGACTTCAATAATTTGTATCAAATCATAATTTTCTCTCAAGCAACTAAACCTCATTAAGCAGATTGTGGTGGACACGTACTTCGGAGTAAGTGGTCGAATGAGGGTCACGTATGCGTCTATGGAAAACTCCTAGTGGTTTTCTCTAACCCGTAATTGAGTCTGTAATATTTCAAATAAATTTCGTGCCAGCGTAGACTTGTCATAATGAGCCGAAGTCAACATGGAAAGATCGCAACTGCGATTTAATACAAACCGGATTTCTAAAACTTCCCCGGAAAGTCCAATGATGTTGACATTAATACAAGTACAACAGTTCAAAGAAGCCAAAGGTCAACGACCGCTCCGATGGACTAGTGGTTAGAGCGTCCGTCTCGGATGCGGGAGGTGCTATGTTCGAACCCCGGCAGAATCATACCAAAGACTTACAAAAATGGTACGAACAGCTGCCTTGCTAGGCGCTCAACATTAAGAGGTTAGTGTTAGGACTGGTTGGCCTGGTGTCAGGATAATAATAGATAGGACATCATGATACGTGTCTGCGGATTGATGCACCGTGCTAGACATCAATATAAACTGCCACACTGCAGATATCGTAGCGATATGACTGGAAAATTGTTAAAGATAGGTTAAAAATCCTAACCAATTAACACACACACCAAACTTCGACATCAAGGGATAATTCTTATGTTTTCCATGGCCTAAGTTACCTTAATGAAATACGACAACGGAATACATCCATTGCATATGAAGATTCCAGGGCTAATAATGTATGTGGTTTACACGGCTGCAAAGCGGTTGAGTTAGGGTCTCTGAAAGAGATGGGTGGCGTTCATATAGCGATAAACTCAGCTAAGCATTTCCAATGCATCTTCATACGGGATGAATTTGTAAAGACACTTCGTAGTCATAGTCAACTTGGATTTATCAACAGGACCTGGATCTCACTAGGTCACACACGCGATAATGCCTCATCTTTTGCATTTTTACTCGTACGGGCTTGCACAGACGCGTGAAGTCGCTAGTTATTTATATAGACTTTTATGTGTATCTGACATATCGCCGCTGTTCTCTTATACGATGTCTTTGCAAACCCGAATGGCCAAATATCTTTATCAACATCATTTTAGTAGCGAGTACACTCCGCTATAAACTAGCTTGAGAGTATAAGAAAATTCAGCTTTTTACAGACGCGCGAGAGCAGCAAATGCGCAGGGTGACGCTGATATGAATAACACGACGCAGAAACTCTGACATATTGGTTGTCAAAAACAATATCGATGTAACCAATACTGAAATGAAACAATGTTGGCTTGACTTAGCATGCGAAAATTTAGGAAGGGAGATGTCCACGTCTTGTGCACGCACCCTGGTGGCTGATAAGCCCAATAAGTGACAGGCACGTCCTTCCACAGAGGCTGTAGCGGAATGTCTGGGTTGTGGTGGGTGCTACTAGTGATTTCCGGAATTTTTTCTTCGCCATTATTTTTCCTCCACACTGGCACGTCTATTTTGTTCAAACGTGATAGTGGCCTGGTGAACTGTACTTCGCCAGCTTTTACGGTCACAAGCTTGTGGTGCCCATTGAATTTTACCTACAATGGAGAGCAGTTATCCCACGGTAGTTTGAGCAGTCAGACTTTAACCCATTCTTTTTGTATAAGGTGATGATGACTGCACCTCGAAGGTCTTGTGGAAGTTACCCTCGCTCTCAGCAGCAAACGAATATCTCGTGAAGTTTGGTGTGTAAGGCTCTTCCATTTCTCTGGTAGAATACCGTCTTTTCCTGCAGCCTTTCCAGTCTTCATCGTTTCTGTGGCTTTTACAGTCTCTTGGAATGTAGGTGCCCCATCGAGATCCATTATTGGTGGCTGGTGTGGAATGCAATCAACAGCTGCCTCCTGGACTGTACGGCTAGTGATGAAGAGTTTGCGGACGTGCTCTGATCAGCGGTTCAGGATACAGATTTCCTGTCAGTTAGTAAATCTTGACCATCTGCACTCCATTGAAGGAACAGTATTTGGAAGGTAAGCCCCTATACTGCTTTCAAAGCTTCATAGAACCTCTTGTAGTTACCATTGTCAGCGTACAGCTGGGTTCTTTCTGCAAGCTTTGTCCACCATTAATTTTGTATATCTCATAGCCTGCACTGGAGGTAGCTGCAGATATGAAGGAAGCCTGCTTTCTTCTGTGGAAAGGATGATTGGGCGAGGTGGACTTGGAACACCGATCTCTTTTTTGCAAGCATTTTGGATTTCTTTGTTGTTTTCATCAAACCAGTCTTTGTTTCTCTTAGTAATAAATCCAAGGATTTATTCTGAGGTTTGCATAATGGCAACCTTGATGTAATTCCACTTCTCTTCTGAATGTAGATCTGACGAAAAATTAGGTTCTTCTAGACTGCAGGCTCTCTAAAATATCTGCCTTGACGTCAGCATACAAATTTTTTTGATCTGGAGCTTCCTTCTCAGGGTACATCCTTGTTGGCTGGGCCTGAGCTTAAAGTGAAAGTCATGCTTGCATCTGATAATCATGTAATCTATTAGGTTGCAGCGTTTTGATCTAGGATGCATCCAAGTCCTTTTCAGGCTGTCTTTCTGCTGAAATACAGTATTTGCGATGGTGAGCAGTAATTCTGTGTAAAATTGAAGAATCAGATGCCAATTGTCATTGCAGCCACCCACGCCATGTTTCCCAAGAACAGTTTTCCAGGCTTCTGAGTCTCGTCCCAATCTAGCATTGAAATCTCCGACAATGATTATTTTGTCACTCAGTGATGCTATTGAGATGTCTGAGCAGGTCAGCGTAGAATTTATTCTTTTTAGAAATATTTGCCTGGAGTGTTGAAGCATATACACTGAAGAGTGTGGCGTGTTGTTGGTTCCCTCACGGGATACGCATGAACATGATGCAGTCAATGTGACAGTGGGGAGGTTTGTTAACTTGGCGGCAATTGAGTCCTTGACCATGAAACCGACTCCTAAATGTTGTTCTTCAGTAATTGGTTTTCCTGACCAGTACAGTGTGCATGTAGTGCCGAGTTCTCTAAGACTTCTCACCTCTGAATGGTGAACTTTGCAAAGTGCAATAATCATGGTTGCACGCTTTTCTAAAGATATAGTTCCAGGTCATTATTCCAAGATGAAATGAACTTTTTTCATGCTTTCAGTACTCTCAAAAGAACATCAAAAAAGATGATCATGTACAAAACAACAAAATGTATCACACGAAACAATTTTGATTATATTGCTATAAATTGCCACGTAAAGTAATTTGAATGTACAGAATACAAATTCAAACTTTATTTTGCTGCATTATGTTGCTAAGTGGGAACAACATAATTATGTTTTGTTTACTTTCAAACCTTTAATTCTAAAGAATTCTAATATTGTCTTGTAACAAAAAGAGTCTAACCCTGAATTTATCTGTGCCAATAAAATTCCAAACTAATTTTCAAACAACCTAATATCCTTAAGATGATCTGGTTAAAATTACATCATTTAAGAAACATTTTCAAATTTGTTGATTTAAATTTTGACAAATGTGCTATTATTGTGTACCGGTAGCTTGAAAAACCTTACCAGCCCTGAAGAATTGCTTCAGTGCAACATGAGACCGTTGGACTTTTTTATGATCTGGTAATTTCTGGAGACTACTTTCAGTTCCCAATAGGTTTCCAGTGTACTTTCAGTCAAATATATCAAGTCATTTACAATCTAAGAAACAACAATGAATCACCCACCCAATTCTTGTTCAGTTGTTGTGTTTCAATCAGCTGTTAGATTATGATGCAAAAGCAGTGGATGTCACTTAAAAGGGACATTACTGTATTTGTTATGATGAAAATGTACTGAAAACAATAACAATTAAGGTTAAACAAGTCACTGTGAACCATATCAACAGTCATGTTCATTAGCCATCAGTTATTGATACACTTAACTCCACATCAATGATGAACAAAAAGTGACTGTTTTCTATTGTATACGGGGCTATGTATGCTTAGTTCAACATAGTAGAAACTGTTTCTTAATGGAATCTGCTACTGACTGCGAGAATGAAAATTATAATGTCAGTATTTAGTGAAAAGAGTTCCACAATTATTGAAGTGTAAATTTAACTTGATCACACCTAAAGAAAATAAAGTCTCAAGAATTCTATGTTAACCTTGTGTATGATTGGTCTCAAGGACTTTATGTTAACCTTGTGTATGATTGGTCTCAAGGACTTTATGTTAACCTTGTGTATGATTGGTCTCAAGGACTTTATGTTAACCTTGTGTATGATTGGTCTCAAGGACTTTATGTTAACCTTGTGTATGATTGGTCTCAAGGACTTTATGTTAACCTTGTGTATGATTGGTCTCAAGGACTTTTATGTTAACCTGTGTCTGATTGGTCAACAAATTATATTTCAACAAATACTCAACCATAATCATTTAATGTAATAGTAAAGGTCATCGACACAATGACCATATTAACAAATGTTAGGGCCATTGTAAATACATAAATATGCAGATTTGATGCCAGTAATGTTCATTCAAAATAAATTATGCAGTCTTCTGGGAAGTAACTAAAAGCTGTCCTTTTTTTTTGTTTAGTAATTGCGGCTCCACTTTTGCAAGACTGGCACTATTTGTACAAATTGAAATAATAATGTCAGGAAACAAACAAAATCTTGTCAACAATTTTCAAATACTTGTAATGTTTTTAATAATAGCAAAAAGACAAATTGATGTTTCCAATAACAATTGCAAAAAGACAAATTGATGTTTCCAATAACAATAGCAAAAAGACAAATTGATGTTTCCAATGACAATAGCAAAAAGACAAATTGATGTTTCTAATAACAATAGCAAAAAGACAAATTGATGCTTCCAATGACAATAGTAATATTACAACAAACTTACTTTATGCAAGGATGCCATCAAACAAAACTAACAAAAGCAGATCAGGTAATTTAAGAAAATGATGAAATTATGACTTATTAATTAACACATAACCTAATTAACACATAACCTAATTAACACATAACCCAATAAAATCACAGTATATTCTACATAATCACAGGCTATAAAATGAGCTAACATGACAAATGGCTGGGTAAGCTTAAGAGGGTTTAAATATCAAGTGTTTGAATACATAAAACGTTGGATTTTTGAAAATATCATTATTTCATGATCTATATAACATCATTTTGACAAATTTCTTGCTTTCTTTATTTTACATTTGTTGTAACTATTGCTTTGTTACCTTTAAGAAAATTCCTCAGTGCTTCATTTTCTGGATTGTTTAGTACAGAATGAAGAAATAAGCTTGTTTCCTGTTTCAATTTTTGCAACTCTTTTTGAAGAGCTGCATTTCTTCGCAAAAGTTCTGCAGTTTTTATTGTAATGTCCATCAAACCTGACTGCTGTAATGCTGCAGCTGTCTTGTCATAACGATTCTTTTTCTCCACAGATGAAGACTGACAATCTGGCTGCTGAGAAATGGAAATGGCTGGAGAAGCAAAATTTGGTTCTTTCGATGTTTCAGTCTTTGACTTTTTAATATTGATACTCTGATTAGTCACACTGCCTCTTTCTTCATGCTGTCTTTTCCTTAACATTTTTCCTCCACCTGGCTGCTCATTATGTGCATAGCTGATGTTAGAAACAGCAGCCATGTAACAGTCTGTGGCAAGATTCCAACAAGCTCCTTGGTTTTCCAGTGGAGGTAACATTCCCATAATGTGAACAGAGCCATTACGAAACTCACGATGTCCATTACTTGACATATTTGAGAAGCTCTACAAGAAACAAACAAAGAAACACTGAGTGTGCATGATTTCAGTGTTTTAAAATAAATTAGTCTTTCACTATAATGTAAATCACAACAGTAAATGTTTTCAGACGAGATATGTATGAGGTAAAAACACTCCATTGGTACTGAATACCATACTCCTGCCTGTAACCAACAAGCACCTGACTGCAAAGAAGAAAAAATCATCTTCTGTCAAATATTAGAACAGAATCTATGCTGCTGTAATTAAACTTTCAACAAATTAGAACCTCATTCACCAAACAAATTAGAACCTCATTCACCAAACAAATTAGAACCTCATTCACCAAACATCCAAGGTTAATTTGATGCTTGTTGATCATGGTGATCACTCACTAGCTTCCATCAGAAGTAAATAGCAAGGGTTGAAATGCAGAAATATAATAAAATGGTTAGTATAGTACATGACTAAGTATTCTTCCTTTGTAAATATATATGTGCTCTCTATTTGCTTGGAAAACAATTGTATTAGCTTGAGTATAATGTTCCCCTAACTTCAGTATAGCTCTAAGCTGTATAAAAAGGTTAGGGTCTGTACTATTTATTAAATATCTTATCTTACTTCAATGATCTGGCATTCAATATGGCAGTTCAGTCCATAGTTCTGCACTACACACTTATACTTGAACTCATTAGGTGTTTTATCTGGTTGAACACATCACACAGAACCTTTATAAATCTTAATTTGTTATGAATTTCATTCACACTGTACAGATGAATATTTAAAAAGCTAAAACATAAGGTATTTAATAAATACAAATTGCATTCATTTTTTTTCCTTAGACCTCATTATATCATATGTCAGGGCCTGAGTGGCCAAGTACTATAAAGTGCTCACTGTTATGGATCACTGCCATCTCATCTCTGTGTCGCATTTGGCCAATGTGGGTATGTGAGAAAGCTTGTAAATAGCTTTTTATGGGTTGGTGATTCTTTCCAGGGTTTTCCCAGGTTCTTCCTCCACCATTTATACTTTCTGCCTTGTACAGCCTATCTAGTGCTGAAAAATGGCATTGTTGTTGTTGTTGTTGAAGGTTTTAATGGCATTTTTCAGCACAAGATAGGCTATACATGCCGGCCAGTATTATTGGTGGAGGAAGAACCCAGGAAACACCCGAAAGAATTACCAACTCAAGAGAAGCTACAAGCAAGCTTTCTCACATAACTACATTAGCCGAATCTTAGACTTGAACCCACGCAGATAGAGGTGAGATGGCAGTGAACCATAACGGAAAGCGCCTTAGACAACTCAGCCACTCGGGGCACCATCCTCAAGGAAGAGGTGGAGTCAGCAATAAGAGCACTGAAGAATGGGAAGGCAGCTGGAGTAGACAACATCCCAGCTGAACTTATCAAGAATGGTGAGGAATCAGTGATAGAGCTACTAACAAAAATCTGCAACAAGATCTGGCAGACTGGTGAATGACCAACACAGTGGACTCAGTCACTGATTATAACACTTCCACAAAAAAGGCAATTTCCAGCTATGCCAAAATTACAGAACTATCAGTTTGATCAGTCATGCTAGTAAGGTGGTGCTGAAAATCATCTGGAACAGACTGAACCCACAAGCAGAAGAAATAATCACTGAAGAACAGACAGGGTTCCGGAGTGGAAGAAGCACAACAGAACAAATATTCAATCTTAGGGTTCTGTGTGAAAAGTACTCACAACATCAACAAGACATCTATCATGTGTTCATAGATTTCAAAAAGGCTTTTGACAGAGTGTGGCATGAGGCATAGTGGGCCACAATGAAGAAGTACAACATGGGTCAAAAGTTGACCAACACCTTTAAGCAGCTGTATGCTTAAGCTACCAGTGCAGTAATTATTCAAGGTTCTGTGGGGGACTGGTTCAAGACAACAGTTGGAGTACGGCAAGGCTGTCTCCTGTCACCCTTGCTTTTCAACATTTACTTAGAACGCATCATGAGCGAAGCCCTGGAAAACCATTGTGGGACAGTCAGTATTGGAGGGTGTAACATCACCAACCTCCGCTTTGTAGACGACATTGATGGGCTGGCAGGCAGTGAAGATGAGCTTGCCACCTTAGTGAAGAACCTGGATGAAACATCTTCCAGATTTGACATGGATATAAGTGCCGAGAAGACAAAGCTGATGACAAATAGTGGCAAACAAAGCTCAACCAAGATTAAAGTCAGAGGACAGGAACTGGAAACAGTGGGCCAATACAAATATCTTGGTTCCATAATCACAGAAGGGGTTCAAAAGCAGAAATTTTGTCACAAGCAGCACAAACAATGGCAGCTAAGTCAAAGCTAAGACCCATCTGGAGAGACAAGAATATCTGTCTGAAAACTAAAATCAGACTATTGAGATCACTAGTCATCTCAAACTTTTTGTATTCATGTGCGGCCTGGACCCTGACTGCAGAATTACAACAAAGACTCCAGGCACTTGAAATGAGATGCTACAGAACCATCCTTTGCATCTCTTACATGGGCCACATCACAAATAAAGAAGTACATAACACCATCAGGCACAAAGTAGACCATTATGAAGACCTCCTCACCACTGTCAAAAAGAGAAAGCTGAAATGGTATGGCCATGTCACAAGAGCCAACAGTCTATCCACAGCAGTACTGCAGTGTAGTGTCCAAGGTGGCAGAAGGAGAGGTAGACAGAGAAAAAAGTGGAGTGACATCACAGAATGGACCAGGAAAAGTTTTGCTGAGACACAGGCATTGGCACATGATCGAGACAAGTGGAGGGAACAGGTCAGATGTTCAGCAGCACAGTGATTTAATGACCACACTAGGTCAAGAGACTGATGATGATGATGATATGTACTGATGGTACAAGTACTAATTAAATATTGAGTATATGTACTGATGGCATAAGTACTAATTAAATATTATGTATATGTACTGATGGCACTGGTACTAATTACATACAGTGTATATGTACTAATGGCACAAATAGTTTGTAATTAAATATTGAGTATATGTACTGATGGTACAAGTACTAATTAAATATTGAGTATATGTACTGATGGTACAAGTACTAATTAAATATTGAGTATATGTACTGATGGCATAAGTACTAATTAAATATTGAGTATATGTACTGATGGTACAAGTACTAATTAAATATTGAGTATATGTACTAATGGTACAAGTACTAATTAAATATTGAGTATATGTACTGATGGTACAAGTACTAATTAAATATTGAGTATATGTACTGATGGCATAAGTACTAATTAAATATTGAGTATATGTACTGATGGTACAAGTACTAATTAAATATTGAGTATATGTACTAATGGTACAAGTACTAATTAAATATTGAGTATATGTACTAATGGTACAAGTACTAATTAAATATTGAGTATATGTACTGATGGTACAAGTACTAATTAAATATTGAGTATATGTACTGATGGCATAAGTACTAATTAAATATTGAGTATATGTACTGATGGTACAAGTACTAATTAAATATTATGTATATGTACTGATGGCATAAGTACTAATTAAATATTATGTATATGTACTGATGGCACTGGTACTAATTACATACAGTGTATATGTACTAATGGCACAAATAGTTTGTAATTAAATATTGTGTATTATGTACTGATGGCATAAGTACTAATTACTGATTGTGTATATGTACTGATGACACTATTATATGTACTAATTAATATCACATAACTCACACATGCATGCAGATAGATTCAGACAGGAATAGTAATATTTTCTGCAGTTTTTCTTCCTAAAGTGTGTGCCTAATAAAGGATAGTCATTAATTATGGACATACGTGTCCATTACAGACCTATAGGCAGGGGTTATGGGAAATGACTACAAAAGTATAGAATTACCTTGTCATGTTCGTTTATGCCAGGTGACACACTTTTTTCTGCAGAAGACAACTTATAAGGCTTTTCTAGGCTGGCCTCTAATCAATGAGAGAAAAATAAAATGCAAATATGAACATTACTTTGAACCTGTAGTACCTGCATAGGACTTAACATGACTACAAAAAAAAATTACTTATGAATTATTAAGACTGTGAAGATTAAATATCTGTCCTACCACATGAGATCATGAATAATGCCATGTATAAAAAAATGAATACAATATTTTCTGTTTATATGTAAATAAAATTAAAACCACATTTTCTGTATGTATTTGGACCCTGTTTGTTTTAGGACACTAAAAGGTATTTGGCTTCATTTCTTTTATGCCATGCACCTTTCAGATGATTTATATTCATATTTTGTCTGAGAATTAATGCTTTTGGACACAATCTAAGAAGAAAGTAAATGTTTCCATGTGTTTTCTTATAACTGAAATTTGCTGTTAATTAAACAATGAAGTGAATTCAGACATGAATAAGTACAGATGCCTAATTATCTCCAAAAAAATCTCAAGCAATGCAGCAGCGCACTCTAGTGGAAGAGGTAGGTAACCATTTTTTTTGTCTATACAAAGAATTAACACAGAGACCTAAGATTGTCTCACTGCAAATATTGATTAGTTTGCTGATAAACATGCAAATATTGATCCATCTGCACCGAAAACTACACTCATTCGTTCAAAGACTGTGTCTGTATTACATTTCCATACCCAAGTCCAAATATTGTTCCCATACAATCATTGATGCAAATCATGTATGTAGTTGTCGTAGTCATGAACTGTGGTTGCTTGTTGTCATTGTGGACTGAGTATGTGGCAGTAAATTAATAAGAGTTCTGTTGGCTACTGGTCTAGGTTGAAGATGTCTACCCAACATGACTTTACATTTGCTGGGGCTCTTGTAGGTAACATTCATGCAAGCAACAGTGATATGATGAAAATGGCATGTGGTATAAGAGACTTTAACCTAGATCAGTAAAAAAAAAAGAATTTTAAATGGCCAATGTGAAGGCCATATTAGATGTTGGAGTGACACCATTTCATTTAGGTCCAAATAGATCATGGAATGAATGTGCGGCAAAGTTTCACCTGATCATGGCAATCTGCGAAGTAGTTCATAAGGCGTAGCAATAATAAACTTGTACTAATGGATAGATGGATGACGAACAACAGGTGATAGACAACAGGCCATCTGATAACCGAAAAATGTGAATATTTCCTCATATGCCATGAAATAAAATCAGTTCTACATATGCATCAAACATCCACACAAGAATTTATCTGTAGGCAATATGATCTTTATATTTAATTCTGCCCCCCAAAAAAGATTTATTTTTAAAAATGTTCAGTCCATAAAGATAAACAAGGTGTAATAAGAAAAAAACTTGCAATGGTGGTCTAAAAATCTTCTCCAATCATTAATGTATAAATATCTTTATTGAATTTCATTTGTCAACCAAAAGCAAAAATTTGCTTAACTGTGCCTGTGTAAAAAAAATAGTACATGTGAAAATAAATGTCAAATATATGTTTTAAAAAAGTATATGTGAAAATAAATGTCAAATATGTTTCAAAAAAAGAACAAGAGTTCCCTGAGGAGGCTGATGCTCTACTGGTAAAAAATACCTTAAAAACAAAACCCCAGCTTTAATAACCGGTTCAATGACCCACTTCTAATACCTTGCCAAAGGAGACTAAAATTAGAGTTCAGAAGAAATGTAAGTTGTTCAGCTAATTTTTCATTAATTGTTAAAAAAAAAGAACTTTCTTAACTATAATTGCTTTGTTTTTGTTTATTTTAGGGTTTAACACCATTTTTTCAGCACACGATTGGCTATACATGGCGGGCAGTATTATTGGTGGAGGAAGAAACCGGGAAACCCCCGGAAAGAACCACTGACCCACAAGAAGCTACTGGCAAGCTTTCTCACACAACTACATTAGCCGAATCTTAGACTCGAACCCACGCAGACAGAGGTGACATGGCAGTGATCCTTAACAGAAACCATGTTAGACCTCGGCCACTTAGGGGCCCCTCTTAATTATGTGTACCCATACATGCAAACTGATACACTTTCTTGCAACTAGATCTTCTTTCTCTGGTCATATAAGCACTTTTCCTATTTCTCAAATTGTCTTTCTGCCTGTCACAAATCACATGGATATGAAATTGTCTTGCTATCTCAGATTACAGATACAAAACTGTCTTGCTGTCTGTGTTTCAAATTACACTGATACAAATTTATCATGTTGTCTCTGAAATAACAATGATACAAAACTGTCTTGTTGCGTCTCTCAAAATACAAAATTTTCTTGCTATCTCAGATTACATATGTACAAAACTGTCTTGCTGTCTGTCTCAAATCAGGCTGATACAAATTGTCTTTCAAACTATACTGATACAAAACTGTCTTGCTGTCTCTCTCAAAATAACACTGATACAACTTTGTCTTGCTTTCTGTTTCAAATCAGACTGATACAAAATCGTCTTGCTTTCTGTTTCAAGTCAGACTGATACAAAATCGTCTTGCTTTCTGTTTCAAATAAGACTGATACAAAATTGCCTTGCTGTCTCTCAAATCACACGAAGAGCATAAAAGTTTTTATTTTGTTTTTATATATTTTGGGTGCAATGCCATTTATTAGTGCATGACAGGCTATATATACATGGTGGCCAGTAAAGCTGGCAGAGAAAGAACCTGGGAAAACCCTGGTAAAAACCACTAACCCACAGGAAGCTACTGGCAGCTTTCCCACGTAAACACATTGGCTAACACTCAAGCCCATGCACACACAGGTGAGATGGCAGTAATACTTAGAAGCAAGCATGGGTGCCATGGCTTTTATTTGTTCATAAAATATTTGCAGGTCAATTCTGTCTTAAAATGAAAAGCTGTATAGATGATGATGCCCCTGTGCATCTTGTGATGTAGTCTAGAACTTATGGGTCGCATTATATGCGGGTCATGCACTTTTTAATATTTTTATCTATTCAGCTGGGGAGTCAACTTATACACGAATAATTCTAGTGTATATAAAACATGACTATGACACTCTTTTAAATCAAAAACTTCTAGAATCAAAACTTAAATTTGGTTTGATGATTTTTCAACATTTTATCTTGTACGTGAGTTTACATATTCGCATGATACATGTTTGATTTATTACAAGCTAGACCTTATATAAAGTCTTTAGTCTTTTCATTATAATCCCATGTAGAAATGACCGTAAATTCATGACAAATTTAATAATTTTCAATTTAATTAGCATGGCAGCCATACTGGATGTCAAAAAACATGGTAACATTTTCATTTAGGACCAATTAAACATCATAAGAAATCACGTAATGAAAACCAAACACTGATATGACAATCTGTTTAGGATAAGCAAAGAGATTTTAAACTGGCTAGTACAAAAGCCATACTAAATGTCTTATTGGCAAATTGTTAATTTAGAATGAGCTAGAGGTCGTATGATTTCGTTAATAAAAAACCTGACGTAAGATTTCCATGTTGGATGTCAACACTGAATTTCTGATGGTATCTATTTTCATTTAGGACCATCTAGATTTTGGCATGAATGTGTTTGTACAGTTTTGTGGCAATCTTCCAAGTAGTTAAGGAAAACTTGTGTTGTAACACTAAATGAATGATGATAGAGGAAACTGATACAATGTTCTAAATATCATATCAGATCATCTTTACTTGACCATAATTAAATATAAAAATATAAATGACTTAAATGCAACAATTATTGTGCTATCATTCTAAAATGGATTCAGGATGGACAGCAAAAAAGTAATATTCTGCCTTTTGTTAGTGCAATGAGGGCATAAGAATATGTCCCAATTCCCATGTATTGGTCATCTTAAGATACACCCACAGTGTGATTCTTACTTCAATAAGCAATGTATTATAGGATTAATAGTACAAAAAAGAAGATGGATGAATGGAGAGGCAAAACTAAACCTACACGTGCCCTGTTTTTAAAGTACAGATTTAAATTATTATATAACCAATTTTTATTATAGCCTGCATATGCCATGATAATGCTCACAACATTTCCCAAATTCTGCACTTGACAAAACCAATTCAAAACTTTATTTTTTCAAAACATATAAATTGCATTATTTGTTGTTGTTGCTTTGCAATATTACAGTATTATGTCACATTATTAAATAATGATGTACGATGCTAATACATCTGAGCATTATATGAGCAGAGATGTCACAAATGACAAAACATGTAAGAGTCATATGATGTAAAACTTTATGACCCTAACACATTTAAACATTATAAGATACAAAAAAGTTCATCTAGAAGAATGATCTGCCATATATGGGAAAATTTAAGTATGATTTTATTTTCAAAACCTGTTTACAAACTGGAAAATTTATCTGCAGGAAATACAATGAAATCAATGCAGAATAGCAAAGATTGAAAACTATAAAAAATATCGACTTCACCATATATGGCATTTTATTGTGTAACTTTACCATACCCTTTCTTTGCTTCTCAAGCTTGCCAACAGCATTTGATGTGTTGCTTCTTAACTTGTCACTAGTGTTGTCAACTGAGCTACATAATTCTGAGCGAGAAGGACTTTGAGATTCTTTGATATCCAATGAAGGACTCCATAAGTCTATTAAAACTGACTTGGGCATTTTCAGCTTTGTATTCTTTGGTGCTGGACTTGTAACAGTACCAAATGCACTAGGTACCACACCAGGAAGTTGACTGCTTATCTGTGAAGTTTGTGTTTGTGAAGATTCACCAAGTCTCATACCACTACTGCTTGAGATGTTCTGGAAGGCTTGGTGGCCAACACTGCTAACTGGGGCTATTCTTGGGGTCATGTTTGGTTTTGCATGCTGCAAGGAAGCTGTGTTGGAAATCTTTGAATGTAACATGTTTTTGCTTTCAGGACTTTTCACACTAGTTACTCTGTGCCCTAATGATTGTGTAGTATAACAAGCACTTTTGTGTTTTGTTTGTGACAGTTGCCCCAGACTTGTAAACTGTTTGTTGAATGGACTAAATTCTAAAAAATCTGTCCTTGAACCCAAATTCTTCTGCTGCTTAATGTCTGTGACAACTGATTCCTCCACATCTGTCACTGGAAAAAAAAGGGAACAAACTGGAAGCTGATTAAATAGAATGCTACAAAAATCTTATTTGTACTCCACAGCATGAATCTAGATTTGATGTCATAATGAGCTAATTTAATGATGTTGCCATTTGGCATTGCCAAGTTTTAAATAATGACATTAATCCAGTTTTCATGACTTAAAAGGTGAAATTTCATGATGTTGCCATTTGGCAATGTTGAGTTTTACAGCATAGCATGAATGCAGATTTGATGACTTTGAAGGGTAATGGTAATGGTGCAATTTTTTTTAGATATTTTTGCAGTCAGCATGACACATAATTACTACAACTGACGTATGGGTTAGGCTCACTATAAATTGGTAGCTTATGATGGTTAACCTTTCTTGTTTCTTAACAGGATCAGATTTTAATTCAAACACATAAAGATAAAGGTCTAATAGATATGTTAATGCAGGGTCAAGTGGCAGAAATGACAAGATAGACACATGCCAGGTATAATATTGCTCTATTTTATGATATTACATTCAAATCATTCAGATGTAGAATGTGAAAGAACTAAATACATCTATTTGGTAGGCCACTGACAGTTGTACTAAAACTAGAAGAACATTAGAAGATGTATTAAAAATGAGAATTTAAAACAACTTGTATTGTAAAGAAAGTTATTTAAAAACTATATGTGCTGTCAAAAATTATAGAATGCATTTATTTATTATAAAAGCTATTAAAAAAAATAACAATTCAGCTTGCATGTTAATACATAGTAAAGGAAAGTTATGATGTACATAAGATTTAGTAATGAAGCTGGAAAAAAGAAAAGTTTATGTGTATGAGTTTTTACATAAAACTCTGTAATACATCTGCTTTTCAACAGTTTTCAAATGAGAAAACTAGTTTATCATCAGTCTGACTTCACTGCATAAACAGTATTATATTCACCCTAAAACATGATCAATATAATTGTTCTACATTATAATAATTATTATTTTACCTTCATAATTACAAAAAGTTGATAAGATTGAGTTCTTTGAACAATAAATGCTGTATATAATTGAATAATAGATCCTGCCAACAATATTTTTTAAAAGTCTTTTAAACCATTCAAACATTAAAACTGCATTTTGGTTGCTTTGGCAACCAAAGTAAATTTATAATAACTTATCGGTTTCAGTTAGATTAGTATTTATTCCTTATCAATGAACTGAAAGTGAAAATAATTATATTTCATATGGATATAAAAAATTAAAAATAACTACATCATCTAAATACTGTAATGTACTAAAATGCAAAGACAAGTTTGAAATTAAAGTTATAATTATCTAGCATAGTCCATAAAGTAATGAACTGAGGATATGTGAAAGGTAGAAAAAAATTAACTGTCAATGTACACATCCAGAATAACTATATATAATGGAAAAGTATACACTATATTCAATATTAATCAAGAATTACTTTTCCACCAATTTTCTCCATTTGGCTTTTTAGTGCTATGGTAACCACGAACACACATCAATTGCACTGATATTTTTAGTGCTTGCAATCTGCATGCATATATGCATAACTATATACAATTTCACAGCAATCTGATATTTAATAATAGTTCTAAGCTGTTATACAGATTTGGCTCAACATGTCTGCATTGTTCTGAAACAGTTCAGCATGCACAGATGGTGCAGATAGAAACAAATTAGCACTAGTTTCAAGCACTGGTTTCAGGGTTAAGCAAAACATATGAGTATTTCCCAAGTTTTCTGTGAATGGGGAAGCTGGCTTAGTAAAAAGGATTTTGTCATTAAATTGTCCAAGTGATGAGCTCTGGAAAATTTGAGGGACACGGAAAGAGATATTAAGCTCCATAGAAAAGGGAGTGAGTCTCAACAAAATACAATGTATCATCTCACTCACATACATTATGCTCATTGATACAAAGTTTGTAATTATTTGTTGACTTTGTTTTAAACTCATGCTTCAATTTTTCTTGAATTCAGAAGTTAACCATGCATTCCTTGTCTCAAATGTTATATGATTCTTGTTGAAAGAATGTCATATGATATTTCAGTTCAAATTTAGTTGTTTGTATGTAGCAGAAATCATGTATTGTACGAATTGTATGCTGACAATTTATTTGACTTAAAGGATATGTAACATGTATGCTAAGAATTGATTTTACTATGTCTACATCAATGAATTGCTAGATAGCAAGTATTGTAGTTAAGACAAGACATGAAGTCCATTAATTTATTTGTATAGGTATGTCATGGTCCCAGTTAGAAATGCATATAGCCACAACAGAGACATTAAATCTATGTTAATAGAATCAGTATAAGGTAGCAAACTGACCACAAATTTAGTCTGTTGAGTTACGATAAGACAATATCTGACATAACAAGAGTGGAAATATTGTCTGATGCCAGAAAAATACCTGACAAACATCTAGGTTGCATTTTATTTATTTGAAGGAAAAAATAACTTCATACCTGTGCACCTCGTAGTGAGAAAAGACTACAAGGAATTTACAGCAGAGGTCCCAACAGAATGGCTATATGCATTTGGATAACTTTAATTTGTAATTCTATTTTGAAGAGAAAGTATATCATTCAAATATTATGTTCAATTTCATTTTATTTATGCAATTGCGTAAACTGTAATATTGTACTTACATGTACAAGGGCTTTTGTTGTTCTATTCTCTACCTTTGCTCAGATCTCCAAACAACGATTTCATATTTTATTTTATTATTTGCTCGATCCAGGCAATAAGATTTTGGTTGATAATCTCCTACAGAACAAAGCATCATTGAGGTGGGGGGATCATATCACATATCACGTCACGCCCTTACGTTAATGATGTTACCACCTGGCATTGCTGAGATTTACATCACATTTTGATGACTTAACATAATGTTGATATTTAATTAAACACTTTAAAATAAACTGCATTCAACTGAATACTGCTCTATAACCAGTGACTCAGAGTACCTGAAATCATATTTAATTGCATGGGACTCTATAACCAGTGACTAGAGTACCTGAAATCATATTTAATTGCATGGGACTCTATAACCAGTGACTCAGAATACCTGAAATCATATCTAATTGCATGGGACTCTATAACCAGTGACTCAGAATACCTGAAATCATATTTAATTGCATGGCACTCTATAAACAGTGACTCAGAATATCTGAAATCATATTTAATTGCATGGGACTCTATAACCAGTGACTCAGAATACCTGAAATCATATCTAATTGCATGGGACTCTATAACCAGTGACTCAGAATACCTGAAATCATATTTAATTGCATGGGACTCTATAACCGGTGACTCAAAATACCTGAAATCATATTTAATTGCATGGGACTCTATAACCAGTGACTCAGAATACCTGAAATCATATCTAATTGCATGGGACTCTATAACCAGTGACTCAGAATACCTGAAATCATATCTAATTGCATGGCACTCTATAACCAGTGACTCAGAATACCTGAAATCATATTTAATTGCATGGGACTCTATAACCAGTGACTCAGAATACCTGTAACCAGTGACTCAGAATACCTGAAATCATATTTAATTGCATGGGACTCTATAACCAGTGACTCAGAATACCTGAAATCATATTTAATTGCATGGGACTCTATAACCAGTGACTCAGAATACCTGAAATCATATTTAATTGCATGGGACTCTATAACCAGTGACTCAGAATACCTGAAATCATATTTAATTGCATGAGACTCTATAACCAGTGACTCAGAATACCTGAAATCATATCTAATTGCATGGGACTCTATAACCAGTGACTCAGAATACCTGAAATCATATCTAATTGCATGGGACTCTATAACCAGTGACTCAGAATACCTGAAATCATATTTAATTGCATGGCACTCTATAACCAGTGACTCAGAATACCTGAAATCATATTTAATTGCATGGGACTCTATAACCAGTGACTCAGAATACCTGTAACCAGTGACTCAGAATACCTGAAATCATATTTAATTGCATGGCACTCTATAACCAGTGACTCAGAATACCTGAAATCATATTTAATTGCATGGGACTCTATAACCAGTGACTCAGAATACCTGAAATCATATTTAATTGCATGGGACTCTATAACCAGTGACTCAGAATACCTGAAATCATATTTAATTGCATGGGACTCTATAACCAGTGACTCAGAATACCTGAAATCATATTTAATTGCATGGGACTCTATAACCAGTGACTCAGAATACCTGAAATCATATTTAATTGCATGGGACTCTATAACCAGTGACTCAGAATACCTGTAACCAGTGACTCAGAATACCTGAAATCATATTTAATTGCATGGGACTCTATAACCAGTGACTCAGAATACCTGAAATCATATTTAATTGCATGGGACTCTATAACCAGTGACTCAGAATACCTGAAATCATATTTAATTGCATGGGACTCTATAACCAGTGACTCAGAATACCTGAAATCATATTTAATTGCATGGGACTCTATAACCAGTGACTCAGAATACCTGAAATCATATTTAATTGCATGGGACTCTATAACCAGTGACTCAGAATACCTGAAATCATATTTAATTGCATGGGACTCTATAACCAGTGACTCAGAATACCTGAAATCATATTTAATTGCATGGCACTCTATAACCAGTGACTCAGAATACCTGAAATCATATTTAATTGCATGGGACTCTATAACCAGTGACTCAGAATACCTGAAATCATATATAATTGCATGGCACTCTATAACCAGTGACTCAGAATACCTAAAATCATATTTAATTGCATGGCACTCTATAACCAGTGACTCAGAATACCTGAAATCATATTTAATTGCATGGGACTCTATAACCAGTGACTCAGAATACCTGAAATCATATTTAATTGCATGAGACTATTTTGATATTTATAATCATAATCTCAAAATGTATTTTTTTTGGTGGGGTAAAACTTATTTTAATTATGCAATACTTACCCATAGCTTTTTGTTCAGCTTTCTTTTTCATGCTAAAAAAACTCACTGTCCATTTGATGTGCTTAGATCCACCTATAGAGTTAAGAATAGCCAGTATGACAGAAATCCTCGTGCAACTCACCTTGCCCTTGCTTTGTTATGTGCCAAACAAGCACAGATAGTTCATCTTTTTCATAGACGACTATTACATTAGGACATCAGAGCATTGTGGGAGGAGGACATTTTACAATAGCTATGGGTAAAATTAGTTTTACCACACACACACATACACACACACACACTATATTTTAATAGCAGAAATAGCTTACCCACAACAATTGTTTAGCTGAATTTGTCAGAAAAAAGGGTTGGCTGATGCTCCATTAAACTGATCAACAACAAAAAAAGAAAATGGAAAGTACACACTATTGGTGGAGAGGACCATGTTACAGAATTTTAGTCTTTCTCTGGGCCACATACTGTTGCATAACAATGGGAGCCAGAGAAAAAACAATGCCTTTGCTTTAGTTGTTATAATGAACAAAAGTAAAAGGAGGAAAATATAGTATTGGAGTAACAAAAATGATACCTTCATGATGTCCTCCAAGCAGAAGTGATTAAGGAAGACCCATGAGGTAGCAATGGCTTAAACCTTATAGGCTTTAAGTTTTATATAGGAAAGATCTCAGTCAGTAAGAGACTTGTATGTTCCTATGATCATGAAGACAATCCATCATGCAAAAGCAGCTCTTCTGGCCTGAATAATGCAAATGGCAACTCAGCCCAAAAATGTGTTCTAGGAGAGGGATTGCTTGTGAGCCAAATGTGATGGTGGAGAATTTGTGAGATGTGGATGAGGGATCACTGGTGTGCAACAGAAGATCACTTACATGAAAAAGAGACCTGGGTCAAGTGATCAACAGGTCTAAAAGATCACGGACTCAAGTACTGATGCCATAGAGGGCGATGAGAATGAACTGAGCAGTGGAAGTTCTGACTTTTGCAGAACTTGAGGAATCAGTCAGAAGGTTGGAAAGTACGAGTGAACAACTGATCCCACTGGTGACTGAATGCAGCCAATACCCATGATCCAGGACAGGAGAAATTTAAAATGGGAGTCTGTCTGAGCCTTGGTGCAAATAGATCCACTATGGGCCTTCCTTACCCTGTAGCTGAACAGCAAAGAGACCATCATGCAAGGATGGCTCTGCCAGTTCTGGAAAGACTGTCTATCAAAACATTCTTGTTGCACAAAATAAGCCAAACTCTGAGTGTTATGTTCTCCAAGGTAACCCAGCAAAGGTGGTTCCAGACTTCCACATAGAAAAGGAGCATTTGTGCCTCCTTGGCATCAGAGATAAGCTACAATGAACATGTCATCAGAGGAGACCCTCTCACATTGACCCCTTACTCTGCTGATGCACCCATACAGCCTTCATTTCATAGTTGTTTATGTGGAGGGATGATTCAGACAAGGTCCAAAGTCAATGTTCAATTTTGCCCTCTGATTCTAAATGAACATCCCAACAGGAATCAGACAAGTCAGCAAACAGATAGGAGTGTGGTTCAAGTATATTCATAGTGTTCCAATCATGAATCTGCCTTGATCCATCCACAACTGCAAATGGTGATGAAATGCTTGTTGTAGAAAGATTAGTGTTGATAGGGAATCTTTGTGAAGTTTCAATCTTGTGAGAAGGAGGAACTATAGATAAAGATGTCCTAATTGGTTTTTGTTTGTTTGATTATGATTTTTAATGTAGCTTTAACAATTTTTCAGTCATATCGCTATGATGTCGACAGTGAGACAGTTTATAGTGATGTCTAGCACTGGAGCATCATGCTGCAGACATGTAGCATGATGTCCCACCAAGTCACATTATCCTGACACCAGGCCGACCAGTCCTAACACTAACTTGTTAATGCTGAGTGTCAAGCAAGGCAACTGTTAACCACTAGACCACCGGAGCAATGTATCCTAATAGAATTAAGTCAACAGTGATGTTCAAGGTTCCAAGAATGGACAGGTACAGTCAAGCAAACAAAAAAGTGACAAGCAATTGGACTTGCTATTCCAAAGTATCAATGTCTTTTGTGGAAAGCCATGCCTATGCTTCACTTGAAATAACTGCCTTGACTGCACTGGCATCAAGTTTTATGGGTCTCTTTGGGAAACATACTTGTTAGTTGACAGAACAGATGAAGTGTTTCAACACTGAGGTGGGAATGGCCCGCCTCTGATGTTATCGATTAATCTTTTCACCCATTGATAATCTCTCAGCAATTTCATCAATCAGAGAAAAATTAAGAAGGAGGAGGTCTAGTTGAGTTTGAGCTAAGAGGATTTTTCCAGAATGGAAGAGATCTTTCTGGACCATGTGGCAGGTTATGGACACAAGTCTGTGGATAAGAGGCAACATATTTCATTTATTGCCTTATCTAAAGACCATTTCTCCTCTTCTACAGCTAACAGATATGAAGGATTGGGCATAAAAGTGGGCATAAATTGTGCTTCCTCCATGTCAAACTCATCAGAGTCTACTACAATGGAGATAGCATTATCAAAGATACTCTGAGATGTAGAGTATGTGGGCATCACTAAGTCTCTAGGAGGTGAAGAGAGTAAAGGAACACTCTACACTAAGTTCCATACTGCAAAACAGTAAGTGGCTGAAAGAATGACATGAGCTGGGGAGAGATGAGAACATCCATCAGTCCTGGAAGAATCTAGCCTTCTGAATGGTTTCCACCCAGTGATGAGGTGATGGTGGGATAAAATTAACAATACTGCCTCTGTTACGTGGGCAAGATCCAAAAGCACAAGGAGCATACATGACCAAAGCCACTGAGATGAATGGCCTCACATCCCATTGGGATTCACGGGGATTAAAAACGGGAGGGGAGATATCGAACTGATCACCTAGCCCAACTAGTCTGGATGAGTGTCCCAAGAAAACTATTTGATACCACACTTTCTCACAGACTGTGTTGACCTTATTCCTTAATGTAGTAAGTAAGTAAATAAATGAAAATATTTATTGTATCACATATAACCCATCTTTCTTGTATGTAGTATGTACAGAGTACACCTGTGTTCTCTATAGACATAGCAACAGTAATATAAAACAGTCTTTTTTTCCTGTGAAAGAAAGAGAGTTCCAAATCCTGTATACAATGTTTAGTGAATAAAGGAAATATTTATACAATAGCAATGTGAAAAATTGCAATGCACTGAAACAAATACAGAGATATAAAATGATTTTGATAGTAAGTGTATCCAATCCCTGTGGGTGTAAACAAAGTAACCCAAAGTCCAAGAAAGAAACCACAACCAAAACCAGAGAGAAAAGGTTACCACATAAAGATTTGTAGAATATGAACGGATAATGTGTGACACTATTAAAGATAAATTACTGTAGAGTCCAGGCTCCAATTGCAAAGAAACAAGGCTTTTAGTTGCTTTGGCACACGTATGATCACATCAATGTCTTTGGACAAAGAAAGTTGCGCAAGGAATAATGTCATACTGATAATTCTTCACTCTGTTGGAGGATGTATGCAAATCAAATGGACAGTCCAGCTTGTTTGGACATGAAAAAGAGAAAAAGAAAGCTAAACAGCTATGAATAAGCTATTGCTGCTGTTAACTCTTTACCTTCTGCTAATGCATATATGCAACACTAAAAATAGCTTTGTATCCCCAAAGATGCATATACAAGTTAAGTTGCTAACAATAATCTCTCTGTCACACACGTATTTCAGACTAATGGTTGGGAAATCCCAGAGATGTATATAAACAGTTCATATTAAAGCTTTGCATTGGATGAAATCGCAAACTCCTGGACTTTTTAACAACATTTAGCCCATGAAAGTAGTTCTTACATGAAATGATGCAAGTGTTCTATTAATTATACAGCCTATAAGCTGGAATTTCCACTGAAAACAAGGTCAGTTGTGACAGTGAAAGAAAATGGCAAAATTCATGTATTCAGACAATTTATACTACAATTTCGAAGGATTTTAAAATGATGACAATGCAAATTACATAGACTTTAACGATCAGATTCAAGACAAAGGATCAGACATTAGTGTCCTGTTTGGACATTTCAGATTTATCATAATCTAATCCATAGTGGTCACCTACTTTAGTTGCAGAAATGTACTACATGTCATTTTCATTATGATACAAATTCCAGAATAAACTTGTGAAAATGGTGAGTATTTAAAATTTTATTTCTCATTAAATTATATAATTTGCATGGGACAAGAATGATAAAGAAA
The DNA here is from genome assembly GCA_029339505.1 of Unio delphinus. Lineage (NCBI taxonomy): Eukaryota > Metazoa > Mollusca > Bivalvia > Unionida > Unionidae > Unio > Unio delphinus. Next base: position 52,136 of record JAQISU010000162.1, read on the forward strand.
ACAGAAACAGAATCTGTATTAACTTTAGTAGCTCTCACTCAGGTAGCCTCTAAAATGATCTAGGGTTTAGACTACAAACAGCTGCTAGAATGCAGGCAGTTTAGCAGGTTTCATAGGGAGACCACTTAATATTTAAAGAAGGCAATGAGTTGAATGAAATTTCTCCATATGAAATTCTAGTATCTTATCTTGCTGGGTCCAAGACTACTCAGAGAATAAAAATAACAAGGCATGATGCATTTTCATGACAAATTATAGTTTGTGTGTGTGTGTGTGTGTGTGTGTGTGTGTGTGTGTGTGCGCGTGCATGTGTGTGAGTGGACAGCACACCCTGGTCTAATTATCTGAAATGGAAGGTTCTCAATAATCAAAGTTGGCCATGATCTGCCAGTGTATTTACACAATAACAGCTCTTACTGTTTTTGCAGTCAGGTGCATAATATATATCAATAAATATGGTAGACATGTTATTATTAGGGCATAACCGACTTTTGATCCGGAAATCGGATTCCACCGGATAGTATGAACTTCCGATTAATCGGAGTCGGACAAGGCAGGAACGACCGATTCGGATAATAAAAATAATAAAAGTTGAATTTCTATAGCACCATGTCTAACACTGCGTGTCATTCGATAGTGCTTTAATAAAGTTAAATAAGAAGTCAGAAAAGTCCAATATGGTCAACACAACCACACTGTGAGACAATCTAATTGAACCGACGGGTGAAAACCCGAAATGAAGCCGGATATGGTAAAGTACTAAGTAACATGCTAGACATGGCAAAACCAGATACCAGAAACTCGGAAACGGAAGATGAAATTTTTTAGAAAAAAATACGGATTTAGCATTTCCGAGTAATCGATTCATATCCGGAATCGGAAAAATTTCATGCCCAAAATCCGGAATCGGAAATCGGTAGAAAAATGCTAATCGGTTATGCCCTAGTTATTATCAAAGCATAACATGTTTAAAGTCTATATACCGGTAAGTAAAATATTACCCTTGAGGTAAGGTGAAGTGAAGACAGAAAATTGAAAATGTTTGTGTATGGTCTTTTACTTCAGTTTTTTATATTTTAAAAAAATTATTTTTTGTGAAAACAAGTTTCTGGTATATACTTTAAAGAATATATTGTTTAGTAATGATGACCACACACATCTTACTGTGTAAAATATTTGCTGAAATTCAAGTCCTTGATCTTAAATGCCTAATTTGTACTCCAATAAATGTCTGAAGAAATTGAACCATGTATGAACCATACCATTACCCTTCTCCGTGGAAAACAAGGCACTGAAAAGCAGACTACTGGCAACATTTTTCGCTCGTGTCTCCTCTCTGGATTCTGTCTCACTGTTACTGGCATCCGGATCCAGTCCACTGATACTGGCATCTGGATCCAGTCCACTGATACTGACATCTGGATCCAATCCACTGATACTGACATCTGGATCCAGTCCACTCAAGCCAGACAGAAGGCTGTCATCTCCTATGGCTATGACACTGGCATCATCTGAAATCTGGCAAGAAAAAAGAAATAAAGCAGCAATCAGTGCAAAGCCTGACCTTTCAACTTAGAATAAATGTCAGACACATTATATGGTAACCTTGAATCATATGTGTGTGTGTGTGATCATGACTTTTAACGTAGCTTTAACAATTTACCAGTCATATAGCTAGGATGTTTGTAGTGTGGCAGTTTATAGTGATGTCTAACACTGAGGCATCATGTCGCAGACATGTAGCATGATGTCCCACCCAGTCACATTATCCTGACACTAGGCCAACTAGTCCTAACACTAACCTCTTAATGCTGAGTGCTGTTAGTACCATTTTTGTAAGTCTTGGGTATGACTTGGCCGGGGATCGAACCCACAACCTCCAGCATCTGAGGTGGATGCTCTAACCACTAGGCCACTGGAGCGGTCCCCTTTAAGGCAGAAACCAGCCCCTGCAAAAAGGCAGCATATAATACAAAGTTTGATTTTATATTGTGATGTCAGAATGATAATCATCAAAATTGATTTAAAATTGTTAAACACAAGCAATCTTTCATCTAATGTTACCTTCATCTCTGTTCTACAACCAAACAACTGGTAAAAGCAAAAACTTGGACCTTCCATATTTTAGGGAAACCAACTGACAAACTTCATAAAAAACACTGTGGGGAAATTTAACTGGCAACCAAAAAGAAAATATTTTTTGGAAGGATTTTAATTGGCATATATCATATGCTATCCTGCCTGATACAGATACATACTTTCACTTTGAAATTACCTTGACCTTGCCGGAGGGTCAAAGGGAATGTAGGAGTGCATAAATATGCAAGGACAGTGCATACTGATTCAGGTCTATAAAATCGATCCCTCCCACTGCTCTAGGCCTGGGACTATACAGAATATATTTTTACTGAAAACATAAAGTGTTTTCAAATGACCCCTTAAGTATTGCGCAATTTCACCAAATACAGGTATACTGTGGTATTAAACCGATGATACAATAATCGCTAATAACTTTCTTATATCAATATAGTGCAACACTGATGTAAATTTTGATAAGAAGTAGCAAACGAACCCTTTTGTTTTTATAAAAATAATATTAGCCATATTTCACTACTTATAATAGTTTCTGATTGACATATTGAATTCCATACCTTTATCTCTGGTAATCAGCTTCAGTAACATTTCTATTTCATTTCCTGAGCTCATGTAAAGATTTCTGGTGGAACCACTAATCTAGCTTACCACATGAACAAGCACCTGCCCCGGAAATATAATTACAAGATGACAGACAATAGATTATTGATCCCTGCTAACGAGATTCATGTGAATTTACTTTCGATCTAAGCTAAATCTAAAACATCACAGCCAATCCAGAGAACCTTACTAGAGGGCTCATTGGTGTAAAATTACCCTTCATATTCTTCCCATACTTTACATATAACTGACAAGATGTGCAGATTTATAATAAATTACATGCATCCATACCGAAGATTGGATTCACCAGAGTTTAGAGACCTTTAACTTGACCCCAGATATACTGTTCCAGGTAGACAGCAGTTTGCAGAGGTGATCATTCCTCAAAAATATGCTCAATTCAAGGCACTGGTAACAGGAGACTTACAAAATGCTGAGAAGGTTGCATTGACAAGAGGTCAACTGAATTATATCTGACAACTAACATTGATAAAAATTGGAAGCTGATAAACGTTTTTAATCTCGACCGATGTATGAAAGGCACACAGGTGAGAATATAGCTGTTGAGATTAATGATGCCCTCAAAGAATGGGAAATACAGTCAATCTCCATACCACCTTTTGTATCAGATAATGCATCAAACATGGACAAGGCAAGGACTATTTTAGGATGCAACTTTCACATCAAGTGTTATGCATATACAATTAATTTAGATGCACAAAAGTGTCTTAAGATTAGACGCATTGAAATTCTCCTCAACATGATTCATTAAATAACTAGGTTCTTACACTGAAGTACAACTGCAGCAGCTAAAGTGAGAAGCCAGGCTGAATTGCTGGGTCTACCCAATCATAAGCTTATAGCTAATGTGAACACTAGATGGAACAGTACTTATGACATGATTTGAAGGTTTCTTGAATTACAGTGTGCAGTAATTGCCATTTTAAGATCCAAAGATCTTGCTAAATTAAAAGAGAAAGATTTAAACACATTTGCCAGGCAGATGAGATAAGGGTTTGTCAAAAAACTCAAAGTGGTGACAACCATTTGTTGTGCTGAGTCAGTTTCAACCATTTCTGTTATCATGACTCTTCATCACAAACTAATTGACAGCATTTTCCAACATAGCGATGATGACTCTCTAGTCATAGCTTAGGTAAAAAAGGCTGTGGTTGATGATCGTTAGGATGGATACAATCATCAAAAAGAAAGTCATCATTGATGTTGCCTTGGATCAACTTTTTAAAGCCAAGCCTTTCCGCTGCAATGCATGAAGGAATGAAATCTTTACCAAACTTTTGCCGAATGCATCAGAAATCATTTTTTGAGTGAAGGCTAAACATGACACTGAGCACTCACCTGTGGTCTGCAAATTCTGCCGCTAAGGATGCACAACCAGTTTGCAAGAAGCTCAAGTTAGACATTGTTCAGAGTGATGTGATAGGTAAAGGTACCTGTTGTTCTGGCATGCAAGAACTTCTTGGTGATGTCTACATAAATGTTTTTTTAAACTGGTTTTTGAGACTTCAAAAATACAAGTGGAAGAACTAGAAGAGTTTAAGAACTATAGTGTTTCCATTGATTCCCTTGGAAACAAATCCTCTTCAGTGGTGGAAAAATCATGAGCTGAGATTTCCGAGATTAGCTAAGCTTGCTAAATCCTTATTGTGCATCCCAGCAACAAATGACCCTTCTATGTGGGTGTTCTTCACTGCAGGAGATATAGTAAATGCACAGCATTCAGCCCTAAAACCAAATCTTGTTGATGCTCTTATCTTCTTTATAAAAAATATTAAATAAGTTCCGTCATGTGATTTTCAAGGCAGTTCAGTTTGAACTACATGGAGTAAAATGACAATGAAGAGACAAATCTGCAGTTTTATGCATTTTATATTTATCAAAAAGTAAACCACAAATTGTGAACTGTTCAGATGAAAGACTTAAATTGTAACTCTTTTTTTTTCTCTGTGTTACATTGCAACTACTGTACTGCATTTGGTTCATTTTCTCTACTGTATTTTAATTGTGTAATTCAATAATTTAAAGTAATTTATTGCAGTATGTATTCATTTTTTCAATAAATTTACAGAAATATGTAATTCTTTCTTAAATCAATATATAGCAATATTTCATTTAATATTGTGATATATCGCAATGATTTTTATATCAATACTCACTGCTACAGCCATGCTCTCAGATGAGTGACGGTTATGTCTTGCATAAATCTGAGAAGACAAAAGTTACTTATTCAAGTAACTTATAGTTAGTTACAGAGACAATGACCTTTTACATTTGGACTTTAAAATCAATCATAAGCCAGTTGTTCCAAAAGGATTATAATCCAATTATATTTTACAGAAAATGGCTGACAAACAGAATCCATTGATTCCCTTGGATGCAGAAAATCAATGTTGGAATGGTACCTTAAACGTTTAGCTTTCATTTTAATGATGGCCATACTCAGCATGTTTAACCTGAAAATATAGTTTAGTATTTAAACAAGACTGACTTAATTCCAGCTAAATTATCAAAACAGATGTAAATGTTAGGTTTTCTTGTTGTTTCTCAGTTACTTCAGAAACAATTGAATCTTTTATACTTTCTTTATTGGTTAAAAGAGAGGCTTAAGTGGGTTTTATATACCTTTATCTGGCTACTGCAGTTTTATTTGTCATTTGTACGGGAAACATTGAATCTTAGATAAGGAAGGTTACCTACTGATCTATATATGAACATGCAAATTATGATAATGAGCTTTGTCAAAAATTGTCAATAAGTTCAGATATTGCATCTCAATCAATCAGAAAACCTCCTAATAACATGCAAAGACACTGCTCATTATAGAACTCTTCTAATAATGAAAACTGATAATAAATAAAATACCCCCATTTTCCTTCCTCTCATCGTTTTTTTTTTTCCTGGGGATAACTGCCAAATGTTTCCTTTTAAAAATAAAGGGATCATGTTGTTGAAATGAAAAGTTTATTATTTCCCAAGACACAGTATGATAGGTAAATCATAAATAAAAGTAAAATAAAAATTGTTAAAGCTACGTCTAAACTCTAAATCACACACATACAGTACTCAGTTCCTACCAGGTACACACTGCCAGTGTCATCTACCAATACTAGCACACCAATACATGTATATACATCATTTATGTTAAATAGGTACATTACTGCCAGTATAATGTACTAACAGAAAGACAGATACAGCAAATTATGCAAGGAGTGTCTGCTAGCACATGTCTATAAAAGGATTCTGTTTTTCAATGGACAGATGGTATAGTGATTGGTCTAGACTAGTGTGCTTTTTTCAGTCTTCCTATTTTTATTGTTGATTAGAGAAATCTCAGTAATTTCCTCTGCAGTTTATTTATATCTGAATAGGCCTAAGGTCTACAGGTGAGTTTGTATTGTCAATCATCTGTTGAAACAAATAAAGTGACTTGAGACATGAAAATGTTTTGAAGATTAGGATTTTTAACGTAGCTTTAAAAAAAATTTGATATATTGCTATGATCTCTGCAGTGTGGCAGTTTACAGCTATAATGTCTAGCACTGGGGCATCATGCCACAGACATGTAGCGTAATCATGTCCCACCAACTCACATTATCCTGCCACCGGGCCAACATATCCTAACAGTAACCTCGTAGTGCTGAGCACCTAGTGAGGCAGCTGTTAGTACCATTTTTAGAAGTCTTTGGTATGACTTTGGTATGACTCGATTAGGGTTTGAACCCATGACCTCCCACTTCAGAGGCAGATGCTCTAACCACTAGGCCGCCAGAGCAGTCCAGAAGAAAATGACAGACAAATTTAAACTATATTTAGAACAAACATATAAATGACACAGAAATTTGCATTATATGTTACTATAACATCATAGCGCCTATATTTTGATTGAAAAGCTGTGATATGTGTGTGTGATTGGATTCCAAAATAAAGGGAATATATTTGCTTCAAACAAGTGAATAATTGATATATTTCATTAAATAGGTAAAAGTACTTTAGTTTTTCACCAATGAGGTGAAATAGGTTGTTCCTCTGAGCAAGGACAATTGCTTTTTATTGTGTGCTCAAAATTACATACAAGAGATTGATAGTAGAAATACTAGTTAACATAATGTAAGCAGTGTACTGCTCAAATATACCAGCTAGCAATACATGCAAGAGATTGACAATGATAGTAGAAATACTACTGTCACCATAATGTAAGCAGTGTACTGCTCAAATTTACCAGCTAGCAATACATGCAAGAGATTGATAGTAGAAATACTAGTCAACATAATGTAAGCAGTGTACTGCTCAAATTTACCAGCTAGCAATACATACAAGAGATTAATAGTAGAAATACTACTGTTCTGCTACATATTACATTTATTACAGAAAATATCAGTATTACCATAATTGTCCTTCCTAAATCAAGGCAAAACAGCACATTAGGAGACAAAATTAAAAAGATAGTATGCACATCATTGGATTTGAAACTGGTTCATTTGCGTGCAAGGTGGCTGCAATTTCCATTATACCATGCAAGCATTTTAAACAAAAATAACAAACATTTTCTTGGTTAAAATGCTGTAAACACAGCAGTGAAAATATTTATCATATACAGTGAATTATCACAGCAATTTCACATGGAAAATCCAGCAATTCATAGCCTAAACTAAAACAAAGATGCCTATTTTTGCCAGATGTTTTTTTTATCTATACTGCACTAATATCATATTTATGCATAACAGTTATGGTATAAAAAACAACAACATTTATTCAATAGACATTTTGATGTCACAGTGTTCTTTTGCGGATGTTTTAAAGGTATGTAACTGGGAAATAGTTTTTTTTTAAAGTTGGAAGATAGTCCCTGTTTTTCATATCATTATACAGACAGTTGCAGATGTAACTTTGTTCACATGGTGAATAGCAATATTATAGCACACTTGAGCTCTGTGTATGTGTGTTGATTTGGATTTTTAATGTAGCTTTTTTTAAAATCAGTCATATCGCCATGATGTCTGCAGTGATGCAGTTTATTGTGATGGCTAGCACTGGGGCATCATGCCGCAGACATGTAGCATGATGTCCCACGCTGTCACATTATCCTAACACAAGGCTGACCGGTCCTAACACTAACCTCTTAATGCTGAGCACCAAGCGAGGTAGCTGTTAGTACCATTTTAATATGTCTATGGTATGACTCAGCCAGGGATCGAACCCACGACCTCCTGCATCCAAGGCAGTCACTCTAACCACTGGAGTGGTCCACACTTAAGCTTGTGCTGGCCTGATAATACTCAAGATATTTAGATTTCCATATGTACTCACATATTAGTTGAGTTGAACTACATACAACAAAGATTCTGATCTGCCATAGCATGATGTAACTGCTAATTAGTGTCTATGTTGTTTGTTCTACTGATTATTCCTAACACACTGCACAGACCCAGATCTGTCTGCACATTATGCAACACTAGATATGGATTTGTGCACTTTGCTTATCAGTGAGTATGCATGTTAACATGCCTGAAAAAGATTATGAAGAATTTTTTAAGAATTTTCAACATTTATCATGCCAACAATTAGTTGCTGTGATGGTTGAAAGCTGGAACTGGGACATATGTTCTTCTATAACCTTATTATTTGATATTGTGAAGTCTTTAGTTTATAACAGAACAGAAAACTGACCATAAGTAAATAAATTTTGATCCAGTGGCAGTTAATTAACTATTTATTGGTACAACTAATTTAGGTCAAGACTCCTGAAAGAATCATTTAGAGTTTATATTCTTTTCTCCAAATTAACAGAATTCTTTGAAGTTAATCTTAAAAACTGAAAATTTAAAATCCAAGAAATGTTTTAAGCTTGTTACCTAGCCCCACACAGTGATGAAAGAGTTTCTGATCATTCTCGTAGTCAATAAGAACATTGTTACATTATTTTTAAAAAAACATACTTATCACTGTTTCCGAATAATTACCATCCCCATGTTTTCAAATAGACTCTTTACCTTCTTAAAATCATTATTACTCTAACAAATTGGTTAACCAGTTTGTTTTCTGATCATTCACAATGATCTTATGCACTTATTAGACAGAAGATTGTCATATTTGTCAAAAACCAAGCAATCATATCTATGGTAGCAAATAAGAGTAAAAATGTGGGAGTGTGTGTGTAATTTTGATTTTTAAAGTACCGGTAGCTTTAAAACAATTTCAGTCATATTGCTATGATGTCTGCAATGTGACAGTTTATACTGATGTCTTAGCACTGAGGCATCATGCCGCAGACACAGGAATGCTGAACACCAAGCAAGGCAGCTGTTAGTAACAATTTTCGAAGTCTTTGGTATGACTTGGTCAGGGTTTGAACCTGCGACTTCCTGCATTTGAGGTGGACACTATAACCACTAGGCCACTGGAGTAGTGATCAAAATGTGAAGTATGGATGCTTATTGGTTTCTGGTGGCTTTTGCAACTGAAAGGTGTTGACTTTAAAACATTCTTGTACTATATTTACTACTGTTCATTGGAACACAGAGAGTTGTTTAAACAGTTTGAGGTCAACATGTACCTTTGTGCTCATCTTGGTGATCCATTATCGGCACCAATCCTGGCGCTACTTACCTACCACCACCACCCGTCACAGGTGGCTAGATATGCATTTCTTTATATCTCTCTGATAAGTTTCTATTGAACACAACGGGGTGGCAGAATGAATGCAATGGAAGTAGCATCGATATTTTTAACATATAGTATATACATCAAGTTCCCAACATTAGGCCAAGTATATGCATTCATTGTTTGGGTATTACCAAGATTGCATAACCTGGAATCTACATGGCTGTTTATCAATCGTTTACCTCAATCATCTGATTTAAACAGGAATTGAATGCATTTTGGTACTGAGCAAAGAACAAACAAAATATAGTTTTATACACAGGTGCTCGATGCGAGCTTGATGTTAAATAAGAAACAATAATCTAAAGGGAAAAAATCATGCAAAGTAATAAAAATACCTTAGATTACCCCCATGACCCATTCTGACATATAACCCTCTCTATCATACTATACTATATAGTATGATAGAGAGGGTCCTACGTCTGAATGGGTTATGGGGGTAATCTAAGGTATTTTTCTCACTCTGTATGATTTTTTTCCCTTTACATTATTGTTTTTTTTATTTCGCATCAAGCTCGCGTCGAGCACCTGTGGTTTTATACTGTCTTGAAGGTGTTATCCTTTTAACGGTCGCAAATTTCAAGACTCACGATATCATAGCATTCCGGTATATATGCTGTTCAACCATGGAGTAAATTTCCCTAATTTTCTTCTGACATTTCCGCTACCAGTAAAATGTCCGTGGAAATTAAGGCGGAGATTTACTTGTCGGTCTCAGATGCTGTGCTCAATGTAAAAACAAAATAAACAAATGTCGATACGATTGTGAACATTAAGCAAAGACTTACAGACTCAAGAATTAATCCTAACGGTGTCCTACCATTTGGAGATTTAGCTAGTTTCGTGTATTTGTTGACAGATTTCAAATTATTTACAAAATTGACGCTCACCCTACTTGCCATTCTGTTTACATCCAATACACCTCCTGTACATGTTGACTGTGACACTGGGGATTCCTGTGTAAATATGCACCACTACCGGTGTAGTCTCTAAATCCTTTATAGATGTAAAAGATCTTGAGGATATTTGGTACATAACTTACAAATATCAATCCAATCAAGCTTATACCAAAGATTTAAACAATTGCATGATTATTAAGTAGGCAATCCAAAATATCATGGCGAATCATTGACTCCTTAGAAATGAGAGCAATTATGTGCAATGTATAACGTATATGTATGCATATACCCGACTATCTTCGCTAGCCAAGGTTCCTATTTTGTTAACACTTGGCGGATCGATCCGATATATGTGTGCTTCGGGTTTGTGAATTTCATTGCATGCTTGGGGAAGCAAGTCAACGCATCCATTCAAAATCAAGTTGTTCAAATTTGAACTCTGTTCATACGTGATCAAGACATGGGGAGCACACAACTGGAATGGACTCATTGATAAGCAATTTTCTACTGCCGGTCCGTGTTTGCACAAATATATCCTTTCACTCAAATACACCTGTCATGGCTTCTAAACTTTCAAAGTATTTCTTTGAGATCAATTGACTGCGCCATTTTCGGCCAAAGTACATTTCACCGCTGTTACACACTAATTGTTAACTAGCATTATATACTAAGGAAGGCAAATATGATATATCTAATTGATATTGCTAGGACAAAGCACTGAAATATCTGACCAATCCGCCAAGGTGTAGACAGGTTTAGCATATCAGATCCTTGGCTAGCGAAACATGCTACCTGGCTGACTACAGGCTCGTAGTCTCCAAACTCAGTATCCGAATTCAGCCTAGCAGACAGCACAAGACAAAATTGCCTCAAAACCTGAATGTCGCCAAATTTAAACAGGAGAATCAAAACCGGCCATTTTTGAAGAGTTGTATAGCCAACTGGATGCATTCAATACAAACTCCGAAAATGTCCACGAAACTGGCAATCATTCAAAGACTGCAAATTGAAATGCATCAAAAACCTTCGGTCCCACTACATATAAGTATCAAGATTGGTTTCAAGAGAACGATGCCACCAATGATAATGAGAAACAACGATTACAGAAGGCCTGTGCAGAAGGCACCACTGCGTCATCCAAGGAGACAGCCTGTAACAGCATCAGGAGGATTGTTCAGTCAACTCAGAACTGCGACCATCATTGATGAGCAATCAAGCAAATTACATTCAGACAGGAATAACATGAAGAACTTCTATGATTCTCTGAAGTCATGGCCAGAGTCATCAGGAACAGCTCCAACTGTGCCACGCTGTTCACTGACAAATGAAAAGATACTTCAAAACTGTGCAGAAATTTCAACAACATTCTCAATCAGTTTTCATCTAAAACTGAGGTAGCAATTGATCGACTTCCCCTAGTGGTGATTAACATATCATTTGCTAATCCATGAGAACTGACTAAACTTTGGAAGCAGTCCACCTGCTGTCAAATGGCAAGTCACACGGAGCGGATTCGTTAGCAGCAGGCGTATAAAAGAAAGTCCCGAAGGTTCGCGCATGACACAGAAAGTTGCTGAACTCTTCCGATAAATGCAGAATCAGGGAATAAAACTCCAGGAGTGAAGTGCAAGGATGTTTCCATCATCCACTTGAACAAATAAAAAGACACCAAACAATCCTGTGACAACCGTCGGAACATCGTTTTTCTGTCAATAGTTGGCACAATCCTTTCCAGAAATCTGCTGAATCGTCCCATGCATGAGATTATTAAAAGTATCCTGCCAGAGAGTCGGAGTGGCTTCAGATAAAGTCCCGTGACAACAGAAATGGTATTTTCAGCTGGTCAACTCCAGAAGAAATATGAGAAATAGACCTCCAGCCTGTACACGGCATTCAATGACCTGACAAGTCCTTTAGCATAGTCAGAGGTGGCGGATTTGGAAAATCATGGCAAAATTTGGTTGCCTAGTTCAATTGGTCTCAATGTTTTGATTAATCCATGATTGCATACTTGAATTGTGTTGTGAATACTTGTGAGTCATCTGTAACATTCCTAGTCACCAACAAAGACAGAACGGCTGTGTTTTGGCTCCCATCAGTCTTCAGCACGATGGTATATGCCATGCTTACTGATGCCTTCCATGACTATGACATTGAGATCTACATCACATACAGACCGACCGCAAGCTGCTCAATCTGAGAAGACTACAGGCGAAGACTAATTTTCAGGAAGTGACTGCTCTTGATCTAATATTGGAAGACGACTGTTTCCTGAATAATAATAATAATAATAATAATAATAATAATAATAATAATAATGAATTTATATAGCGCCTAATCTTAGAAGCTCTAAGCGCTTTACAACATATATAATGAAGTGACTACAAAAAAACCCACCGTGAAATTAGAAAACATACAAAATTCTGAAAATAGTTAAGGTATTGAACATTAGCTATTTACGTTTGTTCTTGCTGTCGCGAAAGGTGAGTTTTAAGAGCACAGATTTTGTGTTTGATTCTGGATCGAATGGATAGCTAGTGTACGGTACAGGTAAGCAGGGGGGCGTACTCTGATAGTGGTACTCTAAGGATGATTCAAACAGCTGTGTTTTTAACTTTTTAAAGTGAAGTGGATAGCAGATCTGAGTGTGACATGCGCGAATGTACGGATCATTTCTCTTTAGCTTGTGACAATTTCGGTCTCATAAGCAGTATCAAGAAGAAAAGAGGCAATGCTCCAACCTAGTCCAGGAAAATGTAACGTACATCGTACCATCGAAGTAAATGACCAAAAAACTCGTGGTGGTGGATAAATTCACGTATCTCGGCAGTATACGATCACGTGCAGATCACATCAATGATATAACCAATGGCAGAATTGCTAAAGTAAGTTTGATCTTTGCCAGACTACGGGTAAATGCGTGAGAGCGCAGAGGCATCAGTTTACAAACAAAACTTGAAGTCCGCAAAGCCACTGTGTTACCGATCCTGCTGTACGGTTACTAACCTGGATGATGTATAAACTCAATCCCAAGATGCTAAACCATTTTCACATGGGCTAGCTAAAGAAAAGTGACCAGGATATGAAGGTAGGACAGGGTCAAAGGCACTGACTTTCCCATATGACCAGGCGTTCCATGCATCCGCATCCTGCTGCTGATATTACAATTTAGATGGCCATGTTATCATAATATCAGAAGAGCGTCTAAAATAAAAGATTTATAACGAACTGAAGGAGGGAAAGATATCTCAGGTTGGTCAGAAGAACGTTGACCCTGAGTCATGGGAAGATCTAACACATGATCGCTCCACCTGGCGGAGTCTTAACCATACTGGAGCTGTAGGTTTTGAACAGATGAAAATTGCAAAGATAGTGCAGAAGCGCAAACAGCGAAAATCTCAGAACTTCAGCACGTTCTCTATTGATCAAGCAAATCCAAGAAGAATTTCCTGTTAAGTGTGTCACAGACGGTTCAGAGCATAAATTCACCTGATCGGCCACTCACGTGTTCATTGAAATCAAACTAGTCAATGATGCGACGATCTTCTTCGAACACGAGGAACCAATTTACGGGATAAAATTCGGACCTGGCCTTTTTGAACCAAATTACGGGCTGATTCAGACCAGAAGTCAGACTAGTTCGGACCATGTGAAATATTAGTATTAAGTTTCGTCTTAACCTGAAATGTGACATTTACAATTTTTTAAATTATAATATTTTTATTATAGATACACTGATCAGCTCGTTGCATGGTTTAAGGAAACAAACCCCGGATTATAAATGTCATAACTGCATCCTCCTGTATACATCGCAAATGAAATAATGTACGTGTATTTATCTTCCATTGACAATTTAATAATGAGATATATTCGAAGCAAACCATTCACCTATTTATTTATTTATTTATTTATTTATTTATTTATTTATTTATTTATTTATTTATTTATTTATTTATTTATTATAAACATCGTGAAAACGGGAAACACGCTGTACAATAATTTTCGTAAATGGTCTAAATCTGTTAATGCTTCTTTGTTAGATTTATGTAGACTTTGTATTTTTTTTAAAAAAAAAAACTATATCCTAATAGTTCTAAATCATGTGCGAAACTTGAACTGTCACCCAAATTTTGATTCAGTTATCTGTGATATCATAAAGTAAAATCAGAGATCAGTAATCTGCCACGTGGACCACGTTTTAATTACAGTTAAAGAGTATGATAACGTAACGAAAATAGTGCTAAAAATTTTGAGAATGATGGCGAAAGTATGTCTGTTCCATGTTTAAAACCATCCCTGTTTGATCAACATACAAGTTTCATCATGTTATTACCGCCTGTTGAAAACCTTTCCTTGATCAGTACGTTCTCACTTAATTGAATTGCAAACAATAACAGTGAAATCATTTGACTATCAGTTTTCAAAACCTGTTTGATCAATATCACTATCATTGTTGTCATTTTCTAATTTACTGAATTTAACACACACACATAATGCTGACTTTAATTAACTTTGTGATCGTTGCATATATGAAATTGTTATTATATTAACTATGCAATAATGTAATCAAATATATGTTCAAAGATCCGCGTCATAAATGTTACGAAGGTCAACCCTGCGAACAATGAGGTGTCGAAGCCAGTTGTGTAACATGGCCATATTAACTCGTGACTGGCGCCTTATTTTGGCAACGCGCGATTCACAGGTAAGTGACATGAATTTTCTGTGTTGGCATGAAAGGAACATCAAGTGGGCGTCGTAAATGTACCCTTGACAGACTGCCAGGGAGGGGGCAATGTCTGCTAATTATACAAACCCTGGGCGAATCGACCTCCACTCGGAGTTGAACAAGGCGTGGCCACCTACACACATACGTACGTACGCACACGCACGCACACACACACACACGCACACACACAAATACATACATACATACATACATACATACATACATACATACATACATACATACATACATACATACATACACCAAGTGAGAAAGGGTAATGGTCTTTTTGTCTTTATACCTACTTACATGTACATTGATACATGAATAAACAAGACGAACTAATTGATATGTAGACTCCCCAAAGAGGTAACCATCATGATGACTCGTATCTTTCTTATTTTGAATGCGGACAGTAAACATATATTTACAATATTAACTGTGTATCTCATAGAGTGAATGTATTCAATAAACATTTTTTGATTAATCATTTTGGTATACAAAAGTGTTCTGTTAAAATTGAATAAAGACATTCACTGGAATTTTTACTGAATCCAAACCTGGAATTATGTTTTTGTCATTCAACAAAGGACTGTTGACGCGTCAGCCCTCCGTAAGCTATAACAGACACCTCATCGCCTTCAGTTTGAGATTTCTTAGGAACTTTTACTGAATGTATTCAGGACTTGAAATTACTTATTCTTGTGTCTGTAATTCTTGGATTACTTTGGGATTTAATTCTCAATCACGTAAGTTTTTTTCTTTTGATTTTCACTTTGTATTTAAAGGACGTAAACTATCTGTTGAATTGTACAAAGCTTATTGTCTTTCATTCTTTTCTGTTACTTTAATTAAGAACATATACTAATAATAATACAAAACAGTATTGTGAATTAAATTTCTCAAACTCTTTAAAGTTCTATCACAAGTCAGAATGAACTCCAGCAGTGTTCTGAATATATGCCAATCTTGAAAGTGCTGATGTACCAATAGCCTGGACTAGTTTTGATGTGCTAACAGGATGGATATATTACATTGATATAGTCCAAAATGTTTGTAACTGAATTCACAATAATCCAATATAAAAAAAAATATTGATTTACTTCAAAATGATTATTGAGCACTTTTTAATTCCAATGATTATATACAAATAAAATCATCTCAAATTAAAAAATGAATACAACTGAATGACTATTTTTATTTGAGATTTTTAAATAGGGAATCCGTAATTCTAATATAATCAACCTTAATGTATGAACCAAAGATATAACAAGACAGGCAATTATGAAGTTGTGATGTAATTGTGTAGTTCTGATATATTTGGTCATGAATCGATTAGAGCAAAATTATTTATAGTCTAGGGGTGTTGGAGTTTCCAGTTTACACCAGTAGTTGTGAGAAGTCCTTGGAAATCATGGGAAACAAATGACTTCTAGAGGGATTCGTACTAGAGTTGAATTCACTCGGTAAAGAGGCCCATTTGGCTTATTGCAGTATAATATACCAGTTAAGTTAATGAAATTGCTTCAAAGCTACGTTGATAAGTTCAAATTGCGCCTTACAGCAGAGATCAGAAGCTGGCATCATAACTTGCTGTACCATTTCAGTGATACTATTTTCATCGTCAATACACCTACATCTGAAGTCAGCAGAAGCGAGCCTAAGACCAGTTATATTATATGTCTTTTGGCAGCCTCCTACAAGCACTTTCGTGGATGATTTGACAATTGCATCAAGGCTACCAGAAGGTCACTGGATGTTAGATCTTGAAGACCTTACTAACTGGGCCTGAAGAAAGGAAAGGTACAAGATATACACGGGTTGAAATTTAGAGAGCAAGTGATACAAACACTGAACGAGCAACCATTAAGAGCCTCGGCAATTGGTTTAATGACTCTGTGTATGATAGTAAGATTGTGGCAGGAAAGACGCGACAAGCCAAAGACTAGATGGAATCAAGCGACAAAGAGTGTGCTACCTGGGAACTACAAGACCTAATGTTACCAGAATGGTATTGTACCAAGAATTCATTGGTCTGTTCTACTGTCAGCCGTAGAAGAAGTCGAGAGAATGATTAATACGTATATACGATGATGGGTGGGAGTGCAAGAGAGCTTTGGTAGTGTGAAGGGGCAAATTTCTGGCGATCTATCAAGAATACATTCACTGAGACCAGAGAACCATTAATTATATTTATGGAGACACGCGCGTATCATATCGCCATAATGTTGTGTACAGTAATCTTTCTTTATAGTGGGAATGTTGTTTCTAATTAGAACCGTTGTTTATTCAGACGGACTCTTAGGGACATGGTAGACTTCATTTTCATGTGAAAGTTGTCAAAATTGAGAAATCGCAGAAATTCTGTTACTTAAAACTATTAGGTCAATCTCACCCGAATTTAGCGACTCTGAACGAAAGGGCGGCAAGGACATTTGATTCTGATTAGTTGCGTTAAATAAGAGGGGGGCCCGGTTTTCACACAAATTTTCATATGATTTAATATTGCCTTTGTGAAATTGCAGTCAGTTTGAGTTTTCCTGCGAGAGGACAAGAAATAAAAATTCACTACAGGAATCCGAGTGGATTTAAAAGAAATTCATTCATATAAAGTGTGGTCTAAGCAAGCCGGCAAAAACTGGTTGGGTGACGAAACCACAAAGGTATAGTGTTACAATTGCATCTAATTTGTTGATGCGATTTCAATAATGTTTGCTGAGTCTATAGGTCTTGCATGATTTTATCTGATACATTTGTATAATAATGGGCTTTTGATTTATAGTGATATTGAGTTATGCATAGGAAGTCGTACATTAATTCTTAGATAAGTTTTACGAATTGGTTACTTTTCTGTCGTGTTTGTATTAAACACTACGTTGCGTTTTGCATAGGAAGTCTTACATTAATTCTTAGATATGTTTGACGTATTATTAAATGTGTTGTCATGTTTGTATAAACACTAGGTTCTAAGAATGTAATGCATTACATTAGTTAATATGATTTACGTGAATCCGCGTGAATTCACCGAATTCAGATTTCACGTATGATTAAGAGTCAGTGTGTATTGACTGGAAGGCTGGAATGCATTTCATTTATTTGCTGTGTAAATTAAGACTGGGCCAGAATTCCAAGCCCCGCGTATGGCGCGTTAATGTGTAAGGTCAAGCCGTAACGAATTAGCGATTCGACTAACTAGGGTTATTTGAGGTACATGTGTAGTCGATTAATAGCCTTATCATCTGTTTACAACTGATAGAAATATCTGATTTCTGAGCCAGGATAATCAAAGTTCTCGCCTGTATCATATATATAACGAGAAACTTAATGGTTTATTTATATCTTTTCTAAAAAGAGAAAATAACTTTTTGGATATATTGACGTTACGTACCCTGAGACGTATTCTCAGCAAAAGGAAAGAGAGCTAAGTACAGTGAGACGTGTAATACTGTGATGAAATTCTGCATCGTGCTGAAATTCTAACGTGTTCAGAGTATATCCTGAGACGGATGGTAAAAGTTTCATTTCTGAGAGCCAAAGTTATGAACAGCAACAGAGGAAACGGAAACTGAGGACTACCAGGTTGTGAAATCGTACAAGACGTTGACTTCTATTGTGTCACTCGATCCTATAATGAACTAAAGCTATCAGTAACAGATCGGATAGTTTATTTAAATCTATTTGAGTTTTCTTGTAATTCGATGAAAGTTTTGTTTCTAAAAGCAGAGTATATTCCTAATGAAAGGAATTTCACAATTGTTTATGTAATTGATTAAATTTTTTGTTTATCTTTACGGGGGCTTGTATTTGTTTGTTCAATATATCTGCTCTGATCACTATATCTACTTCCATCTATAAGTGTCACCACTTATCTTTACTCGAACCGGACTAATTATATCAAGGGCGGTCATTTCTTAGATAACGAGTACCAAAAAGGGGTGGGCTATAGTATTTATTATTATATTTATACAACCCCGTGACAGTGGGCAATACTAATTATAATAACTAATCATCCGACCCCATGACAGGTAGCATCAGCTTGTACAGTACTGGCAGCAAGCTTCAGTTACCATATGGTCAGTGAGAGAGGAGTTCAGGCCATGTAGATGAAGATTAACGTTATTACCAGTAAAGACAGCTGGAGAGATGGTAGTTACAGTAGCAACACCCAAGGTTAAGGCTGGGATGTCTGAAAAAACGGGGGCGGGGGAGCAGCAAATACCGAAAATAATCATGGTATAGTCCTGAAAGAAGTAAGTTTTGAGAAAGAGGCGGACGGACAAATTAAAGCTGCCAGCATAATGAAGCAGTGGGATTGGCTACACTGGGAAACTGCGAGGTCCAATAAACTGTCTTGGAGCGCCATCAGAAAAGCAGAAATCTGAAAAATCATGTTACTTTGCGACCGCGAGTACGATTTTCTCACTACGCCAACAAACCCCAATACATGAGGATTGATTAATGACCCAATGCTGTAAACCTTGTGCAATATTTTCACATTTAGAGCACTATGATTATTCTGCAAATGAACATATACCTGCTGAAATTCCTACCAGTAGGAATATAGCCAGGAAAAGAAACATGAAGTGAAAAGCGTTCCAACATAACCAACTTTGTGAGAAGTGGTGAGACACTAAGGCTAAAGAGTAAACCATGTGCACAATTTGAAAATACAGGTAGATGTAAAATGACAGCTGGAATCCCCATGGGACACCTATACAACCATTTTGAGACTTCATTTTGTAACGTAGCCAGGAGTACCAAAAATGCGATTTTGATGTAATTGACAGTGCATGGGATGCTAGGATGAAGGAGACCCATGAGAGGAAATGGCCAAGTATTATCCAGTCATTCATGAGCATCAGCATAAATGGATAGAAGACATGGAATCTACCGGTGAAAATAGGATGTCATAGCTATGCAACACATACTTTATGGCGTGCCTTGAGAGTCATAGAGATTCCATGACCTATCGGCAGGAAATTAGTTATCAAGTTTGTAATACGGACCGAGGAAACCCCATGTTGTATTTGGTGAAAGAAAGAGTAGCAACGGAAGAATAACTCAGTTGGCGCATCCTTACAAAGTGTTGTGGTTCAGCGCCGAAACGCTCTAGGAAAGTGGATAACCGTCGGATGATGGAATAGGTTGTGGTGCAGAACTGTATGTATGTATGTATGTATGTATGTATGTATGTATGTATGTATGTATGTATGTGTGTGTGTGTGTGTGTGTGTGTGTGTGTGTGTGTGTGTGTGTGTGCGTGCGTGCATGCGCGTATGTATTCGTGCGTGCGTCCATGCATGCATGCATTTATATACAGTATGAATGTATGTATGTAGTTATGTATGAAAACAAAGTAATAGTCCATGCTACTTATATAATTTGTTTGTAGTGGGTTAATCAATAAGATTCTGTCTGTCAAATTTACTGTTCGGTGGCGAAACGCATCTTTCAATTTCTAACAAGACATTCCCTTAAAACTTATTAATGTTATGGCAAAGGAAAGCTAGTTATAACGAACTATTATTTTAGAAACTTTTATAACAACCTTATATTTAATTTAATTTCTCAAAACAATGTTTTCGCCTAGAGAGAACTCACAAGCAACGGTTGAAATTAAGTTTCCGCTCGTAACCACATCTACTGCTGATTCGCAAAAGTGAAGAAATTGTTCAATGAAATGCAAACCTGTCAAAGTTACATACTCTGTGATTTGTTAATTAAGAAACTCAAGTTTGACCTCAAGCGTTCAGCATTTTCTTTTATAATATCCGCTCTAAAATGATGTTTGCAACATAGAAATTTCCTTGGGAATTTACGTCTAAAATATATACATGATTTAATCATTAAATAAGCAGATGCAAATAGTTGGTACTCGCAGCAGGCAAGTTAAAGTTATTGCCAAAATGAAGAAGCATAAAATGGTCACACTATATGTATGAAATGAGGCAATAAATATTCAAACAATTGTCAACTTTTATAGATTTGACGTCTGGTCCCATCTGAACGATACCAGAGAAGTGAGTTAAAACAGAATAACCCTTTACGAAGAAATAATGTTGCAAGCTTAGCAAATTTTATCCGGCAGTGTAAGAGAAAATAGAAAATAGAGTTAAGCTGGAAAAATGGAGTTTTGCGATGATGAGGATTATCGTCGTTTGAGAGAGAGAGAGAGAGAGAGAGAGAGAGAGAGAGAGAGAGAGAGAGAGAGAGAGAGAGAGAGAGAGAGAGGGTCATTTTGCGATGAGCTTGAGATCCATAACACAAGAATTACTTTTTGACTAATTTAATTCAATATAAATACAAAATACAGTTGTACAAACAAATAATTTGTGTATTGTCGTATGTATTCAAAATGCACGTATGCAATCTGCGATGCTAAAATCTAGTCAGTATTTTTTTCACAAGTATAATTTCTAATAAGAGAAACAACATTTCGTTCTATTACACAGATGAATGCATATAGAAAAAAAATCATTTGCTTACATACAAATGTGATTATAAGAAAATTATTTTTATGTATATAGTAGATAAAAGTATCAATTAGGCTGATAGAATACTGTGATGCATAACAAATACGGTCTTAATATTAAAGTCATGTTAAAGATTCCAATATACAAATTTGAAGAGAATGATCAAGTAAACAATTGTAATATTGATATATTGATATTATTTATCATGTAGAAAATTACGATCTAATTAGTACGTTGTCCGCAAACCATGAAGTCCGCACGAAATTGCTGTTTGTCTCCCGAAAATTTTAGTACCTTCATAAAGCAATAATGCAGTCAACTATTTGTGACGAACTGCTTCTTATTTTAAACTCAACCAATCTAACCTCTCTTATAAACAGAATGTCGACATATGCTGGTCTCAAAACTGACAATAACGTATCCATGTACGGCCTCTTCTAAATTAAATAATGCATATATCCAGTCACCAGAACGTTGAATTTGAGAATGTGATTTTCATGACAGTCATATGAATGCAAATCGAGAAATTTAGTTTTGAATTAAAAAACACTGGCATCGTTATTATGAAAATTGTATCCGTTTTTGCAAAAATTCGTCTAAAAATGACTGAAATGACAATACGAAATCAGGTTGATTCCAGGATCACACGGTCTCTGAAGGTCATGGCATAAATATGTTCCAAGCGCTTTTACATCAGAGGACCTTTTCCTGTATGGAACTGAAAAGCCGAAAACATTCAGAATGCCGTGCCAAGAATAAGGGTTAAAAGACACAACCCCCCCCCCCCACACACACACACACACACACATACGCTCGCTTTTGTCGAAACCGCCTCTGTCACCTGTAATAGAAAGTTGACACTTTCTTGTTCAAGCACTTGTTTTATTGTTCTACCTCAGTTTTCAATGGATTTATTTTGTCTACCCTCATCACTGGGGATCAGTTTGCATTTAGATTTTCTGGTTTACGACATCACAAATGTTTAACAATGAGTAATGATTTAATTTAAAAAATAAAACTATTAAAGACGAAAATTAGGAATGAAAGAATCTTGCTTTAGTATTCATAACGTCATAACGACATAATAAAACACTACACGTTTTATGTCAGGAACGAGTCCTATACAGGTTACAAGTCATAGATGTGGATTCTACTTTTTTAAGTAGCTTTACAATTTTTGGTCGCTAGAAGATCTGCAATATGACAGTGTATACTGATTTCTAGCACTAGGGCATCATGCCGCAGACATATAGCATCGTACCAGCAAGGTCGACATTCTGTTTATAAGAGAGGTTAGATTATTTTCACCTATAGGTTGATATTTAAACCATGAGTGTCTTGGGATTTGGCACAAAATCCACACCACCTGGCAGCCGTAGTATCAAGGCAACAGTATGCTGCACAATGGGCAGGCGGTCGTTTGTCTAAATGCACTTGGCATATTAATTTTGGAGCGTGTGAAGTATTTTCTTGCTTCTCCTTATTTTGAATTTAACTTTTCAAAACTTTACTCATGTTCTAGTTTTTGTTTGGCATTCGGGGAATTATTTGTAGAATAAAATGGGCCATATTTCAACATATGTAACTACAATGTTTTGTGGTAGTCGCTAGTGTTGTTCCGATTATCGATTATAATCGATGATCAGTTGGTTGAGTGAACCAATTCGCCAATCGATTGTGAAACGCCATAATCGATTGCATGGTAAGGGAGACAACTGTGAAGCGCTGGCACAGACTAGTTCAATCCCTTTGTTTGTTGGGAAGAAAACCGAGGATTCCGAACAAAATGTTAAAACCCCGCTAAATATCATACACGTGCCATGGATGAAAACGATCGCAAAATAATATATCCATATCCTGGAGGAAAAGCTCGTTCTCGTGTATGGACATATTTTGGATTTTACAAAATACAGGAGGGTCCACCGACAAAGGAGAATTTAGATACAACGAAGGTCATATGCAAACTCTGCAGAAAGGAATATGCAAACAAAGGTAGGTCCAGCTATTCTCATTGAAATCATTGCGGGGATACATTTATTTTTGGCAAACACATTCTCCAATACATAGTGCAAAAAATGAACAATATTCTAATTTTTTGTGGTGCTACACGAAAACAAAATTATCATGGGATACGCTTTACATTTTAGGACTGTGGAACCATGATATTAGCCTTCCGATCCACAACAGTAAAGCTAACTTATTTATTCCCTTCATAACTTCCAAATATATAAACATACACCATAGTTAGATTTTTTTGGATAATTTGGAAACAAATAATGTCGTCAACGATGAATGCAATTATTAGGAGACAGAACAACCTCGTATAAAATAAATGAGTTGCACGCACGCACACGGAAAAACGTTTCATGGCATTCCAGTATCAAATATTTTAAATCAAGAATTTTATTTTCATTAAATCATTTGTGTACTTTGTGCTTTCCTCTAATATAGCATGTGTTGTTGTTAAAATACTTCAAATTTCTTTTCATAATAAAGCTCCATGTCATGATTATGATTGAAATACATAAATAATCACAAGATTATCCTGCTATTTAGGCATATATGATAATGACGGAAAAGTGATCTCTGAGGTTTGTTACAGATATTCCCTGAGACATGTGACTATTTAAAAACATAAAATAACTTTTTAAAATGTTGCAAATTAATTTTAAAATATATGTACAAATTTAATATTAATTTTAATCCTGATTTTCTTTAAATAATTTCATTCCATTCATTTAAGATACTTGTGCATAAAGAATTTGTTGTTTGCTCTTTTTTCTTCTCAATATAAAAACATTTATTTCAAATACATTCCAGGCAATACTACAAATTTGGCCTTTCATCTTGATCATGACCATAAGGAAATGGGATCAGCGACAGCAAGAGGTGCTGATGTTTCCCCCCAGCCACCCAAACAGACTAAGATTGATGAACAATTTAAGAAGCCAACAGAGAGGATGTCAGCTACAAAGCAGAACGAGATTGATGATTCACTCTTGAAACTTATTGTTGGCAAAGTTCTTCTGCTAAGCCTTGTTGACCATACATATTTTAGAAACTTTGTGATGCTTCTTAATCCAAGGTAAGTTTTAAATGATAACATTAAAAATTAGTAATATTTATTTAAACTGACAGTGAGAAAAGAAAAAAAGGTGTGAATCCATTTGATTCTAGATGTCAACACTGTTGAATTTTGAATTTTCATACCTAAATTAAGCAGTATTTAATTAAATATAATGCTGTCCTGTCTAAATAAACATTAAATAAATTCATTATTTTCACTATATTTAGACATAGTAAATATTCCAAATACATGTCTTGTTTGACTACCATGACTAAATGTTTCAAAGTTTACATTTTCAGGTATGAAATTCCAGGTCGTAAATTAGTGTCCTCCAAACTAGCTGTGAAGAAAGACCAGGCTGAGAAAAAAGTAAAAGAGGAACTACATGATGTTCTTGATATAGCTGTTACTCACGATGCATGGACTTCATTAAATACAGAAAGTTATAGTACAGTGACTGCACATTTTATTTCCAAAGATTGGGAATTGAAAAGTGTTGTCTTAGAAACACGAAAAGTTGAAGGCAGTCACACTGGGGAAAATATAAAAGAAAGCCTGTTGGCCACTCAGAGGCGATGGAATCTTCCAACATCAACTGGAGTAACTGATAATGCAGCCAATGAGATCAAGGCTTTTGATTTACTTCAATGGACTCGATTTGGTTGTTATGGTCACAGATTCAACCTTATTGTGAAAAAAGCTTTAGCTATACCAGAACTGTTACGAATCATTGCAAAGCGGCGCAAACTGGTGACTTTTTTCCATCAAAGCACGAGCATAAATGATTTGTTAATGAGAAAGCAGCAGTTACTACTTGACATAGGTGCTAGAGGACACAAGCTCAAGATGGATGTTCCAACTAGATGGAATAGCACTCATGACATGCTTGAACGACTGCTTGAGCAAACACCTGCTATTATGGCTGTTATCAGTGACCCAAACATAAGCAAGTCAACAGCCGCAACATTGCAAAATTATGTCTATACATTTGACGAACAAGCATTGGTTGAAAAACTTGTTTAAGTTCTCTCACCGTTCCTGAATGCAACAAACAGTGTTTGCAGAGACAAATCACCAACCCTTCATAAAGTTATCCCAATACTTCTTAAACTTACCAAATGTATAGAAACAAATGCTGATGATCTACCTTCAATTGCTAAACTTAAAGATGTAATGAGACAAGAACTTGACAATAGAACACAGGACAAAGATCTAGCTCTGTTGGGCTGTTTATTGAATCATACTATGAAGGATCTGGAGTTTCTATCTGACAGTGAGCGAGCAGATGGACATGCTCTGCTTTTAAAGGTTGCTCTTGATATGGCTGATGTTAAAGTGAATGTCCAAGTGGAACCAGGGACTAGTGATGAACAACCTTCAGACTCATTGCCACCTCTACCAATTGCACCATCACTACTAAATGTCAGAGATGACAACACTAAAACTGTGGTTACACTTAGTCCACCAAACAAGAAAGCAAAGGTCAATGTTGACATGGATGATTGGTTGCAAGATGTTGTTTGCCTTGGTGAAAGTCAACAGCCAATAACAGATGTCATCCACCAGGAGGTTTCTAGATATCTAGTTGCTGCTCCATATGATACCAATCTCACAATGTTACAGTGGTGGAAACAAAACTGCCAGTTCTACCCCCATCTTAGCTTACTAGCTCGGAAGTACCTAAGTATTCCGGCATCATCAGTATCCAGTGAGAGGGTATTTAGTCTGGCTGGACATCTTGTCAGCAAGAAACGGGCTCGTTTAAGTTGTGCCAATGTGGACCTGATAATATTCTTAAACAAAAACATTAACTATTGGTAATGTCAGTGTAACAAGCTCAAGAAGAAACAGTATTCTGAAAAATGATTTTTGTGTTCAGCATTGCTCAAACTAGTGATGGGAATCGGTCAGAAATTCATAATCGATAATCAGTTCTCCTTAACCAACTGATCATCGATTATAATCGGTTACTAAGAGCAAATTAAAATTTTTGTTAGTTATATCTTTGATCAAGAGTTCAATATGTTTATAAATGTACAGGAGTAATCTCTTTTAATGACATGTATTTTTTAACTTGACAATAATATTACATTGTGTGTTACTTTTGTTCTACAACTTTGTTAAATGAACACAACTTTTTATGGCTGATCAGTCATATGTAACTGAAATACTGCTACAATCCCCCGAAATTCTTTCATTCATATGTGATGGTCTTTAATTTAAAGTATAGAAGGATTGTTTATAAATACTACAAAAGATGCTGCAATTTAACTGAAACAAAGGAACAAAATGTGTTTAAATTTATTAACTCAAGAATTTAACAACTTGACCATGAAATAATAACTATATATTCCTACCGGTAATTATGAATCATAAGTTTTTTTTTATTTGTAGTTGTGAAGGGAATAATGAATTTCAGGTCAATTTTAGTGGCTGGGAGTTTTACTAACCTTTGTGCTTTGCATACACATACAAGTAGTCTCCCTTTGCACACAATCGATTATGGAGTTTCACAATCGATTATCTTATTGATTTGCTCAACCAACTGATGATCGATTATAATCGATAATCGGAACAACACTAGCTCAAACATTACATGATTTTGCTGATAAATAGTTCAGTTAGTTTGAAAGTTTTTGTAATTGGTGTTTTATTGTTTTGTTTAAACTGCTTTGATTGTAGTATTAGTAACTAATGACAAGCAAGAAAAACATTTCTTTCTATACTTTAAACAATTGAAAAATCACATATGAATAAAAGTGTTCTGGGGGATTGTTAAGTCTTTCAGCTGCATAAAACTGATAAGCCAAAGAAAGTTGCTTTTGAGGTTAAAGTATATATATATCACCGTTCCTGAATGCAACAGGTTCAATAAGAATAGACCATGGTAACAAGTTTTCATAACTTTAAACGGATGGCCTTGAAACTTTCTAGATGTTATGGCATGATTTTGTATTGTTATAATCTTGTGACCTATATATATATATATATATATATATATATATATATATATATATATATATATATATATATATATATATATATAGATAGAGAGAGAGAGAGAGAGAGAAAGAGAGAGAGATTAACTCCTATACATTTTTTTAAATTTTAAACTTTTGAACAAAGATATAACTCTGTAACAAAAAAAATTAAAACTTACTTGTAGAAAGTTAGCAACCGATTATAATCGATTATCAGTAAGTTGTGTGCAACCGATGATCGATTATGAACTTCTAACCGATTCCCATCACTAGTAGTCGCCAATTTTTCTCCAATTTCCATTAGGCTTCCTACTGAGAGAAACAAATGGCTGCCATATAATAGATAGTAATTATTTAAAAAAAAATCGTTCCAGAAGGCTGCGAAAGAAAAAGTTCAACGGTTGGAGCCAATGATTTCAATCGTATTATGTTGACCAGTCAAGTTCGTTTAAAGTGATGCGTTAACGGATTGGTATCTCAAAAATAATAAATCGCACATATTGTATGTAAAGTAACCAACTATATGATAAGTAACTTTCGTGTTCTAATTTCATATTCAAGTTATAGGCTAAAATACCATCCGATAATGGAGACCCACGATCCTCGAAACTCAAACTCTGTAAGAATATACGGCCGCTGTTTTCACCCTTGTCCACCTTAACCTTTGTTCATCGTATTTACGAATTAATATAAGAGCACGTTGAACTGATATTGCGTTATATATAGACAATCTGTCTCCAGAATGAATTTTGGCTTTCGATTTGAATAGAAAAGGAAAGAAAGCTTGTGTTTACTAGTATGTACATATTCATATTATAGAAAAATGTAGAGATACTTCGATTGCTATCAATCCACAAAGCACTATTAAAGCACAGGATATGATTGTACAAAAAGCCCAAATTCATCAAACCTTGATCAGTTTATATTTACAATCATGTTTCTTTTAAAGTTTTTATTAAAAACAAAATTACATCAGGAAAAGTGATAGAACTTTAGAAGCAAAACGATGCTGTCCTAGTGGTACTGATTCGCGAACAAAATCAACATTATTTGAAAAATACATGTGTTGGATTACCGAATGGTCAATCACTAAACCACGCTGTGGGACTTTATTTATTATTTGCTCTCTAAATATGTCGGAGAGTAAGAAAGAATCAGAATGATAAAACGAGGAAGGGACAGACGAACATTGCTCACGAAACTGGAACAGATATAATCATAATCAAACGTGAAGTAAAATCTGCAAAGCAATGACACGGAGAACGGAATCTAGAAAATAGGAGTATAAACGGGAGACGTGGTAGAATCATCACTCTCAGACGATGACACTTCTGCCTGATCTGTTAAGACATTACCTCGACTAGAAGTATCATCTGTGTCAAAGCATGGCCGCCAGAAGAACTTGTCCTTGACACGGTCCGGCTTTAGCTTGAGATTCAGCATTGTTCCGCTTCCACTATCTACTTTGGCAAAGATCATGTCGGGAAGGTGTTCCAATGTTCTTTTAGATTGCAACTCAGACAGGTGCATCACACTACCTTTTGATGTTGTCCTGCTCTTAATCTCTGGCAGTGAACATCTCTTTGGCATTTTCTGAACTTCTTTCTCTGTCCTATCGGCATTGGACACACTATTCCTCATCCGAAGCATGCGTATAGCATGAGATTCAGGTGTGAATTCATATTGTCCGTCGATGTCGCTATCGAACGTCTGCGTTGCTTGGTGTTTTATTTTCGGTCTATCCTGCGAAGGATATACTCTCCGAGTCCGTTCAGGTCTTGATGCTTTCGGTAAAGATGGTGGAGTGGGCATCACTTTCGGCAGACTTTCTTCAGATAAGTTAGTGTCATCCGAGTCTTTGGAACTCGCATCTTCATCATCAACTGATAGAGATTTAACCAGAGCTGACTGATAATAATGGAAATCGTCTGCATGTTTCGACAGTCCAGGCTTGCTTCCTGCGGAACATAATGCTGCTAATCGAGCCACCTTCATAAATTTTGTTTTTCCACGCCCAGCCTCTCGCTTGGGTAATACGTCATCTGCCGTAAGCCCTCGACGCTCCAGCCACTGATCCACATTCATGAAGTACTTACGGTCTCGCATGTGCACCGACGCTTTACCCTGCCCAATAAGGATCTGAGCGCAGGTAGTGTGACCGTGTTTTATAGCCGTTAGTAAAGCTGTGAATCCGTCTTTATTGGCATGATCTACCTGAAGCCCCAGGCGACGAAAATGGCGGATAAGGATTTCCAAAGCGATGTCATTGCCAACCATTGCACTGTATATAAGTGGAGTGTTACCTGGTGAGAAAGAAAAAACAAACATTTGAAAGGTCATCTTATTAACCTTTGATTTTGTACGCCACTGTGATATAAACCGCAATGTATATGCCAAGAAGGGCTTGATATGTGAAACTATATCGCGATTCTTAATCTTGGGGCTGAACAATAGGTCCTTAAACTTCTCGCTACTCGCTTTCTACTTCTGCAACCCATGTTTAATCCTGCAGCTGAAAAATGCAAGAGTGTTAGGTCACGCCTCTTTTTTCAGATATTCAGTTTCCACAGCTTCCGAAACCACACAGACCCTGGTGTGGGTAATAGAGAATTAAGATTAAAGTTTAGTAAATCCACGTTGAATATCTAATCTATACATTTATTTTAAAATTTTCTGACCACTAAATTTTCAGAGTTTTTAATATATATTTTAAGCAGATGAATATGTTTCCAAGTTTACCTGACATTTGACCTCTTGGCAAGTATCAATTATGATCCACAAGGACAGGTCTGCTCTGGTTGCCAAGTGGTTAGAGTGTCCGCCTCAGATGCGCAGGTGTGAACCCAGACCGAGTCATACGAAAGACTTATAAAATGGTACAAACAGCCGCTTCGCTAGGCGCTCAGCGTTAAGATATAAGTGTTAGGACTGATCGGCCCGGTGTTCAGGATAATTTGACTGGGCGAGACATGATGCTACTTTTGTCTGTGACATGATGCTACTTGTCTGTGACATGATGTCCCAGTGCTAGACATTGTTATAAACTGATACACTGCAGACATCGTAGCGATATGAAAGAAAAATTGTTAAATCTACGTTAAAAATCCAAAATACACACACAAACACACACCACATGAAGCACTGAAAACGCTGGTTGTTAGGCAAATGTGCAATCTTGTGTCATTGTCTATCCGAGATTGCATACTGTAAAACTGATAATTCTGAGAAATTTATTTCATTTTACTTTATAATGCTCAAAAATGGTTTGAGATGTGGATGTGTACATTGTAAACAGAAAATCTTGAATTTTGTAGAAGTTCAAATTAGTATGTAGACTAAGTCCGATCCCGCAACCTAGGCATGAGATTGATATTTAGTTTTTTCAAATGTAAAAGAAAACATACCATCCATGTCGTATGCGTCGGGGTCTATGTTGTGACGCTTGACAAGGATTCTGACCACATCATTACACGATTTCTCACAAGCATAACTCAGTGCGGTTCTTCCGAAATCGTCCCGGCCATTTACATCAGCGCCAAAATTTAACAGGAGGCGGACGAGTGCATCACGAGACTGCTCTTCCTGAAATGAAAAATAATATAATGGACGCGACAGGGTTTACATTAAAAAGCAATTGGTTGTCATAGAGTATTTATAATTTCGTTGGAATACTTTGTTTGAAATAGGTGTGGTATAGGTCTCAATGTGAAGATTTGTTTAAAGTGCGAGATTTTAAACTTGAGTAAATCGATAGACCAGGCACTACACGAAGAAAAGTGAGGGTGACATTATAATTCGGACTAATCTGTTTCACTTATGTTTGCAGTACCTCCTACGTCACTATTTCAACCAAATAATACTTGTCTGTTGATATTCTCTCAGAAGTTTGTTTTTGTTGTTGCTGAGTTTGTTTTTAAAACTTGGAGATGATCGGATTTAAGGAATTTTGGTTATATGCATTGAATTGGAATGACAGAAATCATTTGGATTTCATGTATTGAATATGAATGACCTAAAGGCATTGGATTTCGTGTCATTTGGGGTTTTGACCGATAATTGTTGGATTTTATGCATTGAATGGGAATGACCGATAATTGATGGATTTTCTGCATTGAATGGGAATGACCGATAATTGTTGAATTTTATGCATTGAATGGGAATGACCGATAGTTTTTGGATTTTTGGCATTGAATGGTAATGACCGAAATATGTACTTTATGCATCAAACTGAAATGACAGAAAGTCTTTAAGTTTAAAGAATATTTCCGTTTTTTTTTAAATAGAGGATTGGGTTGTGCCGAATGTATGATAAACTTATTAAACCTTAATTATCAAATGCTGGATGCAAACTTTACCTAAACAATGCATAAAACATTCATTTAAAAACTGTGGTCTGTGAGGGGTTTTCATGTTTTTCACTGCACATACAAGTCTAAATTTTGCAAACCATTTCTGCAAAACAACTTTTTAAAAACATTACATGTTCTTCAGAAAGCATTTTCAGAAATAAATTACATGTGAATATTTATTAATTATTGTATGTAGACATATTTCTCTTTTCCCAGACATTGACGTGTGGGAAACCGGGTGGGATTTCCAATTTACAACTTAACTTAATATAATGTTTAATGACAAATGATTTTTGAATGAAAAAATAATTATGATTAATATGTACGTGTATACGATCCAAATATCGGATTAACATAAAACGCGCAGCCTTAACTAATGAAAATGCAAATAAATGATTTTACACGGTGCAAGGACAATGGGTGAATGATTCACAGTATTTTCACAACAAAAAGAATAATTTGTTTTACTCAAACAGTAAAAGTATAGCAATTTACTGGTATAGTAAAATGTATTTACTCAAATTGTGAAATTATGTAAACAAAAAGGAACAGATATTTTATGAAAATGTTTTATGAGGAAAGTTTATAGATGTATTAATTTTGGATGATAGAGAGAAGAGAAGAACGAATGAGTTCCTTAGAAAATGGTGTCACAAAGATGATGAAAAACGTCTTGGGGAAAAGTACGGAATCTGATCCGTAATGAGAGAGACAAGTCTTTTCTAGCTTCAGGACGAGAGGAATTTTATTTAAATAATCAACACATATACTACTACATTATAGAAACACATTTATAAACTTTATATTCAAAATACATGAAATACATATAAAATTACACTTTCCTTTTAGCTTTACAACTTAATTCATTTGTATAATTTCTGCTTTTTAGAATATAATACGAATAGTTAACTCTCGATCAATTTCATGATAGCCAAAGCATAAAATGTAATAGCTGTAATTAATGCAACAATCAATTTAAAGAAATGTATTTTACTAATTTTAAAATAGAATATTGATTTGAAATATGTTGCTAGATAGTATTCTTTATTACTTAAAGAATACTTTATTTCAGCATTAAATCTAAACATGAAGTTGGTAGCGAATTCGTCTTTTACAATAAAAATTACCATACATATAATTACATATGAATTCTTTAAAACAATTAAACATTCCATTATAATGTATTATAAATAAAAGAATTCAGTGAACAATGTTGCAAACATATGAACTTTACCATTAAAATCTCAAACATTAAAAATGCCTATCTCTTTAATAAAAAGTATGCGAACATAGACAGTTCTTACCTGTAATGAGAGAAAAGGTCTTTTCTAGCTTCAGAACGATAGGAATTGACCTGGACGGTTTGTGCGCTTATTTATATGTATCTAGGCACAACGGCAACACCAAATATGGCCATTCCTCGGTATACCGGTGTATAGTTCATACTAGCTAGAAAGATGCTCTCATTCTACTACATAAGAACCATATTGTTTTTAAGTCATTCGGCAGAATGTTTGTTGCAATAGCATTTTTCCTTGAAATTATGCTAATGTTTAATCTTGTGGCTTACTAGCTCTTAATGGGTTTATAATACAGTTCAGAGATGTACATTGCCTTTTTGCCTGTAACAGCATTCACTTTTATTCCACACAACAATGTACATTGCCTTTTGCTTGTAACAGCATTCACTTTTATTCCATTAATATATAGTTGTGATTTAGAAATAAATCAAATTAATCTTAATATATTTTAGAAAATTACTTTATATAAATGAGTGAAACATTACTTTAATACAATTTAGAGAAAATGTCAATCTTATTACTTTTACTAAAAATTCTGTCCTAATAGATATACAAATTATCTCTACAGTCCCAAACACACACTCGGGTTTACGAACCCCTAAATTTATCTCACGGCTAAAAGATGACATTGATGAGTTATATACTCCGTCAGCAGTAAACTCGGCAACCAGCCACACTGGCCCATCAAGCGTTCAGTATTCCAAGCTTTTTAATCAAGCAATCAGCGCCCACCAATCTCAGTCAGCAACGCCAGATCACCTGCTACTCGACCAGAAACACTATTCAACCCTACGAATTCTATGGTTCTGCTTTACAGCTGATATGGTAGACTTCATAGTTAGCTCTGCTGATACCACGTCGACTCCGATCACTCTGATCCCTCTGTTCAGCTCTACAGCTGAAGATGTGCAAGTCCTTAAACTAGCCAGCTCACTGACAAGACATTCCATAATGTAAAGTTTTTACCTTCGGTGAGGTATATATATATATATATATATATATATATATATATATATATATATATATATATATATATATCACCCTCGGTTATATTTGTACACATAAAAACGAAACCTTAGTACACGTATTTATTAAATAAAGGATTTTTACATTTCATGCCAATGACATGAATTCGTGAAGCTATTTATTATTATTATTATTATTATTATTATTATTATTATTATTATTATTATTATTTCACAATGATTACTTGTTCATGTCATTACTTCCCTGTTTTATTTTTTAAAAAATCATCTAGTACCATGTATGTAGATAAATCGATAGATGAACAAATTCATGAGCGCACATTATGTTCTATTTATAAAATCATATTTTGACAAGTTATACATTTCCTTCAAGAATCAAAATTAAAGAAGATTTATTTTGTTGATGTTGTACATCTGTCGTATATTTCTGCATACATTGTATGTACGGCAAACAGTTAATCACATTCGGCTGAAGGAGCACAATTTTCTGGCAGTACACAGGAGTGTGACATAGTAATTCACAGTACACAGTAATGAGATAGAACAATACACAGTACACATCAATGAGATAGGACAATACACATCAATGAGATAGGACAATACACAGTACACATCAATGAGATAGGACAATACACATCAGTGAGATAGGACAATACACAGTACACAGTTGAAACAGGATAGGACATATAACACGGTAATGAGGTATGACAAGACAACGTACACAGCATGATTGGACAAAGCAGTACTGAGACAGGCACATTACATAGTATACAATAATTAGATGAGACAGAATAAAGAACACACTAATGAGAAATCCTTTAATTAATTTATGCAAACATCAATTTAGTCAATGAAATAAAAATTTCAGATTTTACTGGAGGTAAAAGAACGCAGTCTGGTACGCAATGTCCCTTGAGAAACATATTACGTTTTAAAACAGTTTTTCCGGTTATAGGAAGAGGTATAAATTACCATTAAAGCATATATTGATCGTCAAAAAAGCACCGACTTAAGAAAAATTCCGAAATCGGTCTTTTCGCGTATTAGCTTAGATTATTCAAGGAATTTGTCTGAACATGATGTATACGAGTTAAACTATGCGCTCTAAGATCGGTTTCGATTTGCGCAGGATATAATAGATCATATGGTGGTCCCTCACTACAAAGCCCCTTAGTATATCGCTGTGTCTATTATAACGCACGAATGATTATAGATCCCATTACATCAGATATACTTTGTCTTATTATTACTACTTATTTAATTTAATTTTAGTTGATGACTAATGACAACCAACTGTAATAACCATTTACATCACAAAATGCCTATTTTTATATTTTGTGCCCATTTGTTTGTTGCTATATCCATTATTATCGCAACAATGCTGGAGCTTGTCTCAATAGATAATGGCCATACGTATACCGTAGGGCAACTTTTGGATTTACCATAAATAGTGCTATAACGAAGCAGTGCCGTCCTCCAAAACGAAATAAAACAAATAAACCAATTAAGTTATCCCAGCTCTAGGCCAAACATGACATGAGGAAAATACCTTTGTATTCAAGCACTGAATCAGAGGTGTCCTACCATGCAGGTCCCTCACGTCCACAATGTTTATCACCGCGGCTTCCAGGATGAAACGGGTCAGGTGCATCTTGCCCTGTCGTATAGCGTCAAACAGAAATCGGGCGTCCGATGTCAAATCCGTCTGCATATCGTCACGTCTTCGAACTTTCTCTCTCTTCGACATCAGGACAAGGATGATTCAAGGAGACCGCAAGTCACTTCTGTGGATGAATGACAGTCCCTTTGTTAAATTCACTATCTATCTGCTTCTATATTGTCTATCTATTATGTCAAACAAAGAACAGATAATGGAATTATTGTTAACATCTTTTTAACTGTTCATAGTTTAGAGTGAAGGCAGTCATAATTTCCCATGAAAGCATTTTGCTACTCCAACTATCTGTCAGTCCGACTAATGTTAGAAATTAGCTATATCCCGAAACTCGAAAATCTTTACAAAATTCCAAAACTCTTACACGCTTATGGAATAAAGAGATTTCTTCCAGAAGAAAGAAAGATTGGTCTACTTTGCTACGTAAATCTTGCTACATGAGAACAAATAGATAAAAGACATTGAAAGTTACCTTCTTTCCAACGATCCTACAAGAAATTAATCATAGCATCGAACTTGTGTACGCAATACAAGATGAACATCTAAAAATCGATTGAACGAATTCCCTGATAATATATAAAATTGTTGGAAAAACTTTGCGTCATTTCCGTGGATCAGAAATGTTTCATATTTTCTTCCACTTTTGCTAATTAGATTCTCTGGCACGCACAAAGACACAATCATTTCTCAGTAACCTCACACGAATAATACCATGTGCCCAAATTCAGAAAATAATTACTTTCCGCAAGGAAGGATTCGCGATTGCACTTTGACGGTAGTAAAAGCAATATCTGAACCTTACACCGAATCCATCAATAACACTCTTTTCCATTTAACTTTCAAAAATGTGTTTGTCCTGTTGGATAGAAAAACTTTATTAGACTTTTTCAACTAACAACAGAGGCAGCGTTGGGAGTACACGGGGCCTAGGGCCGACCATGACCGCGCGGGGCCAGAGTATCGGTATGCTACTGGAAACACTGCAAAGCACAGGGCCCCCTCAAGAGCGGCACCTGGCGCTCTCGCCCCACTTGCCACGCCCGAACGCCGTTCATGGCTTATAAAGGGAGAATTATTTTTTTGATAGACACCGAATCATTATCAAGAACATTTTAATTTTTTTTTTACATAGCCTCAATTTTACTTTAAATCAGAATGACGTGTTCTTATCTTCGTTCTGTAATGACAGCTTTTGGATAAAAATTTACCTCAGCAATGCTAGTAAAGAAGCAACTCTCACCAATAGGTTCGTAGATAATAAATTTGATCTAAAACTTTATGAATGCGATGTTTGAATATCATGATATTATAAACAGAACAATAAAATGTGTTCACGAAACATATGTGCCTAACCACGGTACCAGATATGACCTACATGTGAATTTAAAACAAGGTGAGATAGACAATGGTAACACAACTCGGTCCTATTGGGTATTAGGGTATATTGGTAATACTTTGGATACCAATCGAAACAAAAATGGTACTAACAGCTGCCTCGCTTGGCGTTCAGCATTAAAAGGTTAGTGTTAGGACTGTTCCGCCTTGTGTCAGGATAACGTGAATGGGTGGGACATCATGCTACATGCAGCCGGATGCATTTGTAGCTTAACATTTTACTTTTGTTAAATACGACACAATATGATTTGTCAAGTCTTCTGTATCAGGTGATTATACATGCCATTGAAGTAAAATGCACACTGGGTATGTAGTAGGGTTTTACGGCACAACAGTATAATGGTGGTTTTATGGTGCCAACTAAAGTTATTGTAAAACTGAAATGCATACAAATGTCGTAAGATAAACCGTTCCAAACACCAAGTACAACAAAATAAGTGCAAATCATCAAGATGTTACAATTCTGCAAAATGTATTCTAAATAAAAGATAGATGTAAAATTATTAGATATTTTAAAGAAATTATCAGAATGTGTTATATAAACCAGATTCACTCAAGAATTACAATATTTTCTGGACTCGTACACGATAAGGCAGTTTCTTCAATCAGTTCTCATCAAAATAGTTATGTCTCACAGAGAAGAAGTCAACACACTTGACAAGAGCATGTTCTATGTTCTATCGTCAGTGGACACTGACAGAATATATACTCTGGTCGAGCTTTATCGTTCAAGATATATGAATCAATAATCTACTCTCAGTATGGCATAATCTATACTCTAAACGATCTCAACCCTTCAAGAGGTATGCTTTAGTAGTGGACACATGCAGTAATGGGCACTGGCAGAATATGGACTCTGGTCGAGCTTTACCAATCAAAAGGTATCCATGAGTAATGGGCACTAGAATATGGACTCTGGTCGAGCTTTACCCTTCAAGAGGTATCCATGAGTAATGGGCACTGAAAGAATATAAACTGGTCTAGCATTGCCCTTCAAGAGGTATCCATGAGTAATGGGCACTGACAGAATATAGACTGGTCTAGCCTTGCCCATCAAGAGGTATCCATGAGTAATGAGCACTAGAATATGGACTCTGGTCGAGCTTTACCCTTCAAGAGGTATCCATGAGTAATGGGCACTGACAGAA
The DNA here is from genome assembly GCA_029339505.1 of Unio delphinus. Lineage (NCBI taxonomy): Eukaryota > Metazoa > Mollusca > Bivalvia > Unionida > Unionidae > Unio > Unio delphinus. Next base: position 90,511 of record JAQISU010000162.1, read on the forward strand.
TATAGACTGGTCTAGCATTGCCCAACAAGAGGTATCCATGAGTAATGGACACTGGCAGAATATGGACTCCGGTCGAGCTTGACCCTTCAAGGGATATAAGTAAGGATTGGTCGTTTATTTTTCATTGCTAAAAGCAGCACGAACCAGATCTTTTCTAAAAGGTATTTTTCGGTTCATTTATAACTGAAGTTATAAATAGAAACTGGTCAATCTTTAAGATTTCAGTTTAATACGACTAAAAAACAAAATATGTGGTACTCTGCTCCCCCCTGCAAATCATTAATATGTTATAACCTCACTTTTCCTGTGCATCAAAAACGAGATCGATCGAAGCAGCAAATCAGAAAATGACTCCCAGTTTCCTGGCAACCTGGCTACATTTCTGGTAAATACCAAAAGCCTCTATGGGATATTGAGTCAATATAAATAAAATTAAAGACAAAGATTCCGTTGCATAAAAGCACAAGATATATATTACACGCAAATTATAAATTATATATTGGTTAGTGCATTTGGAAACATTTGTTGTATGTTATTTATTAATTTCCATTAACTAAAATTTGTTTGAAAAGGTCGAAAAACTGATATAGACTCACGTTAAAAAAAATGTCAAATTAAGTAAATTTAGTTACTCCTTGGGTGCGTCCGCAGCGCAAATTGTGCATCTGATATCATAATGCGTGCCCTGTATTACACAATTCTAATTTGTCTCTGGTTCATAATTGACTTTAATATCACTTTGTTAGAAACGAAATCAACACTGAAAGTAGAATCTACTTGACTAATAAGAACTGTTATTTTAATTCATTGTTTAAAGGGACCTTTTGCACAACGTAAATATCGAGGCATCACAACGTCGGATACAATCTCTCAAACGGCGAATAAATTGTTAGTTTTTATTGTTTTTTTCTCCAAAATACTCACATATAAAGCCTGTTTGTACATTTAAAGCAACATTCAAAAGAATGTCCCTCGAGTTCAACGCCTCTCCACCCATTCGAAAACAAATCATTCAAACTGCCTCCAAAGATGTCTTCGATACCGTATGCGAATATTGTTTGAATATCTTGAAAGGCACGATACCTTTGTCTAAACATCAGAAAAAGCACTGACACGTTCTTCACCAAATTGTTCAAAAGAAAATACCCATTCGTCAAAGATAAAGAAGTTGGTGCAGCGTGGAGGATGTTTACCCCCAATAGGACTTCTTGCCAAAACAATTGTAGGCCCTACGTTCGGACTTATGGGACTTATGGGACTTATAGGACTTATGGGACTTATGTTTTACTCGCATTCTAAGATAGAATAAGAAGATACAAGATACATCTGGAGAATAAAGATCTCAGATGATGAGACCTTTGGAAACGGACGGAAGGACGAAAACAAGCTTTAATGCCGTAAAAACGATGGATAGAATACCATCGTTGGCAATAAAACATGAATCCAATTGTTATTTGACCGAGATGTCCAGTAACAGCACGAATTAAAATCGTGGATGGATCTCAACGATTTGTCCGAAACAGAATAACCGCAAAGGTATGGTCAACTTTTGCAACGACTGCAAGTCTTTCACTAGAGAGCTGTAGATGAAACAGCTCAACCGAGTCTGAAAGATGTTAAGATTCTGCTGAAAAGTCCACCACCACTAATCCAGTGGCAAGACATAAAAAGGAGAAAAAGAAGAGTTTCAAACTCCACCAGAAAAAGCACGCAGGTTAACAATACCACCAGAGAAAGTAGGCACCTTTACAACACCACCTACATCCAGAATTTAAGGATTAAAATGATGATGACCACCCCTTCTTCCACAGAAGAGTAAAGGAAGGTGAAGACGGAAATGAAACAAGAACCGATTACAACTGTTCAGACATCCTCCTCCTCCTCGACACATACTGCTCGCCGGACACAAAGCATTACAATCCAGGAAAATACCGCACGATAAAAAGGGTGAAATCTGTGAAGAGAAGGTGACTTATAAACAAAAATTGATAAAGTGTTAGCCATCATTTACCATGATCAAACCCATTGTGCAGGTTACGGAAATTGCATCGTGCTGCCAAAGCCCGAGTGAAAAGTCTCCGTTTACCTCAGATACAACGATGATTACAAGAACAAGCCACGTGCGCATTATAGAAACCTATTCGACGAACATTTTCCAGAAGTCGCAACCGAGTGTAAGGCATCGATCATCAATGTCATGCCAATTAAGCCGATGTCTCTCATTTGGCCACCTACAATCGTGGCGACAAATATTTGTTTTGTGTCATCTACATCTTCTCTAAATTTGCCTGGGTCATGCCATTGACTTCCAAATCAATCAGCAAGTTATTGCGAGCCCTCCAACTGGTGTTGAAACAAAGTGTCATTCACCCTCTTCGATGGCAGACCGACAAAGGCACCGATTTCTGAACCAAGCTTTCCAAAAGTATTTTTTTAAAAAAATCAACGTGACTTTTTCACCACGGAGAATTCCAAAACCAAAAGCCAGCATCGTGAAACGCTTTCAACGCACCTTGAAATAACGCATGTGGAAATATTTGGCGCATTAATGCACTCTCAAGTACACCAACGTCTTACCGCACCTGGTTCAAGTGTACAACTAATCTTACCATCAGAGCATCAGACTGGCCCCTTCTCCCAAAAAGTGACTCCTAACAACCAAGTGAGTGTTTGTTTTTTTTATCGTCTGTTTGGTAGATTCCCGACGGTGGCTAACCCCAAGAAAGGTGAAGTGTTGGTAGCAAGAGATTGGGTGCGCATTGGCAAGACCAAACACACTTTCGACAAAGGTTCTTGCCCAGCTGGAGTACCGAATTGTTTCATGTCACTAAACGATTGTGTGGCCGTTATCCTATTGTCTATAAATTCGAAGACATGAACGGAGAAGTGTTAAAAGGAACGTTTCTCTTGCCTTATTTACAACGCGTGAAGAAAGAAGAAGTGTATAACATCGAAAGCATTATCGAACGTAGAACCCGTTAAGTGGGAACACGCCGTGTCAAAGAAGTCAACGTAAGTTGGAAAGGATGTCCTCCTAGATTTGATTCTAGCCACAATGACCACTCCTTCGCCCAATTCTTCTCTGTAAGATCTACGAAAACATCCCTTGTGAGTATGATGTGGGGAACGTTTGCCTAAAACACAAATCGTCTTTATCTGCTAAATCTTCGTGGTGTATTGCGTCATCAGTAAATGTGCCCAGGCGGTCTGTAAAAACCTTGTCCATAAACATGCCCACGACCTTTCTAGACTAGATTTTCATTGTCCGTAAACACCCCCTCCCCCATTGCTACTATTGACTCCCTTCTCAAACACATTAGGCACATCTCTGAATCACAGCAAAGCTTAGCCTGAATTTAGTTTTCGCTTTTCTTGAATTGAATTCAAACTCAAATACTTACATTTAAGTCTATGAAAATAGTTATCTAAATTGCATTTGGAACTGAAAAGAATGTGGACTTTGATTAAGATATTTTTCTGGCACAATGTCGTACAAAACATAATTGCGACATTAACATATCCGTGGCGATGCCCACCAATTGGATACCGCTAAAAGAATCGAGGCCACCACGACCTTGTCTGATGTTTACAAAAGTGTTAAAATTTCGGTTTCATTGATAAAATTATACTCGCTTGACTCTCTCTCTCTCTCTCTCTCTCTCTCTCTCTCTCTCTCTCTCTCTCTCTCTCTTTTAATCATTCATTTATATTTCGGTTTTCATTAATATAAACTTTAAGTAAGTAAAATAAAAAAGGTGTCGTGTTTTATAGTTTAAACAAAACTGTGTGTGTATCTTTAAACCTGAGAACCAGCATTTTGCCTGCAGCCTTGCAGAACTATGAGGGCCTGGGTCTTTATAACTACGTCCATACATGGCTGGGATACCCTGGTGTTCGTTATTCCTGGTGCCATACAGGTTTTATGGGAATCAAGGTTTTCTTACCTGTAGAGATGCATGTCTGTAACAAGTGGGGTTCTAAATAATTGTAGCCATAAAGTTCATGAGAAGCAGGGACATACAGGTCTTCGATAATCAGTAGTTTATTGTAACTCCAAGTGTTGGGGTGAGGGGTTCCACATTTAAATAGGACCCTGCCTATGCTCTAAGAACACCAACTGCATAATACCCATAGTTTGTAATTCATTGGGATCTAATGGATAATTTTTTCTAAGGCCCACAAATCCTGTCCACTGCCAGTTCATTAAACCTGCAGCCATACAGGTATATGCGATCCGTGTTTTTTTTATACCAGCAGTCACGAGAGTCTATGAGAACCAGTGTCTTTATGCCAGAAGCCTCACAGGTACGGTTCATGAAATCCGCAGCCATACAGGTATATGCGAACCGTGGGTTTCTTATACCAGCAGTCACGGTGGGCTACGAGAACCAGTGTCTTTATGCCAGCAGCCACACAGGTCTACGAGAACCAGTATTTTTATGCCAGAAATCACACAGGTTTACGAGAACCAGTGTCTTTATGCCAGCATCCACACAGGTCTGCGAGAACCAGTGTCTTTATGCCAGCAGCCACACAGGTCTACGAAAATAAGTGGGTTTTTTATGCCAAAAGTCACACAGGTCTACGAGAACCAATGGCTTTATGCCAGAAGTCACACAGGACTACGAGAACCAGTGGTTTTATGCCAGCAGCCTCACATGTCTTTGAGAACCAATGGCTTTATGCCAGAAGTCACACAGGTCTACTAGAACCAGTGACTTTATGCCAGCAGCCACACATGTCTATGAGAACCAATGTCTTTATCCCAGAAGTCACACAGGTCTACTAGAACCAATGTCTTTATCCCAGAAGTCACACAGGTCTACTAGAACTAATGTCTTTATCCCAGAAGTCACACAGGTCTACGAGAACCAATGGCTTTATGCCAGAAGTCACACAGGACAACGAGAACCAGTGGCTTTATGCCAGCATCCACACATGTCTATGAGAACCAAAGTCTTTATGCTAGGACGAGCGTTTTGATCTGATTAGAAATGAAAGAGCACATGTACTACGAATAAATTTAAATCTTGCGAAAGATTAATTCGTTCATCGAGAATCAGAAAATTCTGTCTTTCCTTACAGGTAAGAATCGTAAACTTCTTCAAAGAATAGGCACATTTTACTATTTGAGATTTCAACGTTAAAGTTCATATTTTTGCGTGGCCCCGAGTTACGGATCATTGCCATCTCACCTGTCTTCGTGGGTTTGAGTCTTGGGTTTGGGCAATGTGGATATGTGAGAAAGCTTGCCAGTAGTTTCTCGTAGGTCGGTTGTTCTTTCTGGGGTTTTCCTATATTTTTCTTTATACTGGCCGCCATGTATAGCCTATCTTGTGCTGAAAAGTCTATGAGAATCGGGGTATTTATACTTACAACCATACAAGTTTATTTGAAATAGGGTATTTATACTTACAGCCATACGAGTCTATGAGAACAGGAGTTTTTATACTTACAGCCAAACAAGTGTATGAGGACACGAGTCTTTATACTTACAGCTAAACAAGTATGTAGGAACAGAAGTCTTTATACTTAAAGCCATACAAGTGTATGATAACAAATGAGTCTTTGCACTTACATCCATACAAGCCTATGAGTACAGGAGTATGTTTACTTTCAGCCATACAAGTCTATGAGATTCGGTGTATTTATACTTACAACCATACAAGTTTATGAGAATCGAGGTATTTATACTTACAACCATACAAGTTTATGAAAATCAGGGTATTTATACTTACAACCATACAAGTTTATGAGAATCGGGGTATTTATACTTACAACCATACAAGTTTACGAGAATCGGGGTATTTATACTTACAACCATACAAGTTTATGAGAATCGACGTATTTATATTTACAGCCATACAAGTCTATCAGAACATGAGTCTTTATACTTAGAGCCAAACAAGTCTATGAGACTCGGTGTATTTATACTTACAGCCAAACAAGTTTATGAGACTAAGGGTAATTATACCCGTAGCTTTACAGGTCTATGAGAACCACGGTTTTATTTCAAAACTTATAGCCAGAGTTCTGACATCTCCTCTTTCTATTAGCTTGGTTTATAATATTTTCTGATTATCTTTTCTACAAGTTATTTAGGATGTCCTATAAAATCAAACGATCAACCCATCAGTTGACTTCCAAGCTGGCCATGATGACTTCTGAGATGGGTCTCTTGAGTGATATAAATTTGACCAAGTTTGCTATGCCTCAGAATATTTGTAGATAATAAAAACAATTTGACTTTACTGCCTCAGGATATGACAGTAATAACTAAAGAGTAAAACCTATTCTCAGAAAACGAGAGAGAGAGAGAGAGAGAGAGAGAGAGAGAGAGAGAGAGAGAGAGAGTCTGCTTGAATGTTGAATGTATGGTTCCCTTTCTTTGTTCTGCGCCCATCACACTTACTGTGTATATTCATATGCTTTGTCATGCAACTCAGTCTGCGTATCTTATGGTCAGACTTAAATTTCTTTGGATACGACTTTGTAAATATAAAAATATGTAAAAGATATTTGGATGTCACCATACATGCGATCCAATGCGTCCCAGGTCCTGTTGCTGAATCTAGGTTGATGACACAGTTTCTCTTGCGCATAGAATCACTGATAAAAGTTCATTATGCATATAGACATAGTGGCTGTAAATATTTCTAATAAAATGTAGATCGCTCGTAAAGATGGTGGAGTACACGCGAAGTTTCTAGAACAATGTAATCGTACGAAAAGATCCAGTGGCAAAGTTTGAATCGGTATTGGAACCCAACTGTACCTAATTAAAGTTGTTGTTTAATTACATCCCTAATTAATCATTAATTAATTACATGCCCCATCTTTGTTTTAATCTTTTGAACACTGAGCGTACAGGAATACAGACAGGGACGTATAGCCACGACGAGCAGCTATAAATTAAAATTTACAATGAAAAATAATAGGGTCCTAACATACCGCATTTAGTCATGTGATTTGTCATGCAACTCAACATGAAAGTTTTTTCATCGGACTTCAAACTTCTATTGTAGTGTTTTATGGATGTGCAAAACGGTATAAGAAGTTTTGATTGCGTGCAAATACAGAAGAGTAGCTGTGTAGTTCCAGAACAAAGTAGTGTTGATATCAATTTGAGTGGCAAAGCATAAATCAATATTGGAACTCACTTAGGGTAATTATATTGGTCATTTACAGTCATGAGCCAAATCTTAATGCAGATTCTGGAAGATAACCAGTCTTATGTTGCTGGCATGGAAAACATGCCGTAATTTATGTCATCACACAACAAAAGATAAAAGATCAAATATCAAGCAGCATAAGAAGAAAAACGTACGCATTTATTCGTTTAAGTCAAACAACCAAGTGCGAAAGCATGTACACAGATCTTAAAAAACAATCCAGCAGGTAAAACTAATCAATCCGCTTTCGTGGCAAACCTTGTCAGGTCCAAATCAGGGTAATGTTGTCGGGCGGTTTAAAGTCCGTAAATGTCAATGACCATTCTGTATACTATTAAGCGTACTTTCGATTGAAAGTCACAAAGCAGCATCAGTGAGTCTTTACGGGTTTGATGAGCACAACGTTTTAACAACAAGATGTCTGAGTATGCGGCCGTCAACTAGGCGTTGTCCATTCTCTATTGGTAAAATGTTAACGGTGCAAGTCCATACGAGTTAAAATATAAAAGCTATTTGGATGTCACCATACATGCGATCCAATGCGTCCCAGGTCCTGTTGCTGAATCTAGGTTGATGACACAGTTTCTCTTGCGCATAGAATCACTGATAAAAGTTCATAATGCATATAGACATAGCAGAAATGTTTGAATGACTCTTTCTATGCAAGTTCATTAAAACTGGTCAAAAGACGAATCAACGGTGAGGGCACAACCGAAGATCACTTCCATTCTGAAATTTTGACTCCCACACCTTTATAATCCAACACCTTTTTTCCAATTCCAACAATCCCAAACGCAGACGCCGTTGCATGCGCAAGAACCTCAGCAACTAACAACTCTGGAATCGCCGCAAATACATGTAATTGAAATATTGGACCGATCTTTTGCATTTGTTTCACCTCTTACTTGAATAATTTTAATGTCACTGAGGTATTCTTTTGCTTGGCTGCATTAAGCTGATTATATTGATATACTTTTGTTTTGAGGAAATGTCCACATATCGTCCATCATTGTCAACTCAGATTGGAGGTTGGCGAGTTGATTTATCGAACTAGACGTACTGGCGTACATGTGATTAACTCTGATATTGTTACTGAAAATCTGTATTGTGTTGGCAACAATTTTGGAACATTACATCAGGAGTCGTCTGCGCACGAGTAACCGACATTTCCATTATTCCATTGATTCCCAACCTATGTTGATAATGACCCGAATTTTTAAAAATTTATTATTGAGCCTCACGACCTCGTTTCCACCTTTGCCACTCCCAATCCCCAAGACAACAAAACCTGGCAACCCTCCAGATAGTCCTCGCGACTTTGATTTCGGTCGTAACCCAGGGATTGGGAACTACTGATCTGCTTCTTGACATGGCAGAGGTCTAAACATAAATCAATCGTTATGAAGGACTTCCTGAAGGAGCACAACCTCAAAACTTTGTCACGACATCCATATGGCCTAACCCTGATTTAGTGGCAGGTGAGTTTCGGCTGAATTACAAAATTTGAATTTTTGCTGTATAGCGCAATAATGGTCGGACCTTTTGTAATACCCTCGTACATCCGTAACAAAGACTGATAACGGCTTCCTTACCTTTCTAAGTTTCTTGTCTTATTGTGGTTGTTTTCGAGTTTTGCTTTCAGATTTGAATTGAGATAGTTATTGATTAGCTGATTGAAAACAAAATGTTCAAAAAAAAAAAAAACAGAAAGCGGCATGCCATCAGTTTTAGAATATATTTGTGTTGAGCTCATTTGTTCTGGGATTCTAAACATTTTGTTCATCGTGGACAACACGGATACAATCTGGCGTCTGGTTGTATGTTAAGATCTATTCCGGAAGTTGTCAGTTGGCGGGATGTTTGGTTCTAGCAGAAGAGTTATGCAACTTCCTCTCATTATTGAAACGAGAATATATTTCATAATGTGACATTTTCATTTTGTCCCCAGCGAAAAGTGTAATTGCGGTATGTTAATTCTTAGCAAACAAAGCAGTGCAAGGATTTCACAATTTCAGACAATCAATGAGTGGTCAGTGACCACTTAAACAAAGGAAACAAGCGTCCATTTGAAAGTGTAAGGCAGTTTGAAATTTTGATGGATCGAGTATCTCTTAATATTGCTCTTAAAGCGAAACTAAAAGTTTATCATTGTATTTCATTTGGTCATGTACAGGGCCATACTACTAAATTCTTTCTTAGTTATATCATGGATGGTCTTGGCTTTTAATAAGTTGCTATAAAAAATCGCCAACCTCAATATTTTGACTTTTTATTTTGTCGCCAAGATTTTCCCAAGTCTGTTAATGTAATGGGTAGTGATGGGAATCGGTTTGAAGATCATAATCGATCATCGGTTCCTCGCAACTTACTGATAATCGATTATAATCGGTTACTACAAGTACCTTTTAATTTTTGTTTGTTTTGTTGCAGAAGTATATCTTTCTTCAAGAGTTCAAACTGTTAATAAACGTGCCCAAGTAATCTCATATATATATATATATATATATATATATATATATATATATATATATATATATATATATATATATATATACAGGGTTCGTACCGTCTTTGAAGGTCTTTGAGAGTTTGGGAAAAATGAGATAGCATTTTCAAGGCCTTGAAAGTTTGGGAAAATCGAGCATATTACCCAGAGGTCTTTAAAAGTCTTTGCAAATTGAAATGAACCCCAATTTTTAAAATTTCTTTGCAGAATCACAAATAAAATTATCCGAGGTTGTTCGATTCGGATGTAATCTAGTTATCCTGGTTTCTATCTTTTGATGACCCGTTCAAAAACAAAAGAGGCTTTATTTGACCATCCAAAGTTGGCCTTGGCGGCGACTTCAATCGCACATGCACTCTTCATCAAAGCAAGACGGCTACACACTTCATCAAAGGAAGTCACAAATAAAATTGTCTAAGGTTGTTAGCTTTAGATGTAGCTGGTTTTCCTGGCTTCTTTCTTTTGATGAATCGTTCAATTTGATTGGACGAGTCCATCAGCTTTGGCCAATCAAAATGTTCATTACGCTAATTCACTCTACGTAGAAAGTGACAAGCTTCAGGATTCAAAATTTGTTTAGTTGATTTATATCTTCAGTGTTTAAAAATGCCAGGTCTTTGCTCTTTCAACGCTATCTGGCTTAAACAAGAGAAATACAAGGAATGGCTGCAAATGGATAAATTATGTAAACGAAAGGCGTTTTGTACATTGTATAAAATTAAGATGATCAACTTGGCTTCAATGGGAGAAGGAGTCTTTCCTTTACAAGTCATGCCAAAGATAAGTTGCAAATCAGTAACTACATACTGTTCATTTAGTGCAACAAAGATGCAGAAGTATAAGCTATTGGTAGTTTCATAGCTGCCAACTGTCCCGATTTTCCCGTATTTGTCCCGTATTTTGGACCTGAATACGGGTGTATGTTTTTTTTTGCAAAAAATACGTTTTTTATTTTAAAAAATAATAATAAAATTTCTTTGGAATTGCCAGTTTAGAACGCGCTCTCGGTTCTATTTTGACAGAATATATCACATGTATATACAAATACAGTTCTACAATACGATTGGTTCATTCGAAATCGAGGCTACCAAGTCTGTCGTTAACCGCCATATTGGATTTCGCAATAGTTACCGCTGTAGCTGTATCTAGTCTTTGTAATATTCAGCTTCTAAGCATGATAAATTCGAAGGCAGAATATTCTCTAGAAGAAATAGGAGACGACTGGAAGGATATTTGTGCCGTCTTGTTTAGATTTGTGAAACCATATAGTAAAGGAGAAAATCTGACGTTTTGTAATTGTGTAACGTGATTTCGCTATTGGGTACGGAGGCGCCCATGAAATGCAAGAGCTCGAGAAAGCTAATAAACATCAGCTTCCTGCTTCATCACACACAACTCAGCCTGAACTTACGACGTAGATAAATGACAGAGAGAGCCTTAATGTATATCGATCAAACTATAATTTTTTAATTTCTTTTTTAAATAAACCTTCCTTTTTCAGTTACTAATGTTGTTGGCGATTTATTTTGCACAAGTTTTTCAGACATTAAAATCGCAAAAGATAATTCTTGTGCTTGAACGAAAACATTTCAATAAGAAAATTACAGAATTGAGATAATAAATGAAAATTGGTACATTGGAATCAATGATTAAAAAAAAAAAAAAGGCATGGAAAGGGCTCCTATAAATAGCTTGTGTTGAGTGTGTTGCACTCTTGCACCTTTTGAATGAGCACCCATATGGAACACACGCAACTCCAGAAGATACAAATGTGCATCTTTGACATTAATTAATTGTGTAAGGCACTGTCCAACTTTACTGATGGTTGTATATGTTGTAAATATATCTACATATGCATTGAAATTTAAAAATCAGTATTTGGTCTTGAAAATCAGTATTTTTGTCACAAGTAATCAGTATTTTTGCACTCGGGGATTGGCAGCTATGTAGTTTTGGGCAAAATACTCTTCGGGTATAAAATAAGATATTGTTTAGTTTGATGATTTGGGACATACGGCAGAAGGGCAGAAGAGGGCCCATTTAAATTTACGTATACAGTCAGTTTATTTAACATGTTTGAGGGACAAAAATCATTTTCAAAAATTTTGTTCTACATAATGTTCCTTGGTTTAATATAGAAACATCCATTGTAATAAAATTCAATTCATGGATAAACAGTTTTACACTATAGTATAGTTAAGCAAGAGCTGTTGTTCTTTAATTGCAAGTAAAAAAAAATTTTAAAATGGTGTTAACGTGTGCTGTGAAGCTTTAACTGTAGGAAGTCGTCATTTGATTAGGCAAATAAAAAAAAAAGAATTAAAAAATGTGTTTCCAGTTGATGGCATGTCCCCGTTTCTCATTGCTGACCCTCAAATTTTTCCCCAATGCTATAAAAAACAAATTTATTTTAAAAAATCACATTGCCAAATTTGATTTTTGTATCTCTAGTCTGACTATACATCCCCGTTTGCTTGTACCCTAAGTTATCCAATCGGACAATCATCCCTTGACGTGCTTCAATAGAACAGATGACAGCCTTGATGAAGTGTTTTATTCTGTCCTTTCCAAAAGAAAGGAATATGTGGAACTTTGGAATGTTCTCCAGAAAATGTTTGTGTTGTCACATGGGCAGGCAACAGCGGAGAGAGGATTTTCTGTCAACAAACAGGCATCTGTTGAGAACCTCAGCAGAGAAAGCCTCGGCTCAAAGGCTATTCATTGACACAATGAGAAAAGCAGGTGGACCTTTGGAAATCATCATTAGCAATGAAATGATGACATGCCTCCTCTGCAAGACATAATTACCATGCCTATCTGGATAAGAAGAAAGCAGAGGAGAAGGATGAGAAGAAAAACCAAAAAGGGAAAGAAACGGGAGTTAGCCTTGGATGAAGTGGAAGAACTTCAAGCCAAAAAGCTGTGTCTTGAAGCTGACTGCGCCAGTCTACATGCTTCCTCTGTACAGAAAGCAGAAGAGGCAGAGTTAAAAGGACTCATTGTGCTTGTCACAGAGTCAAATGCTCTTAGGAGAAGAGCAGAGGAAAAGATGACAGTGGTGGCTCTCTTTCCAAAATGATTGAAGAGGAAAAAAGTCAAATATAATAATGCATTTAAAGCAGTGCTGATGTCTGTTAAGAGAACAATATATTTTGTATTAAATCTGACACGTATGTTACATATTTCTGAAAAAAAAACAACGAATGTTAACCTATCTTCCAGATCATTATAATGCAATTTTTATTTTATGAAATTAATTATAGTTTGACTTTAATCGGTAAACAATATTGTAGTATTTCATTTTGGCATTCGTTGTTTTCTCATATAACCTGTATACACAATGTTAGCAAAAATAGGTCTTGGAAATCTCTGTTTGTGGTCTTTGAAAGTTTGGGAAAAGTCTTTGAATTTATCATTCATAGTTCTGTATGAACCCTGATATATATATATATATATATATATATATATATATATATATATATATATATATATATATATATATATATATATATGAAGGCAATCACACTGACATTTAATAGTGATGGTACTATTGGTAGAGGTGGCAATGTGTCTGAATGCTATTCATCACTAGTCCCTGGCTCCACTTTGACATCAGCCATATAAGAGCAGATGTCACTGTCAGCAAGAAACTCGAGACTCTTCATAGTATGGTTCAATAAACAGAGCTAGATCTTTGTCCTGTGTTCTATTGTCAAGTTCATGTCTCATTACATCTTTAACTTTGGCAATTGGTGGTAGATCATTAACATTTGTTAAGTTTAAGAAGTATTGAGATAACTTTATGAAGGGTTAGTGATTTGTTTCCGCTAACACTGTTTGTTGCATTCAGAGAACTTCCACAAGTTTCTCAACCAATGCTTGTTCGTCAAATGTATAGACATTATTTTTCCATGTTGCGGCTGCTGACTTGCTTTGATTCGGGTTACTGATAATAGCAGGTGTCTGCTCATGCAGTCATTGAAGCATGTCAAGGGTACTATTCCATCTGATTGGAACATCCATCTTGAGGCTGTGTCCTCTGGCAGCAATGTCAAGTAGTAACTGCTGCATACTCATTGGCAAATCATTTATGCTTGTGCTTTGATGGAAAAAGGTCACAATTTTGTACCCCTTTGCAATAATTCATCACAGTTCTGGCATAGCTAAAGCTTTTTTTCAGAATAAGGTTGATTCTGTGATCATAACAACCAAACCTAGTCCATTGAAGTAAATTAAAAGCCTTTATCTCTTTGGCTGCATTATCAGTGACTCCAGTTTTGGTGTTGGAAGACTCCATTGCCTCTTAGTGGCCAACAGGATTTTTTGTTTGTTTTCCAGTGTGACTGCCTTCAACTTTTCATGTTTCTATTACAACACTTTTTAATTCCCAATCTTTGGAATAAAATTTGCAGTCACTGTACTATAACTTTCTCTGTTTAATATAGCCCATCCATCATGAGTAACAGCTATATCAAGAACATCATGTAGTTCCTCTTTCATTTTTTTCTCAGCCTGGTCTTTCTTCTCAGCAAGTTTGGATGACCCTTGATTTACGACCTGGAGTTTCATACCTGAAAATGTAACGTTTGAAACATTTAGTCATGGTAGTCAAACATTACTACCATACATGTACAGTAGAATCCCACTATAATGTGATAATTGGGGTAAAAAATTGAATCATATTAATAGCGATGTTGCGTTTATGCGAGGTTTTACAGTATTTTACTTTTTTTTTTTTAAATTCCACATTGTCATATATATATGTGTATTCATGTTTGATGTGGAAAAAAATTGGGGTATTATGTGACAAATATTAAATGGAATCCAGTATTAAGACTTATTCAAAATAATGGATGGATAATAACTTTATAGGTTATTTCTTTGCGTCAAATAGTTTTACTAATTTTACTTGTTTTTTTTTCTTCTGAAAATTCATGTTGAATGATAATACCTCAACTGATTTTGATCTTTACGAGGTGGTCTGCTATGAAGGGTGTGTTTCTTAATTGTACATTCCACAGCGCTAACTGCTACACTGACCACAGACAAGACTGAGGGATTCACTTGTGTCCTCTCTAGAGCTGTACCGATTAATCGCCCGCACGCGTAATCGGGCCGATTATTAGCACAATCGGTATAATCGGGTATCGGCAAAAATAATCGGTGCCGATGCAAATAATTTTTTTAAATAACCAATTTTTCCTGATAAAAGTTGTATATACAGTCGCGTTTTGACTGACCGTAACTTAATCCTTTGTAACACTAGAGCTCGGGATAAATGCAGTATGCAAACAAGTTGCTCATTAACTAACACTACTGTATAGTCGAATAACCATACATCGAGATAAACACATCGAACATCAATTAATCTTTTGTAACAAAGAAATTACTCTAATAAAGTATTTAAAAAGAATTTATCTTGCTGCCAGTTGTGCGAAATTTTCAACTCCAGCGTCCGGTAACATTTGTAAACTGCAGTAAACCAGACTAAAGTACATGTCGCTAACCGCCATTGTAGTGCCAAAGTCATGTGAATAGTCAGTAAGATTAACATCAAAGGGAGTAATGATGGATATATACACAGTCAATTTTGAGGTTTGTGTTTTTTTCTTTATCTTTATGAAAACTCACAAAACACGATAGTCCTTATGTCCCAATGAGAAATTGTTTGAAAGGGCTTCAGTGTAGGTTTGAGTACGTCGTCTGTCTTTCAGTTAATCCGTAATGCCTGGAGGGTGAACGAACTCATTGTCTTTAATACTAGTAAGTGAGAATCATTTCCGAATTTTTTAAAATTATTTTTTATTTCTTTTGTTAGTGTTTCACCAAACCACCATCTGGCAGAAGGGGCGGTCTCTCATAAGTCATAATAGGTTTTACTGTACCTTTGAAGCACCGACATATACTAAACAAATAAAACAATTCTATATCAATGTTTTACAATTATCTGATGTTGCCGCAGCAATAAAGAGTATTTGTTGTCAAAGCAAGCCGACGACCTTTGCTCATAGAAAGTCGGCAATAAGTTTAATAATTTTCGGGTTACCGAAAGTTACTTTTTTAACAAGCCTATGTCTTAGAACACAGATATTTTTGTCCCAAGATGTACTGCCGTTACAATAGACAACAAAAACACCTAAAACCTGTAAAGTTTTGACATTGGCCCACGGATAAGCCCCCCCCCCTCCATTCCAGGCCTTTATTGTTTTCTAAATTTGTCGGCTGATACCTGAGTACATAATATGATAATCAAATAATCGGTATCGGCAATTTTGATAATCGGTTATACACGGTATCGGCATAATCGGCAAAAAGTGACATCGGTACAGCTCTAGTCCTCTCCATGACGTGTGATTCAGGTCATACCAATGGCAGTGCCAAAGAGATATGGGGTCATATAAAAGAGACTGTACTACACAGCCTTTAGTAAGATGCAGTCAAAGAACAACAACTCGTTAGAGATGAACTCTGCCACACTCATGTCATACATAGAAGAGCGTTGCAGTGTTCACCTAGAATACAAACTATCAACCTGCCAGAGGACTCAACAGGCATACATGTCTACCAGAGCAGAGAACAGAGGTTAACACAGCTGTGCACCAGTGATCACTGGCTTCAGCTGTTGGAGCATCCAGTCAGTAGCAGAAATTGGAAACATTTGAGGCATTTATGATGGCATAAAGAAAGCAATGGGTCCCACGAAGAAAGTGATAGCACCACTGAAGTCTGCCACAGGTGATAACATTCACGACATTGGCAAGCAGATGGAGCTTTGGGGGAAGATCTATATTGAACATGTTGAGGGATGAAGACATAAAAAATATTAAGCCATATCTCAAAAATTTATAACTTGGGAAAGCATGTAGCTGGATGTGATTTTGATAGCATTTTTCCATATTTTTATTGAGCTAGACAGCTCACCTGCAGATCTTGGTGTGTAGATCACACATCTGAATTCATCTTGAAGCTATCTTGCATGGTTGCCACATTATATGGCCACAAAACCTCTATCCCAAGCAATGTACTAAAAAGAAATCAGGACTTTGTAAGAGTTCAGCTTCCACTTCCAAATATATAGCTATGAAATATTGGGCTTGTAGTTGTATTGCAGCAATGGATAATACTCCATGAGTAATCTGTAAAAAAAGCATGTATCTTCATTAGATTTTCAGATTTTTTGCCATAGCAAGAACTTGTGAATTCCTCTCTTATTCATAAGGTTATGGAACCCCATAGATAACCTAAAGATAACCTAAAATCTGAAACTGAAGGGATTTAGACTTCATTTCAATGCCTCCAACATATTTAAAAAACTGTTGTTAATTCTTGTCATCTTTATATATATTTGATTTTTCAAAGTTTGTGGTATATTCGTAAAATGTTTCTGTCGCTTTTTTTTATACTACAAGCCTATTTTTTTTTTTAGGTCTTCATCCCTCTACAGACGTTTTGTTGAGGGGGTCAAATTCAACTTTCCAAAATCTGGCTCAATTGATATGGAATGACCCAGTAGTTAATAGAAGAAATGTGCTTATTATAAATTCACAGAAATTCTTTTCAGCCAGTGTCAGTGTTTGCAGGAGATTCTTGTTTAAAATATTTATAAAAGGAATTGTAAAAGGTGAAAAGGAGCCTAGTTCAATCTTTTTTCCATCATTTTGCAGTTGAGCCAAAAAAAAAACAAGAACAGTCCAAAATACTGAAACCAGGTAAACAAGAGACAGGTCTAGGTGAAAGAAGAATAGCAGTGATTGTATTTTCAAGTATCATTGTGGAGAATGAGTGCCCAGCAGCAGCAGCGCAGAGAGCAGGTTGCTGAGGTGGAAGAGGAGACTTTTGGTCCATTGCTAGTTGGCAGATTAGAGGTTAGATTTGTTCAATTCATTGCACTAACTCCCTAAATAGTCCTTTATTTGTAAGTTTATCAGGTAATCCCTTTAATATGATTCCTTGTTATAGTGAGTCAAATTTAAAACCATTTTTCAATCATTTAGGCTTTTACTGATATTTTTAATAGTTATGGGTTTGTTTGGATTCACAAGACAAGACATGAATTATTGTCATTTCACCTTAGTTAGCATATGGTAAAAGTCTGTTAAAGATTTTGCAATCTTGATACCTTTGTGATACAGCATATCATGAATCATGGGAAAAGGTGTTTTGTGGAACCATTTTTATTTCAGTGCTTTATTCTCAGGGTATTGCGAAGGCTCCAGTTTTATATCCACAATTTTATGTATTTTCTGACCTTCAGGTAAAAATTTATGCATCTTGGTAGGTATGTTGCCTTGTGAGAAAGAAATTTCAAATGGATTTTAAGTGATTAGACTGAAAAAATTTATTTTACTCTGTGCTGTGTTTCACTGACTGACTCTTGTCCAACATACATATCTGGCCTCACCCATGTGTACACACCAGCAAGATACTTATGATCCTCTTCTGAGAATAATATCCTCATTATTCCCACTATGAAAATGAAGTCATATGGACAACGTTCTTTTGCATACCAGGGCCCAGCAATGTGGAATGAATTGCCCATTGATATTAGACACAAAGACACAGTTAGTGATCCCCTTCAAGAGTGCTCCTAAAACAAACCTTTTATGGCTGCAAGAACAAATTTAAAGACCTAACTATGTTTCCTACCTTAAATATTTTATGGTGTTTTGCTTTTTGTAGTAATGTCATTAGAGCTTCTAAAGATTAGGCGCTTTACAAAGTGTTCGTTATTATTATTTTTATTATTATTATTATTATTTGATGTACAGTGACACGGCTGTGGCATACTCTGTTATAACATGAATTCAGATATAGAATTGTGGAGTGGCTTCCGAAATTTTATATACATGTATTTTTCTCATACATGAAGAAAAAGTTTTTCTTAAAAGTATGAAACAACATAAAATGTCTATTATCATTTTATAGAAGAGATTGTACGTGAATAATATAAGACAATCGTGGTATGACTCCTGAATATTTATTTTTCTTGTACATGAAAAAAATTCCTCTTAAAAGTAACTTGTAAAATAATTATTCTGGGATCATGTAGGGCTTTGCTTATGTCACAAACTGCAGTATATTTTTTTTATTGGTTGGAAATATACTTTTTTTGCGACATTGTTGGCTGTTTAAACATGTGTATACAACCATTGGTTTGGAGTGGACAAAATCATAGGCCCCATGACCCTTTGTTAATTTCAGATGCAGCATGGGAGGCAGCATCGCTCTGCTATCATAAACTTATTTTAAAAAATAAAAACTACCCTGTATGGAGGCAGGCAGCTCAGGAACTGCCCCTCCAACTCGTCGCCCAACTTTAGCAGGCGTTTCGAAACAATCATCCCCTGACAAGCGGAGGGATGATGGGCGGACCGGGGAAAAGGGATCCTTACAATCAAATGTGTAATATAGATCCCAACCCAATGCTGGGAGCCAACAGTCTAATCAAGCTAGGCGGCAACCATACAGAGGCGACAAGAACCCAAGTTTCACCGCCTTCATGCCTCCTAACTCTAGATGTTGACATACCCTGTCCACCGCCAGTGGACTGCCTACCTGTGGGCAGCCGACACCTGCAATTTCAGGACCACTGGACCACTTTATTACCTTAGAACATTTGGGTGATTCAGGTCATTTCTGAGGGACTTCATTTATCTATTCCCTCCCCTGTCCTCTTCTCCCCTCTTCACGGATGTATCGTCAGATCGGGAGGATTCCTTTATATATATATATATATATATATATATATATATATATATATATATATATATATATATATATATATATCTTAATAAACCTGGGGTTTTATTCATGGCTGTTTCTTATCCAGAGACAGTTCATCGACCTGAGCCGCCTCAATCACCCTGAAAGTCAATGTGGCGATGGCGTGATCAAGCCATCCGATGGGTATGCTGTCAGTCTAGGTATGACAGACGCACATTTTCACATCCCTATCCCACGAGTCACGGACATTTCTCCTTTGTGCTTGTCATTACTCAGTTTTTCAGTTCCAGGTCATACCTTTTGGCCTCAACTTCAGCCCTTGGGCTAGTACCAAGGTTATGGATTACGTCGTCACCCTGTTCCGCTCGACTTCATCTATAGCGTCAGCAGTATAATTGGACGACATCCTCCAGAAACATATGTTAAGTTCTACTCTGCTCAAAGGCAGAAACGATCTTATATCACTTTACATCATATAGGCTTTCTCATGAACTGGATAAAGTTTGATCTCTGTCCAGCCCGGATTTTTGGTCCATCTGGGTGTGGAGTTTCTCCCGATCTGAATCTGGTAAGGCTTCCTCGAGTTTGTGATCATCCAGATAATTGCACTCGTAGAGTCCGTTTCCAACAGGATGCGCATTTTAGCGAGAGAGTTGCAGCTCCTTGGATTATTCAATGCGGCAGCGGACTTGATCCCTCTCAGTCATCTCTTTATGCGCCCTTTACAAAGGACGTTGCTAGCGTAATGGCGCCCTTTTCAAGTCCCTTCGATCCCACAATCATGCTCACGCCAGAGATACGATCATTCTTGAGTCAGTGGCACAACCCCTGTGGGCTGTCCACAGGGATTACTCTGGAGATACCCTAGGCGGAGATAACGGTATGTTCCTACGGTTGGGGTGCCCACCTGTTGCCGGACTTCGATACCGTCAGCGGCACGTGGGTGCCAGGGGCGAGCCCTTTCCACATCAACCTTTCAGAAATAACGGCTGTCATCAATGCCTTTCATTTCTGGCAGGATCAACTCTTATTGCAAACTGTCCTCCTTATGTCAGACAACTTTGTGGTGGTGCCTTGCCTCCTCAAAACAAGGGGGCACCAATCACCAGACCAGTGCAATCTGAGCTGGCAGTTTCTACATTGGTGCAACAATCTCCACCGCGATGTCCTGGCTGACACTAACCAGTCATTCACACAGAATGGTCATTCCATCAATCGGGCTTTCTTCCAATCGGCACACTTTGGGGACGTCTGATGATCGATTTTTGCAACAAGGTGGAATTGCAAGTTGTCCACCTTCGTCTTGCAGGTTCCATACCCAAAAGCTTAGGCCATGGATGCTCAATCAATCAGCTGGGAAGGGTTGTGGTCATTCTCCTACCCTCCCACGGTCTTGTTACTGAAAATAATCCAGAGGTTAAGGGGTCATAACTGTCAGATGATTCTGATTGCCCCTCTCAGATGAAACAACTCCTGGGTCTCCGATCTACTCGATCTGGTGATAGATCTGCCCAGGAAGATTGCAGTCTGCCCTAATCTTAAGCAACTGCGGCCATGGGTGTTCCACCCCTGTCCAGACCGTCTTTATCTTCAAGCTTGGCTCTTGTCCAGACAGCCTTGCAAGACAGTTTAAATCTTCGATTGTGGAGAGAATATCGAGAGCAAGAAGTCCCTACACTCTGAAGGCTTATGAGGGAAAGTGGCATGTTTTCAGGGACTGGTGCCATTTCATTCACATCGTTCCTCTGAGTGTCACAATCCCTCAACTGGCCAACTTTTTCTCTGGCTTTTCGAGGAGAAACAGCTGGCCCCAATTATTATCAAATGCTACCGCTCCATGATGTCAGACACATTCCGTCATTATGGTACATGTGCTATCAGCCATGACAAAGATCTGTCAGATCTTTTAGCCACTTTAAAGTTCAGTCGACTAATATCCCTCACCCTGTTTCCAAATGGAATCTGTCCTGGGTTTTAACATGACTCAATTCAGACAGTATTGAGTCTTTCACCCACAATTGGTATGGTACATGTGCTATCAGCCATGACAAAGATCTGTCAGATCTTTTAGCCACTTTAAAGTTCAATCGACTAATATCCCTCACCCTGTTTCCAAATGGAATCTGTCCTGGGTTTTAACATGACTCAATTCAGACAGTATTGAGTCTTTCACCCACAATTGGTATGGTACATGTGCTATCAGCCATGACAAAGATCTGTCAGATCTTTTAGCCACTTTAAAGTTCAGTCGACTAATATCCCTCACCCTGTTTCCAAATGGAATCTGTCCTGGGTTTTAACATGACTCAATTCAGACAGTATTGAGTCTTTCACCCACAATTGTTATGGTACATGTGCTATCAGCCATGACAAAGATCTGTCAGATCTTTTAGCCACTTTAAAGTTCAATCGACTAATATCCCTCACCCTGTTTCCAAATGGAATCTGTCCTGGGTTTTAACATGACTCAATTCAGACAGTATTGAGTCTTTCACCCACAATTCGTTAAAGCTACTATCATACAAATTGGGTTTCTTGATAGTCTTAGCTTCAGCATGCAGGGTGAGTGACTTACATGTCCTTTCTAGTGACCCGAACTATCTTCCATTTAGATCAGATGGTTTGGTGGTCCTCTTGACGCAGCCAGGCTTCGTAGCCCAAAAATAGGTTACCATCCATTGGCAATCAACGAGTCATTAGCTCGCTTTCTTTTATAGATAAGTCAGGATCAGCAGCCATGCAAGATACTGTTTGTGCACTCTAGCACCATTTAAATGCATAGAGGTGAGTCAGGTCACATACAAGCACCTCTTTCTTCTGGTGATAGCTGGGACATGAGATATCACCATTCAAGCCCTTGCTTCATGGCTGAAGTGGGTTATACGCTCTGCGTACTCTGAGGATTCACAAGATCAGAGTCACCTCATAGAAGCTGTTGGCTGGCATGCAGAGTCAGCCTTCTCCAGTTTTATCTTCAAGATTTGTCCTCGCATAGGCAAACCTTGATTCTTGTAGGGTCCGGTGTTGGCAGCCCACCAGACCCATGTACAATAATCAGCACAGCCTATTAGCTTCGCTGGATTCGCCAGATAATTTTTTGTAGGTAAGAAGATTTCAATAACTATCTTCTTAACCGTATAAAGGGGTCACATATCACGTGACCCTGGGCTGTGTTGCTGATTAAAATTAGGAGATCCGGTTATCGTTCAAATGGGGAATCCAGCCATCATTCCCTAGAGGATACCCGGGGTGGAGGTCGGATGCTCCGCATTCCCTCCTCCTATTTACCTATTCTCCTAAAGTAATGTGATTGGGGAACATATTCAAAGGAGAAAGCAAATTTTTTAGTAAATTATGTTTCTCCGGGAATACTTACCCGATCACATTACTAAGAAACCCTCCCAACCACCCCGCCATGCGAGCATCCTTGTATATTATATACGTTCAGCTTAAAAACTGGCGACACCTAGTGGGTGGCAATGGGAGGTAAGGAGCAAGAGTTATTGCCCTTTGTCTATATGACATAGACAGAAAAGACGAATTTTCGTCTTTTGGTAGGGCTGGATTCGCGAGGTAGCAATCTTATATCCCTAAAGTAATGTGATCGGGTAAGTATTCTCGGAGAAACATAAAAATTTGCTTTCTGTAAATTATTTTATTCCATTATCCCATATTTCAAAGGTCTCTTAAATCCAACAAAAACAATTCTTTTTACGTATCTGTCTTGGATTAAAAAGTTGTATAGTGTATCTGTATGACAGAATTGTCACTCTTCTAAACAGCATATGGCTACACTGTTATAGCCTGTAAAAGCGATGTTTTTTTTTAAGTATTCAGGTGGCTGTTAATCAGAATGTTGAAGCATCAGTACTAATCTTGATCGCCTGTCCTTGCATTTAGTTTTTTGTAGATGGCATCCAGGAGATTGAGCTCAAACCTTCATTAGCATCTGGTTTAAATATAAATCAATCAATCCAGTTGTATATTTTGGAAAACTAGGTTTAGTATGTATAAAAGTCCAATTATTAGCATAATGTACAGTACATACAGTTGTATTCTGGTGATGTTTTCAGGCAAATGGGATCAGTGCCACAGACATCAAAAAGTTGGAAGAGGCAGGTTTCTATACAGTGGAAGCTGTAGCTTATGCTCCCAAAAAGAACCTGTTAGCTGTGAAGGGGATCAGTGAAGCTAAGGCTGACAAAATAATGGTAGGTTTAAGATGGCAGATATAGCAGCCCATTTCACATTTTCATTATCTGTTGGCCAAGTTACAAAAACACATTTGCTTACTGTGTAATGATAGGTACTCGCGGGAATACACATATTATGAGGTTAAAATGTGATCACATTACTTACCATAGCTCCCAGTATGTATACTATTGGTGGATCTAATTTCATGGATTATGGTTACCCTTCCAAAACAGCAAATTATATTCTTGACTGATAATTCGGAGTTTACAATCATGTAGTGGAAAACACCTCCCTCATGCAGGACTTTGACAAACGGCTGGTACATAATTAATTTACATGGTGATTTACACATAATTTTCCAAATTTTTTTGATGTTTTTACATTTGAAATGAAATTGAATTAGTTTCAGGGTATTGAGCTCATTATCCAAGTTTGATTCATGCCATAAGGATCAGCCTGGATTCACAAACATGTTGAATTCTTGGGCAAGGCACTTTGCTATTTTTACCTCAATAAAATATAACCTTCAATGTGCTGCTAAACACAAAACTAAACCATTTGGATTTATTTATGAGAATAAATAAAAATTTTTAATTGTGAATATTATTTCTTTTCCCTCACTTTTGCAAAGAAACAACTGGAATTCTTATTCTTTGTGCATCCTGACATAAACTTTTCTTGGAATTACTGGTATTTAAAGCTGGATTAATTACCTTAAATTATGTTTGATCAAGGAGTACAAGAGGTTAACTAAGTCGGGTGGACAATTAAAATTTGATTTATTTATCCTAGGCCAAAATAGTAAAGAGTATGTATATCAATCATTTCATGAAAAAGTAAAGAAGTATATGTGGATGAAGTGACCAGATATCTTGCATTGGGGAATAAACATATCAGAATATTTTTAGTATGTCTTTGTAACTATGTTCATTATCAACATAACGTTCTATGCATAGTTCTATTTTTCTTATTTCTCTTTTTACATGTTTCTACTTCCACTAGGCTGAAGCAGCCAAACTGGTACCCATGGGTTTTACAACAGCTACAGAGTTCCACCAGAAGCGATCAGAGATAATTCAGTTGACCACAGGATCCAAAGAACTGGACAAGCTTCTCCAAGGTAAGTCTTATTCATACAGCAGTCTGAATTTTAGAAAACTTTGGCCAGGTACCCGTTGGTCCTAAATATTGAGTTCCCAATAAAAGGGAAATTGTATTAAATGTGTACAAACCTGAAGTTAAGTCCGTATTTATATTTAAAAAATTCACAGTATCCTATATTTATCAGTACCTAATGCCATCTACAAATTCCAAGATTTCATTATCATTGCCTGAGGTTTAAAAAATGTTTTCTATCAGACAACTGTTTAATATTGCTGACATTAGCAGGCACTTATTACATTATAAATACTAATCACCATAGTATGTCATAGCTGCCAACTGTCCAGTTTTTTCCGTATTTGTACCCAGGGTTCGTACGGTCTTTGAAGGTCTTTGAGAGTTTGGGAAAACTGAGGTAGCATTTTCAAGGCCTTAAAAGTTTGGGAAAATCGAGCATATTACCCTGAGGTCTTTAAAAGTCTTTGAAAATTGAAATAAACCCCCAAATTTTAATTTCTTTCCAGAATCACAAATAAAATTATCCAAGGTCGTTAGATTCGGATGTAATCTAGTTATTCTAGTTTGTTTCTTTTGATGACCCGTTCAGTTTCATTGCCGCGGCAATAACAAAAGAGGCTTTGTTTGGCCATCCAAAGTTTGCTTCGGCGGCGACTTCAGTAACCACTTTTCATCAAAGCAAGACGGCTACACAATTCATCAAAGGAAGTCACAAATAAAATTGCCTAAGGTCGTTAGTTTCAGATGTAGCTGGTTTTTCCTGGCTTCTTTCTTTGGACGAATCGTTCAATTTGATTGGACGAGTCCATCTTTGGCCAATCAGAATATTCTATACACTAATTCACTCTACGTAGAAAGTGCGCGAAAGTATAACACGCTCGAGGATTCAAAATTTTGTTCTACATAATAATGCTCCTTGGTTTAATATAGAAACATCCATTGTAATAAATTCAATTCACGGATAAACAGTTTCAAAGTGCGCATGCGTACACTATAGTAGAGTTAAGCAAGAGTTGTTGTTCTTGAATTGCGCGTATATTAAAAAAAAACAAAAAAAAAAACGTGTGCTGTGCTTTCTTCTTATCCAAATAGGCATGGTACTTATCACTGTTTGTTTGTACCCCTATTGATTTCAATAACAAAAATAATTAAATGGTAAAAAGTGCACAGAACTAGGTCAACTGAATCACTGATGTATAATTTCTAACCTGAATTTGACCAGAATGGCAATAATACTCCCATCTCCTGCACATTTCATGATTAACGGACTTCAGACTATAATTGAACCCGTTTTGCCCAGTACTTTGAAGTGCTTGAAATATTACTAAATTTATAGATAATGTTTATTTAAAAAATGGAGAAAAATACCGCCTAACCTTGATGAAGTGTTTTATTTTGTCCTTTCCAAAAGAAAGGAATATGTCAAACTTTGGAATGTTCTCCAGAAAATGTTGTTGTCACATGGGCAGGCAACAGTGGAGAGAGGATTTTCTGTCAACAAACAGGTATCTGGTGAGAACCTCAGCAGAGAAAGCCTCAGAGCTCAAAGGCTAATCATTGACACAATGAGAAAAGCAGGTGGACCTTTGGAAATCATCATTAGCAATGAAATAATGACATATGCCTCCTCTGCAAGACATAAGTACCATGCCTATCTGGATAAGAAGAAAGCAGAGAAGGGTGAGAGAAAAACCAAAAAGGAAAGAAAGGGGAGTTAGCCTTGGATGAAGTGGAAGAACTTAAAGCAGAAGAGGCAGAGTTAAAAGGACTTATTGTGCTTGTCACACAGTCAAATGCTCTTAGGAGAAATGCAGAGGAAAAGAGGAGAGTGATGGCGTCTCTTTCCAAAATGATTGAAGAGAAAAAAAGCAAACATAATAATGCATTTAAAGCAATGCTGATGTCTGTTAAGAGAACAATTTATTTTGTACTAAATCTGACACGTATGTTACATATTTCTGAACAAACAACGAATGTTAACCTATCTTCCAGATAATTTATAATACAATTTTAGGAAATTAATTATAGTTTGACTTTAATCAGTAATCAATATTGTATTATTTGGCATTCTTTTTTTTCTCAAATAACCTGTATACACAATATTAGCAAAAAAAGGTCTTGGAAATCTCTGTTTGTGGTCTTTGAAAGTTTGGGAAAAGTCTTTGAATTTATCATTCATAGTTCAGTATGAACCCTGGTACCGTATTTTGGACCTGAATACGGGTGTACGTTTTTTTTGCAAAAAATACGTTTTTTATTTTAAAAAATAATAATAAAATTTCTTTGTAATTGCCAGTTTAGAATGCGCTCTTGGTTCTATTTTGACAGAATATATCACATGTATATACAAATACATTTCTACAATACGATTGGTTCATTCCAAATCGAGGCTACCAAGCCTGCCGTTAACCGCCATATTGGATTTCGCAATAGTTACCGCTGTTGCTGTTATCTAGTTTTCGTAATATTCAGCTTCTAATCATGATAAATTCGAAGGAAGAATATTCAGAATTTTCTCCAGAAGAAATAGGAGATGACTGGAAGGATATTTGTGCTGTCTTCTATAGATTTGTGAAACCATATAGTAAAGGAGAAAAACTGACGTTTTGTAATTGTGTAACGTGATTTCGCTATTGGGTACGGAGGCGCCCATGAAATGCAAGAGCTCGAAAAAGCTAATAAACATCAGCTTCCTGCTTCATCACACACAACTCAGCCTGAACTTACGACGTAGATAAATGACAGAGAGAACCTTAATGCACATCGATCAAACTATAATTTTTAAATTTCTTTTAGAAATAAACCTTCCTTTTTCAGTTACTAATGTTGTTGGCGATTTATTTTGCACAAGTTTTTCAGACATTAAAATCGCAAAAGATAATTCTTATGCTTGAACGAAAACATTTCAATAAGAAAATGACAGAATTGAGATAATAAATGAAAATTGTTACATTGGAATCAATAAAAAAAATAAAATAAGGCATGGAAAGGGCTCCTATAAATAGCTTGTGTTTGAGTGTGTTGTACTCTTGCACCTTTTGAATGAGCACCCATATGGAACACACGCAACTCCAGAAGGTACAAATGTGCAACATGTGCATCTTTGACATTAATTAATTGTGTAAGGCACTGTCCAACTTTACTGATGGTTGTATATGTTGTAAATAGATACATAGGGTATGCATTGAAATTTAAAAATCAGTATTTGGTCCTGAAAATCAGTATTTTTGTCACAAGTAATCAGTATTTTTGCACTCGGGGGTTGGCAGCTATGGTATGTTTAATATTTTTCATATAAAAAAAACCTACTGACCTACCCTAATTTTGAAACTATTGCAATAGAAAACACACATTTTATTTTTGCCTGATAAAATTCTGAAATCCTCCTATCATATCATAAATTGTCATGGTCTATAGTTTTCTCACGACATTCCGTTTGTATTCTTCTACTGCTTTTAAAATCAGAAGACACAAAGGATATAAAAATGCACAAAACTGAGTCCATTCATCCATTTATTTGTAAGTAATAAACTGATTGTCACGAGGGGGTCAGCTTGATGGTGCATTGAATCACAAGGAGTTATTTAGCAACACTGTCATCATATTTGCTCAGGCCAGTCTGTTTTCAAGCAATAGTTGTGCTGTTTGTCCTCTTTGACAATCTCGATATTTCTGTTAAAAGTTTTGGATTTACATCTCTTTGACCACATATATACAAGAGTTCCTCATTTTGACTTGTTAATTTGTTTTAGAATTTTTATCACTAGTCATTACAAATATTTGAAATGGACTATTCAAGAAACCAGAAAAAGACAGCAAGCTGTCAGTTTGCTTGTTTAAATCATGAGCATTTATTTGCATTGAAATTAAATAATAAGTTTTGTGCAATTTTTTTTTTTTTTATTATCTCTTTGGTGCTTTTTATTTTTAAACGTGGTAGGGGGTACAAACAAATGATAAGGTGTGCAAAAACTAGTCATCGTGAATATCATATGACTCCTTTTCCTTGGCCTCACTGTCATATGCAGATGCTTATTTATAGACTGAACTTGAACTTTCTAAGTAACACTTTTATCACATAGTTTGTGATATCTATTAACAACTGCAAATAAACACATCAGTTGTGCAGCAAGATCAAATAGCCACCCTCTGTTACTTGCCACTGAACCAAACTTGTGGTAGAATGAAAGGTTTGTCAGGTGGTAACACAATCAATGCGATTAAGGTCAATTATATACAGGAAGAATGACACCTGTTTGGCCTTGAAAATGTACACATATTCAAGACCCAGACAAAAGGATTGTCAACTTGAAAACAGTCAGTGCTGAATAAACAAACACTGGCTGAAAACTTATTTTAATTATGAACAGGCAAATACCAGGGTAACCATTGACGGCTTTATTTATTTGGGATTTGTGACTACATTTTTGTTTAAGGATATGTCATTGTAGTTAAAAGTTTTTCATTGTGGCAGTCTGTTACAATGTACTGTTTTTTTCCCTCCAGATCATTTTCTTTCTTTTGTTCACAAAATATACCATTGTTTTGTGTCAGATTTTTAAAATTCTTATATATATATATATATATATATATATATATATATATATATATATATATATATATATATATATATATATATATCCAATCCATTAACAATCTTTGCAGATGTTTGTCATTTGGAATTAAATATTGATGTATAACAATAATTATTAGTCTTATTTTTATAATCAGGTGGGATTGAGACAGGATCAATCACAGAGATGTTTGGGGAGTTCCGAACTGGAAAAACACAGTTGTGTCATACATTGGCAGTAACATGTCAGGTGAGTTATAGTCATTGTTACTTGAGAATTTATTATGACCCTCTTTGAACAGAAAATTTTGATATAGCTTCTCCTGTGTGTGTTTTGAAAACATTTGTCAGAAATTCTACCATTCAGGTCAAAATTTCATTTTAGGTGGTTTAAAACATTCATTTTTGTAGTAATACAATGCCTTTTAACATTGCCTTGATTACCTTCTGGAATACCAAATTCCCTTGTTCTGAATTAATGATTTCAACCTCTCATAAAATGGAATGTTATGGAACCCATGGCATTGGACACTTGTAATGCTAAGTCGTTTGCAATTCACAACCAGATAATTGCCTTCTTTTACTTGTTAAATACATTGTATTGCAAATTATTCATATTTTTCCATTTTGATTCTGCACTGCTCCAGTGTCCTAGTGGTTAGAATGTCTTCTTTAGATACGGGAGGTCATGGGTTCAAACCCTGGCCAATTTATACCAAATGACATATTTTAAAAAATGGCACTAACAGTTGCCTCACTATTTGATCAGCATTAAGAGGTTAGTGTTAGGACTGGTCAGCCTGGTGTCAGGATAATGTGACTGTGTGGGACATGATGCCACATGTCTGGCCTATTCCTAGACATAGCTATAAACTGCTACACTGTCGACATTGTAGTAGTATTACTGAACATTTGTTAAAGCTACATTAATAATCCAAATCATACAGCTCTGACCAACCTTTTCCTTGGTCAATGTTATGGTAAGTAATTCCTCCTGTGCATTAGTTCTAGAATTTTAATTAGTACTGTTGTAGTACTAATTCCTCCTTCAAATATGTTCCCCAATCACATTAACGTTTAGGGATATAAACCTCTCGAATCCAGTCCTACTAAAAGACGAAAATTCGTCTTTTCTGTCTATGTCCTATAGACAAAGGGCAATAACTCTTGCCCTCACCTGCCCCTACCACCACCAGGTTTCGCTAGTTTTTAAGCTGAGCGATGTTTACTATACGAGGATGCTCGCATGGCGGGGTGTTTGGGAAGGTTTTTAAGTAATGTGATTGGGTAAATATTCTCGGAGAAACATAATTTACTTTAAAAAGTTGTCTTGTTGCCCTTTGTCCATAGGATAGGACATAGACAGAAAAGACGAATTTTCGTCTTTTAGTAGGGCTGGATTTGAGAGGTAGCAGGCTTATATCCCTAATGTTTGCTTTTCATGGGGTACCAAATTTTATTTCATTGTTGCTTGGAACCATGAATTAAGAGACTGAAAATTTAGCCACATATGATTAAGAAGATTTCCTCCATTTTCTTACCATGTAATTCTAAAGATAAACAAAATTGTTTAATAAATCAACTATTTCTGTAATTTTTTAATAAACTGGTAGCTTTTAGACGTGTTTATTTTATTGTAACCCTTTAAAAACAAATTTTATAGTATTTTATATTGTTTCAGTGCACATGTATCTATACGATATCTGGTAACAGTAATTACCACACACTGTCTTAAACCAGTATGTTCTGAGATATTTTTGTGTGTGCTTTAAAAGACTATTTAACACATTATTGAAAAATTCTGGGCAAAAAAATATTCTGGTTGACAGTCTGTCCAGGAGTGGCAAAGTAGTTCTCACAGTATGGACTCTGCACCAATATATATAGCAGAATCAGTTTTCAGACAGTGGGGTGTGGGTGCCTTTAATGGACTTAATTTTTTTATGAGATTGAATAACAAGCATCCCTTTTATGTTTTCCCCACCCAGATCAAAGGATTTGAGCAGAAGACGTCTTCAGTCATAATTGATATCAGTTTGCTAATGCCATCGTGTCATTCAGAATGATTCCACAAGTGCTTCACAAATTCAGGGCCTCCACTGCTCAGCCTGTTCTGATAGCCCCTCTGTGGCCATGATGATCATGGTTCAATCTGTTTAACCTTTCGGTAGAAAAGCCAGCTACATTACATCAGAGGAGGGACCAGCTGTTACAGTACAGTGAGTCTCTTCACAGCGGTCCACACAATAGTGTCCACCTTCATGCTTGACTCGTACCAAGTGATAACTACATTGTCCAGGCCAGAAGATGGTCTACATCCAATTATATGATGCAAAGAGAAGAACCTTTTGTGATTAGTGCTGTGGGAAATGTGCTAATTCTAGTTATCCCTCACTCTTCACAGTGGCACACTTCCTGTTTCTATTATCTTAGGGTTTATGGCAACTCTGTCTAGAATGTTCAAGTTCTCTAATAGTACAGCCATTGGTTTTGACCCTCGTCTTTCTCATTATATTAAGTATTTAATGCTGCAGACTGGTATCTTGCTCTGCAATACCTGGATGAAAGCTTTTTAGCATGTTGTGGGTCTTATCAAAATCCCTTCGAGAACTACTGTGTGACGCCTTTTTTATACCCATATATGTCCAGCTCTCCTTAGTGTCTATGACAGAGGTCTTGGAAACACTTAATCATGCATATTTGGACGTCAATTTTATTATCTCAGACGCAAAAAATCACTGAGGCTGGGGTCCTTTTTACACATGTAATAGGTGTGAACACGCTATACAAAGCTGTATTTGAGTAGTAAGACATATCTTGAAACATAAATAACATGTGATACATCTTACATTGTAGGACTAGGATGGGGACTGCAACTTTTCCTGTTGGATCTCATTTTTTCCAATAGGGTTTTTAAACAAATTCTAAACTCATTAATTTTAATATTACTTTGGTATTACCATGTATTCATTATACAAAATTGGAGGCATAATTGTAAACATCTTGTGAATTGTTTTAAGAAAAGATAAAAAAAAAAAAATTTGTATTGTACAATCACTATTTAATTACATTTTTCCAGCTTCCAATAGATATGGGTGGTGGAGAGGGGAAGGCATTGTACATAGATACAGAGGGTACATTTAGACCAGAGAGACTGCTGGCAGTTGCTGAAAGGTAAGATTTAATACACATAGCTTACCTGGCTCTATGACATGATGATCCTATGTCTATTTACCATGGGTGTCTGTCAACACGTATTTTCAGCTGGTCCAAAACTGCTATGAAATTCATCATGATCCTGGCATTATTATCTTTCAATTTTGTATAGATGACACCTATCATAATATTGAATATGGAACTGTGAGTAGCGGTAAACAAAAAAAAAACTTAAATGACTGACTTGTCAGAAACTGACATCATCCTGATAATGGTATCAAGACTTGTTAATCTGGTACAGATAATGCTGATCTGCCATCAAATATTGCCTTAGTTAACTAAATGCAGGAAACCTTCACATGACATCTCAATGATGGCAAACAGGTTATAGCACATTTAATTCTACATTCTGGCATCAGGGCCATTTAGATTTGTAAACTATATCAACTAATATTCCAATGAGTATTTGAAGCAACAGATCATAGAGCAGATACAGTATCTGAACCAATTCTTATCTTGCTACTGGTGATAATTATTCATTTGTTTCTGGGTTGATAACAACAACATAATCAGCTGTTCCTCAATAAATGAAATCACAGAAGCAGAATTACCAACATTTAAGATTCTGGGATTCAACATTGATGAACTGAATAAAAATGTCAGCGACATCATCAATGAGTACAATCTCAAAATCAATAAAGCATTTAAAGTGATATCGCCATCTCCAAATATTCTCAAACATAATAATCCGGATGGTGGTGGTCATCCTGTATCTCCAGGTGTTGCCAATATCACATCATCGATCAGTCAATCTGGTCTGTGATGCTATTGATGACAGCTATAAAGTAGCTCTTGAAAGATCGAGGCAGGCCCAATAAGTTTGTATGTGAGATCGTGAAACGATCCATGCTAGTGCTCCACAGACCCCCCCACCTTTACTCTGTCAAGAGGATAAAAAAAAGTCTTTAGCCATGACTACTGCCACTTGAGTAGCAGAAAGATATATTTTTTTTGTCCGTAGGCCATAATGGTCCATGGCTAGTTGTTATTCCATTTTGCAGTCAGGCATAATTTTCCTCGGCTGTCTTAAACTCGCCCCCAAAATCTTTTATTTCATATTCTTGAGACAGCTCTGGTATAGTTTTCTTTATCGCATGAGCAATTGGAGCGAATTGATGAACTTATTTATCATCACATACACAAGCTCGTAATTGTATCATTACCTGCTGGAGTAATTTGCTAAACTTTTATTTGGCTGCTAGTGTGTATCTTACTTCACCAATTCATTCCTGTAAAAAGATTTGATTTTTTTCAGGATCAAGTTGATCAGAAAGTCTTATGCTGGCATCGAAATTGCTAACAATCGATTCATGTCATTTTTCAGTCACACAAATAATTGCATTAATATTTTCATGATTCATTAAAAAATAAAAATATTTCATTAATATGTTGCACACTAAATTTAATAATAGTTATTGTTTTGAGAAATAAAATAGACAATACTAGCTAAGCCAGTTTCTTTTAGCCAATTTTTTTCTGCCATTCCAAAGGGTTCTTTCATAGGGTACATTTCAATGAGGCTTTGCTGGCTATTGTTGTGCTCATTACTCTCACTGTCTATTTTTACCATAAGCCGGGAGGGGGGGTCTTGTTATGGTCACGGACACGCCTCCTGGTAAACTCCTAGATACGAAATGAAATTCTAGAAATTCAGAAGGCTGTCCAAGTCATTTCCACCTGACCATGATCAACAGGAAAAATGTACTGATTATTGGTAAATCCAACCTGGTGAATCCAGTGTGAGTACAAAATTCTGTCATTGTAAATATCAGCACACTTAAAATGATAAAGTAATCAACATATTCTCCCACTCAGTAGGTTGTTGAAGTAAGACTGGCAAATTTTTTAATTTGCCACCAACCTTTTTACATGCATATGAAGACTCCTGCATGTGTGATCAAATATTTGTGTCCAAATACATGTAATTAAGTATTTCCGAGATCTGATGCCAATAATCATTGTTTACATGTTGCCCAGCCACAACTTTAAGTGAGTACATAGCAACACAGATGACATACCGATATTATCTATATAATTTTTGGGGCTAAATTTTTTATAAGTTTCATACCTTGATTTATTAGCTGTTAAGTTATGGCATTTTACTAAATCAAAGTGTCGTTTAATCTAGTATCCCTATTGATGCTAAGCTTTTTCAGTTTTATTAACCACTGATGCGACTTTTATTATTTTTATGGTTTTTAGGTATGGCTTATCGGGAAGTGATGTTCTGGACAATGTTGCGTATGCCCGTGCCTACAACAGTGATCATCAGTCCCAGTTACTCATCCAAGCTGCTGCTATGATGTCTGAATCCAGGTGAGTTGTTCTTGAGATCTACAGAGTTTCACAGAGGGCATAAAAATTGCACAATTGAACAGATTGATGAAAAACACAAGTGTATTAAAATGTCAACATTCCACATTCCCAATAGGTGATATCATTGAAGTTTCCTTGGGACACAATATTATCTTGCTGTGTGATGAAGGTGCAGAAATTATTAAAGAAGTCATAAGCAGCCAGTTTGTTAACTAAATTAGCTGTCTTGCTCATGTCATCTTTTTTGGCCATTCTAGATAATAGGGAGTGTGTACTTTCCTTAATTATTAGACTTAGAATGTTGTGTACATATGATTGGAATTCTCTGCTGTTTTGTAGCAAAATTTGTCTAATCAAATGCTCCCATCATAATTTTGTACCTCGTGCATACATGCCAACCATTACGCTTTTGGCGTAATCATTACGCTTTTTCCCACTAAATTCCGCGTTACGCGTTAACGTTTATAGATTACGCTTTTTTGATATATCCATCTTGCAAAAAAAAAAAAAATTTTTTTTTTGTTTTTATTAGCATAACTTTATTTTTTACATACTGTTTTATTTTTAAATAAAAAAAATACCCCGCTTCTACATAACTACGATATACGAGTATACTTGTCCGTGGACTTTCCTAATATTCATGTTCTATTTATAGCAACTATCATGTTACTAAGATACTTTCAAACTTTCGACCTCATATTCTATTTATAGCGGCTTAGTGAGGAGAGAACAGACTGGTTTCTATTTTGTTTAAATCATTATGCACATACTCTTTGTTCTAATTTTGTATAGTGCAGAACCAGTCTAAAAGTTTTTTTGCGCTAAAAAGTATTAAAAAATTCTCAATGCGTTTATGAGTGCAAAAAATATCTCTTAAATAATTTCACAGATGGGTTAGAAAAAGTCAATAATAAGCAAAGCAAAATGTAATCAATCCTCCAAACACGACGAGGGCATCATCACGTGACGTCTAATCGTTGGCGCTAAATGGCTTCAGATGTTAAGATGGATTCTAGTCTTTGTGTATGTTAGAGCACATTTTTTTCCCCAAGAATTTCGCAGATGGATCAGAAAAAAGCAAAACAACGAGTCCTCCAAAGATTCAAAGATGAATATATGAATGGCATAATACAGCGTTCCATTCTAGGTCAGCATCATGCTCATTGCAGACTGTGCGGAAACGATTTTAGCATTGGTCATGGTGGTAAATTTGATGTGGAAAAACACATGAAAATAAGGAAACACATCGAATTAGCTCGCCTTACGAACTCTAATACTAAGGTAACTTCTTATTTACAGCAGAGCTCAAGTGCAGACTTGAATACTATAAATGCTGAGGTGTTATTTACCGAGTTTTTAATAGAACACGGACTACCCTTAGCGGTAGCAGACCACGTTGGTCCCTTGTTCAAGCAGATGTTTCCTGATTCGAAAATTGCGTAAAAATATGCTTGTGCAAGAACAAAATCATCTCACATTGTTCGGTGCCTAGCAGAAGATACTTCACTTAAAATTGCAGAAGCAATGAAAATTGGGCCGTTTAGTATTGCCATTGTGATTATGATGATAAAAAGTTGTACCCAGTATGTATTAGATACTTTGACAGTGAAAAAGGCAAAGTCATGAGTGTTCTTCTTTCTTTACCAGAATTAACAGTAGATTCCACTTGACAAAACATTTTTGATTTGCTTGACAATGTTTTGAAGAAACATGACATAAGTTGGCAGAACTATATGGGGTTTGCAGCTGATAATGCATCAGTGATGACTGGAATTCATAAAGGAGTTGCATCCTATATTTTGAAAATGTCTCCATCAGTGTTCATAACAGGTTGCCCCTGTCATTTGATGCACCTTGCTGCTGATAAATTAGAAGTAGATATTGGCCATTTATTAATAGATATCTGTGATTACATGCTCCATAAATTCCCATATGGAGATGAACTGCTTTTAAATGCTTCAGTTGCTTATGTAAATGAGAGACAGTCAAAAAGCTTCAAAAGTGTTAGATTCTTTGTCAAGAGATATCCCTTTCTATTGCCACCCTTGTCTAACTTGGATCATCTGGAAGAAGAGTTCCTGAAGTATCAAGTTGGGATTCTACCTGACAATATACTTAATGCAGATAGAGTTGATGTGCAATGGCACCTTATTTCCCAGCTAAAAGACTGGAAGAAATAAATTTCCTCTTCTTTGTCAGGTTATGAAAGGAATATTGGTTCTTTACCATTCTAATGCTGACTGTGAGAGATTGTTCAGTGTTGTTAACAAAAATAAAACTGAATTCAGGTCCAGGCTAAGTAACCCGGTACTGAGTGCTCTACTGGTATGCAAAACATTCATGGCCTCAGCTGGTACAAAATGTTTTGAAATGCAACATGACAATCTGTTGCTTTCTAAAGCTAAAAGTGCTACATATGAACACTTGAACCATTAATGAATGATAAAAGACGAGAAAAGCAAATAAATCATTGTTAATTGTAATTGTAGTATGTTATATGTGGATTACTCTTTTTCTGCTTGGATTCCTCTTTTTGACCACTTGGATTACACTTTTTCCTCGTCAGGGGTTGGCATGTATGCTCGTGCCATTCAAGGTCATGATCAAACACAGGATACGTAGAAAGATTATTAAAATAAATTTTTCGTCCATATCTTAATGTCAGATTACTTAAATGAACTTTGACACGCATGAAGCCACATTTCTGCACAAGATCAGCATATAGAATGTTAGACTACATTTAAAAAAGTCTAGATCCCAAATTTACAAAAATCCTCCAAAAGTTTCTTGAATTTTAATATTTGCCAGGAGAAAGCTACTGACATTTAGGTGTTGCTAATTTTGCTTTTTAAGCAATTTATATGTTATTAATATGCATTTATTTTGAAAGAATTGAACTAAATATCACAATGTTAAAAACTGCAATTTAAGTTTTCTCTGAGGTCAATGAATTTAGTGATTGTGCATCCAGGCTTTTAGATTGCAAAAACATTCCAATTCTCAAAGTTAACATGCTGGGACCTTAACCAATCAGAATCAAGTTCTCTTTTTAAGTCTGAATTTGAGAATGAGAATGTTTTTCTGATGTCTAGACCAGAACCAAATTAGAGGTTATGGGAGCTGGATTTGCTCTATGTACCATGTACCAAATTCTTAATTCTTTGTTACTTTGTTATCTAGGTATGCTTTGTTGATTGTGGATAGTGCTACAGCCCTGTATAGGACAGATTACTCGGGGCGAGCAGAGCTTGCACCAAGACAGATGCACTTGGCAAGGTTCCTGAGAATGTTGCTTAGGCTGGCAGATGAGGTTAGTTAAAATAAATCAGGAAATGCAGCAGTATTTTAAAACAACTGCCATTATTTTATTATGGTAAATCCCATTGAAACCAACAACATTGGAACCAAATTTAAATTTCAAGTTTTAGAGGTGTTTGCTTTGCTGAGGGTATCACTGACTTAAAAAGGTTTTTCAAATGTATCATTAGTACAAGAACTTCTTCCTTGAATAATGTTTTGTCAGTCTATGTCATCAAGGTATCAAAAGCATGGTCTAAGGCCTGGTTGTTACACCCCCAGGTTCATAATTTTAAACAAAGATTTTATTGATCATGTATACATATAAGCTGCATCAATCATGATCAGATAACAAGCATGAAAACAATAAAAATTGATTCTTATTTAATTTGCAAAGACTTTGGATTAGCTTCTTGTTAGTCCTAATTAATGTCAGCATGTGTTTCCTATGTCATGGGCTCTTTGAACATGTCTGGGTCATTGACATGTATGGCAACTCAGTAACTGTAAATAATCTAATGGATGTTTTTTGTTTAACAAACGATTATCAACAGCTTTTGGATAATAAATGTCCAAATTAAAATATGTTTTGACAGAAAATTTGGTTTAGTTTTCATGTAAGATGAATTAAGATTTACTAAGGAGAAAAATGGTGATTTTAAAGAAGAAAGATTCAGGATGTAGCAATTAAGTCAAATCTTATGGAGATTTCAGTATATCTGGTATTCATTCTTTTAAGAGTTTTAGTGTAAATCACATTGGTGTATTTATGAGTATTCTTTTTATTTTATGTTTTATGTTTGAGCCCGTAAAAGAGGTACAATTACATGATTATTGCAGAGGTGCTGCCAGGGTGGCCAAGTGCACAAATCGTGCATACATTTTTACAAATTTGTGCATTTGGAAAGCAGTCCTGTGCGAGAACTCTCACAAATTAGTTCCGAGTCATACATAGATATACTCTGCGCAGTATAAAATTTTCATTTAGCTTTTTACCCTTGAAGTGCTTGTTGTTATATAAGTTGTGCTTCTAGTAGAGGTCTCATGTTGCATTTTTTGGTTGGGCAACACAAAGAGCTGTGTACTTTATCTTGACATTGATTGTTATTTAATTAAATTTAATTGGTATGTTGGGCTCTGGAAGAAGCACACAGATTTTGAAAGTTTGAAGTATATCAGATCATTAGAGCTAGGAAGGTGTTAGTAGAAATACCAATCTAGTGATTTTGAGTCTGAAAATGATCTTTAGTACTATTCTGGTGTACAGCTAGAGAGGATATCTTTTGAGGATTTTGATTTTTTTGGCATTAAAATAGACTGGAGCAGGAAGAAAAAAATGGATATTTAATTGTTATGTAAACATCAAAGATTGATCACCCACTTGACTTTTTGTGCATGCTCCCACATTATTTTGATGATTATTGGTGGGGGATCCCACAGTTTGAATAAATCCTGTTAGCTTTTATCTTGCCTTTAAAGTCCATATAGTTCATTTTTTTCATTTTGTTTTAATGTATGTGAGGGAATTATTCAAGATTATTGATCTGTCAGGATTTAAGACTATAAAGTTTTCAAATTTTGTACCCCTTAGTGTATGATGCATTAGGTAGTAATATTGCTGTGTTTGTCTGTCTGTACAACAAACTGTTCATACTATCTCAGTGAAACTGGAGACACATATTGGAGTAGTGCTTCTGATGTACTTGTTGCTATTAAGAGTTCTTCTGTTTCTTGTTTTGTCTATTTTTCTGCCCGTCTATTATCCACACATTTTGTTTCTGGATCATAACCTCAAAATGTTTCAAGGTATTTCTACATGCCTGACTAGTGGTTCAGATGTGCCTTCTAATGTTCCTGTCACTACACTCCTTCAATAGATGTTCATTATGACATTGGATTTTCACCATAAGACTTTGTCCTTAATGAAAATGGTACCAAAATCTGACATCCGCTGTGTCCACCAAGCCACTTTTTTGCTTTTTTTTTTTTTTAAAAATGTCATGAATGATTTCAACATCCGGCAGTTAAAAGGAAGTAAATTCCTGGAAATTCTTTTTACCCAGTAGAACACATGTCATTTACCAAGGCAATACAGTATAGCCTAAGTGGTATATAAATCGGGAATGTTGGACCATTGCATACTTTCATTGGGGGTTTTACGTAAGAGGAGGGGGTGGGGAGTAACCAGGGTGATTCATCATTTCTAAAGACATACATATCAGTATATGGCTTTGACTGTTGCAGTATCAGTTAAAATTTATATGTAAAAAGATACAGTTGGGCTATTTAACATCACAGTTCACTGGGTAGACATTGCAGAACCTTTGTTGAGTTATTATGTGAATAGTATACTTATTTCTAGTTTCAAGCTTTCATTTGTCAGTTTGGAGTTGCTGTGGTGATCACTAATCAAGTTGTGGCTCAGGTGGATGGGGCGGCCATGTTCTCAGCAGATCCAAAGAAACCTATTGGAGGAAACATTATTGCCCATGCTTCAACAACAAGGTTAGTGTCAGAGGCTACCATTTATCAGACTGTTTGTAGATTGGTATGTTTGCAGAGGGGATGGGGTTTGAGTTGCATGCTAAAAGAATGAAATTGCTTTTTTGAACTTAGAGAAATATAGCTTTGTAATGGTAATTAGATTGCCCACGTATATGTACGACTAGCTGCTGTGTTGTGTACAATAGGAATGCTCCCTGCCTTACCCCTTTCATCACTAAGTAACTTTGGACTTGTAAAGCAGAATGACCTGTGGACTTTGAAAGAACATAACTTTGCCATTTTTAAAGATATCTGGCTGTATTTGGTATCAAATTAAAGGTAAGAAGTCAGCTTGTATGAATAATTCAATAAAATGTGCATATCTAGTATAATGTTTAAAATGCAGGTGCAAACAGGTAACACAACAGGTAAAATGCACAAGCAATTTATTTACCACATTACATGAGTGATAATTTGAAACATTTGGTCTAAATCAATGATTTCAAAGTATTCCAAAGCTTTTCTGGAGCCATGTAACACTTCGGTGGGTCCAACTCTCTCAAAAACCTGAAATAAATCACTTTTGTTCATCGAGAACAAAAACACGTGGAATTCACACTTCGTCTGGTTCAAAACCGTCAAAGTCTTCTTTATCATCATCATTGTCACCCAAAAGCACATTCAAATGCATCTCCAGATGTTTTTTGACATTTTCAATCAACTGTGTTAGGTCACAACAGCTAAATATTTTGATAATTCATAATCCGACATTTGATATCCCGAAACATATGTAGTCTGGTACTATGACTTTAAATAAGCACACTGCCCCAGACCAGTAAAGCGGTCAAAATGGTGTACAGACTTACTTCCCCTAGACCGGAAAACCAGTCTGTAATGATGAAAGGGTTAAGGTCAAAGTATGGCAAGTGAAATTATGTCATTTGTATCCTTGCTGTAGTACAAGTTTTGAAACATTGAAGTTATTTGAATTAAACTAGTCAATTACATCTCATGGATAGATGATGTGTATTGCATACCTTGACATGATCTTGCTTAAGGGTCAATGTTATAGAAAGTGAAAATGTAAATTTTGCTTGTATTTTTGTCCAGATCAAAATTTTTGAACCACAGGAGATATTTTGATAAATATTCTAACATATACCTCTCCCTCACTAACGTAAGCACAGGGTCCAAAAATATAGAAAGTGGCATCAATGTAATGCCTTTTCTCAAGGTTACAAAAGAATTTAGAGCTTCTCTCCCTTGTACTTTTCATCTTTATCATGCCTTAAACTTTTGCTTCCTGAGAATTTTAAAATTTGCTTCCAAGGACCTTATCTTAAAGATTTTTATTTTCATATAAACATTTTAGTTTAAACTCTCAAGCTGATCCTTGCTTTTTTGTTGGTTTTTTTTTTTGTTTTTTGTTGAGTAAGATATTTTTCATATATCATTAATTTAAAAGTTTCTGAAAAGCAACTGATGATCTATTTTAAATTTAATTGAGTCATGACTTTTGTCACAATTTTTAGCTTTTTTTCACATTAGTACGATATAAAAATGTTATGGATAATTTCAAATTCATAATTTAGGTCCCTTACTATGGTATTAGTAATTTCCCATATCCTCATTCTCCTTTCTTTGATCACAAAATTTGAAGGTGATGT
This sequence comes from Unio delphinus, assembly GCA_029339505.1. Classification (NCBI taxonomy): domain Eukaryota; kingdom Metazoa; phylum Mollusca; class Bivalvia; order Unionida; family Unionidae; genus Unio; species Unio delphinus. The sequence continues at coordinate 132,778 of JAQISU010000162.1, forward strand.
AAACTGGGGAATGGTAATATTTATAACAGATGTCATTATTAGAACATGTTAGATATATTTGCAGGTCTGATGGTCTCATAAAGTAATTTAGACTAATCTTTATCTTACAAGGGATTCTCCTGGTATATCTTCTGAGAGATTGGGGTTCTTCTCTCTCTAGACATATTTAAGGTCAAATTGTTCCAATATTGAATATTTTTGTTTGGATGCATACTTCTTATTGTTATTTACATATATTGTATCTATAGCATAGTCTACTGTTACATTATTGATGAATAATCAAATCTTTAAATATGTGCAAAAAGTTGTTTTACTAATCTTTGGTCTATTAATTACAGCTAATATTATTATTTGATCGTTTATAATAGCATCAAATAAGATGTAGTTACCCTTGGATCCTTTTTCCTTCTTCTCAGTATTGTATGATTTGATTGAGAGAAAAGTTTTGTTTCAAAACCCATTTAACTTCTTTAGTAACATTACATGTGTTTGTTAGAATGACCATGTATTAATCGGTTATATCATACTTGTTCCTGCATCTTCAGAGATGCACCCATGATGTAGGATTGCATGATTCATGCATAATTTGTACGAATTCATGCACTTGGAAACAAGGGTGTAATGATATAATTGTAAATAGCAGTACAAAATGCACAATATAATATGTCGCGATGTGAGTACAGAAATACTGGTATATCAGATATTATCTTCACTTACATGAGACTGTCCAGAACTAATTTTGAGCAGACCACTGTTAACAACATGGTAGCTTCTAAATATAAGCTCATGAAGAACCAAAGAGTGAATAGTGATATTTGGAATACTTTTTCAATAAAAATGAAAAATGGAGTTTGGCACCTATACACTTTATAGAATTGTTGCTGTGTATAATATGTGCAAAACTGAAATCAAACATGCTGGTGGAATGAAAAACCTCTAAAATCCTTTATGGTCCACCATTCCTGTGCTTCAGCATGAGACAATCCATGGCACAAATACCAGAGGTTCCAGTAAAGACAATATTTCAGGTCAGTAACCAAGAATGCAGGTATGCTGGTTGCATAGTCTAAATACAAGTCATCACAAACAACCACAGCTATCACTATCACCTACGACTGGAGCTTGAAAGGAAAGGCTCTTGTTGAGAAGGAAAAGAAACGATTGCACATTTAGCCAACAAAATCATTGGTGATAAAAGGAGCAGCAGAGAGGGTGAATCCTACAACGTTTTTAGACAAAATTTGATTGAAATCCTAAAACGAGCCTTCCTACGATCTTATTTTAACCAAAAAAAAGGCGAACCCTACAACGTTTTCAGACAAAAAATTGATTGAAATCTCCCTATGAAATCATTTTAACTAAAAAAATGAAAACGATTTTTTAATTAATTTTGGTCGCAACTTGTTGTCATCCACCCTCTCTGCTGCTAAAGTTTTCAGTTCTGGGTTAACAAAAATAATAAATGATTTTAACCGAATATTTGATCCAGTCCGATACGATATCGTGTCCGAGGATCATGTAAATTTATTGTTGCGAATCCGTGCGGAGTCGACTGAGCATGACTAAAGAAATCTCTAAATTGATTGAAGTCCATATCAGAACACCATGTCTGCCAAATATTTCGTAGCGTATGAGTATCAACTCCGTTGAATACAGACAATAAATTGCAGTTATCTCTGATCACTTTTGGAACCTGAGTGTAGCGTTGAGTGACATATATCACGTCAGTGTTTTTGTGACGCCCACGGGAAAATATTCTAGCAGGATTTTTTTGTTTATCCAACATTATATCGTCGTATACGACTAAATTGTTAATATCTCCATCAATATCATCAATACTCGGTGCTTCGTCGATATCGGTTATAAAATCAATGGCGTTCTCACCCTTAATTTCTGATGCATTCTCGTTAAAATCCTTTAACACTTCATAACATCGTTGATCATCTACGCTAGGGGCAATTAAATACAACTTATCCCACTTCATCCATCTCATTATTAAATTGAGCAACAATTGCGTTTTACCGGATCCAGATGGCCCGATTATAATCATCCGGATAGAGTTTGGTAGCGCTGCATGATGCTTAATTGGTTCTCTTGTTTTAGTCGCTGAAAAATCAATTATATCCATATTTCTATATATAAATTATGGATCTATATTGTGTGAAGTGTAAAAAACGTACTGGCACAGATGACTTGACGACGATTACAACAAAAAATAACCGATCAGCGCTTTCTGGTAAATGCGTACAATGTAGTACAAAGAAATTTAGATTTGTTTCTAAACCCAAGGAACCTTTAAAAAAAAACGAGGAGGTGATATCGCAGCCAAATTAGCAAAACTCCCTGGAACCCCATGGGCAAAATACCCCGGAGAAAAGCACCTTCCAGGATATAGCTACTGTGGACCGGGAACCAGACTTGATATCAGACTCAATAATCAAAATCAACCCAACCCCGGTGAAGAACCAATAAACGCCATTGATAAGGCCTGTCACCTTCATGATGTTGCTTATAAAAGCAGCAATCTGCAACACAGGCATCTCGCGGATGTGAAATTAATTCATGCGTTAAATGCTATTCCTGATAAATCCTTCAAAGAAAAATTGTCTTCATTTTTGATAAAATCGGCTATGAAAAGTAAATTGATGTTAGGTGCTGGTAATTAATAATATGGAATCAATTTATTATTCTCCGAGGGGATACTGGAGGGGTAACGCTGCAATCAATAAACTCGCTAGAGCTGCAAAAGTGAAAAAAACCACTGCGGCTCATTGGTTATCCAAACAGGCACTATGGCAAATTTATCTACCACCGCCTAAACAAATTCAATTCTCGCATTTTGATGTGACCGCTCCTAATGAAGTTCATCAGGCTGATATATTATTTCTGCCACATGATCGTGGTTACAAATATGCGTTAACCGTAGTTGATGTTGCGAGTCGATACAAAGAAGCAGAACCGCTGAAAACAAAATCGGCCACTGAAGTCGCTTCTGCATTTGAAAGGATTTATCGACGAGGTCCTCTGCACTGGCCAAATCTGTTACAAGTTGATCCTGGCAAGGAATTTCAGGGTGCAGTGTTATCTACAATGAAACATCATAATGTCACCATACGACGAGGGCATACTGCGCTACATCGCGATCAGGCCATTGTAGAACGATTTAATCGGACGATTGCTGAGCGGTTATTTGGATATCAATACGCAAAAGAATTCATTCAAGAAAAGCGATCCAGTGAATGGGTTAAAAGATTACCATCTGTGATTACTGCACTGAATAACGAGATTACTAGAACAATCAACATGAAACCTATCAACGCGATTAAAAAGAAGTCTATACCCGTACAACCACAAAAAGATTTCCCTAGAAACGCTAGCGTTTCCCAACCAATTCTTGGTAGTAGTGTCATTGTGAGGTACTTATACGAACCAGGAGAGCTTGAAGGGGGTAGAAAAAGGGCTACTGATCCTATTTGGAGCGTCACTACGCATAAGATATCTAGTATAACACGATCAACTGGTAGACCTCCAGTCTATAAACTGGATTCAACTGCCCCTCAGCGGGGTTTTACTCGACAACAACTACAAGTGATTCCCGAGGATACTCAATTGCCACCGCATGGTCTTAACTAGCACCGTTGCGTCTATTGCACTCAAGACAAGTCAACATCACATTATTTCTGACATGACCGAGATTGTTATTTTTTCTGTCTACGGTGAATTGGCGAGGATCCTTATCCGAATACTGCCAACGCATTATACAATTGCAACTCGCGCAGTGATTATTCTGTTGTTTCTTCAAAGTGATTATTAATTTAGCATCAATATCAAATTCTCGTTGTTTTTGTTTGTCCTGTTGTTTGTAACCGGAGAGTTTTTTATTAATGATGCTAACATCAATATCACTTATTGTTGTGTCATTATCATCGAAAACAACTCTTCGAAGTTGATTTATGTTTCGTACTCTGGATACTGCGAGATAGACTAAATTTGACCATTCGATGCGATTATCTACCATCCAAACAATTGTATCCGATATAGTCAATCCCTGTGAAGAGTGTATTGTTGCTGCGTATCCTAGCGTCCACGGGGATTTATTAGCACGCAATGCATCTTCAACGACATTGATATCAACCAGCACAATATCATTTAATACCAGAATTTGTTTTTCATTCTGTCCTGGAATATCAACTTCAATATTCTGTTTTCGTGTATCCGATGGCCTATAACAAAGGGGTACTGGAAGCGTTGCAAATTTTTCTTTATGCAATTCAAATAACTTCATCTGAAGTGTATCCCTGACTATTTTTCTACTTGCAATGATCAAATCGTTTGGTCTCCACGCTTCCCAGAAATCATTCATTGGGGTTTCTGAAATCACTTCACGCGCTATTTCGCATTGGATTCTATCCGGTTGTAATCTAATTAGCGCTTTGAACTCGCGTAATCGTTCATCAAGTGATCTATAATCAGTGGTGATTTCTTCATAGTAGTCTACAAAACCCTTTAGCCATTCATGTGGAGATGCACCGACAAATGGTGGTGGTTGGCCTTGATCCCCGCACATGACAACTTTTGTGTTTTTGGTTAACAACCACTCAAGAAATGTTTTTAATACATCTAATGACACTGTGCATATTTCATCCCAGATTATGATTTCAGGAATGAATTTATCACCCATTCGATCAGGAGTCCATTTGTCACCTTTCCATCGAAAAAAACTGTGATAAGTGCAAGCATTTACCCCTCGTTGTATCATCTCTCTGGCGAGTCTGTGAGTCGGTGTTAGCACAATCATGTTAGAAACGCTAGCGTTTCCACGACGAAATAATTCAATTGCACGAGTTGTCTTTCCTGACCCACCACAACCGTTTAAATAAACTGTCTTGTATCTACATACTGGATCAGATACCGGTGGTGCATTAGAAAGTTCTGATTGAATTTCAATACGGTTACAACAAATATATTTATCATCCATGGCAACGTCTGCGGATTCACAATACTCATGTAGCATCTCCTTTTTAAATCGCCAACGCCCCCAATTTTCTTCGGGATCTGTGAATGCCGCTACAGCTGATTTGTACTTATTGTGTATATACATCGAATCAGTGGCCACTCTAACCGCGGTATTAGGAAATCTATTTATCATCGAAAATAGATTAATAGAAGCATAGGCTAACATTGAACTTCTCAAATGTGTGTACTGGGAATTATATCCATCACAGTAGGTAACAACCGTACCTAATTTCTCACCATTGGATAGAAAAGCATCCTTACGGGATACAAGTTTTCCCTGTTTCATTAAATCCGCTACAATAAAATCGTATTCAGCGACATCTATGATCAACCGCGAAGAGTATTTTGCGTTATCGTATCGTCCACCCTGGGTAAATTTACCGATTATTCTTCTTCCGAGATCTTTTGCTTGTTCTTTTTTAATTTCAAATAACTTCTTAGACCAATTTATGATTTCTTCTTCACTGAAATCTGGAAATTGTTTTCGTAGTTCGTTGATTATTCTATCTAGATCGGGTTGTGGTAGCCAAACTTCTTTCTGAGCTCGATAGCATATAATAGCCTCGGAAACAATCAACGATATTAGCATACCACAATCAATCATATATCTCAATAGCACTATTGGCATCCAGTGTTTTTCAGATAGGTGTCTACCGAGCCAAACATAACTACACGGATGTAACCCTGTAGCTAATTCGAATGATATCACACGAGCGAATCCGGTTATATCAAAATCAGGCAATGGTCCATTAATCGCAACACGAGTCATTTCATGCGTGGGGTGTCCAAATCGTTTGAAGTACTCAGCGCATTCCCCATACCCGAGAAAACTTCCGGGATAACACGCGGATATATCAATTGAAATCATACCATCACGTGAGTATTTCGTATTCCACAGTCCTCCATGACCAAATTCGACGCAACTCAATTTAACATCCTCGAGAAAATCATTTCGTGTTGGACGCCATGAGTTTTTTTCTCTTGCGAAGTGAGCTACCACTGATGGAATAGTAAAACTATCCGTGAGTAGTTTTTCATGGGAATTCTCCGGTGAAAATTCACTAGCGATTTTTTTCATTCTGTTATCTAATTCTTCAACGCGATATAATTCACCATTTGGTTTTACAAATTGATCGAATTCTTCATCACTTCTAAGTAACCACACTGACACAGGATCATCCTTACACAACGCATGAATAGCATCGAATAATTTCTCTTCATAGAAAACATCCCCGACGAACTCCTTAGGGATATATTTCACGGTTCGTTCTCGTGGAAATATTGTTACTGCAGGTGTCCACGCGTGTTTGTTATGATCAATAATCTGTATTGGCGCTCCATTTTTGTTATATTTCGGTTCGTATAAAACCTCTCCGGTTATCGTCATAACGGTTATTGGGAATCGTAATGATGTTTCTAATTTAGCTATATCAGAAATCTTTGCACCATGCTGTTTCACTGTCAGTTCCCACTCGGTTATTTTCCTACGTCGCAGATCAGTTAGTTTATTTCCTCGGGATGCATTTGTGAAGTGTTCTATTATTCGTTCTGCTACACAATTAAGCCCTGACGAATATTTCATAGGAGCTAGTTTTGCGATATCGGGTTTATCATTTAACGGATATATCCCATAAACCATTGCTGTTACGGGATAAGATCTTTCGTAGTATGGTTTATCAATGCCGGTTAGAATCCCTGGTTTGGAATCTCTACTCACAATGACAGCTTTTTTATTCTTGAGGATTGGTTCAAATTTATCCTTAATAATCCATTTGCCATCGACTTCGATAATGAATTTGATTCGGAAAAAATACCGTTTTTCCCCAACACGTGAAATTATCACTGCTGCTTTTTCATCATTCATGGTAGCATCAACAACACCATCAATTCGAAATGTTGACCAACAATAAGATGCTCCATCACGCTTGAATTCATTAAAACAGTCTCTGATTTTACTAATCATGGCTTTATCAAGAATTGTATTCTTTGGTGTATTAGAAACTATATCGAGATTGAATTGGGCATCTTTCCAGGGGTAATCTCTCTTGGACGTTTTTTTTGGTTTATCAAGATTAAATCTAGGATTGATTTTGTTACGTCTTTTTGGTTTATCGAGATTAAATCTAGGATTGATTTTCAATAATCTCTTAAACTCTTTCATGTTTCCGTCTCTTGGACGTTTGTTACGTTTTTTGGGTCTATCGAGATTAAATCTAGGACTGATTTTCAATAATCTCTTAAACTCTTTCATGTTTCCGTCTCTTGGACGTTTGTTACGTTTTTTGGGTCTATCGAGATTAAATCTAGGACTGATTTTCAATAATCTCTTAAACTCTTTCATGTTTCCGTCTCTTGGACGTTTGTTACGTTTTTTGGGTCTATCGAGATTAAATCTAGGATTGATTTTTAATAATCTCTTAAACTCCTTATCAGCATTGAATTCAGCATTTTTCGAAGTCAATCTCTTGAACTCCTTCATGCTATACTAAAAACAAGTCTCTAAATGAAAGATTTATGTATAATGAATCCCTGCAAATGAATCAGTCATTGAATTAGACAAATAGTATAGTATACAAATGACCCAAGAATTCAGACAGCACCCTGTGAGTACAAATTATGAAGCATCCAGTGATGGTGTTGTAAGAAACCGTAGACTGAAGAACCCAGTTGGGTGGGATAATGGTATGGGATATTTGTTCTTTACTGTTGGAAAGAAGAAATATTACAATCATCGTTTCGTGTATGAATGTTTCCATGGATTGATCAAAGATGGTTTTGTTATTGATCATATTGATTCTAATCCGAAGAACAATTCCTTATCAAATCTTCAAGCAATCACACATAGTGAGAATACCAAACGAGGGGGGACTGGGAAATACTCGAAAAAAGCGAGACCTGTGAAATCTTTGAATACAATAACTAACGAAGAAAAAGTATTTAAATCAATATATGAAGCTGGCAAGTATTTCAATACTTGTAGAGCCTCAGTACGATTCGTTGCAGAGGGGGTTTGTCGATCTGCGATTTCAAAAAGGACGGGACAAAAAGTTCAATTTAGTTATGTCTAATGCGTCATATTTTTCATTTAGAAATATATCATTATTATAGAATAATGAATTCTGAAAACATGAATAGCATCATATCCGAGATTTCAAAATTGAAAGGTTGGGATATTGAACTATCAGATGGGTTAAATCCTGATCAAATCATGTCTGATTTTCAGGATATAGAATACGGAGTTAACAACAATAAATATATGCTACCAAAGAAGTATGCGCTCATCAAAAGAATTCAGAATTCTATTAAGGACTCTCTCGCATTTTCCAGTGACGTAAGTGTGTTCGCTCCGTTGTATACCATCGTAGAACGAATACGAAAAGAATTGGGGTACGAATACGAATTGAAAAAGGAGGTTAATTCTAAAGTTAGAAACCTACGGGCGTTAATTCAAGAAAATGAACAATTTTGATTGACCAACCATTTATCATTATTTGATTGTGACCGTCCCTCATAGAGATTTTAATTTTTTTTTAGCATTTTTTGATTAAAACTGTTGAAATCAGTGAATAAAAAATTGATGGCTGGTTCGGATTGATCAAATGGAAAAGTGAGGGAACTAACAGTATTAATTATTTTTATATACAATTTTGATAGTTCCCTCATCATTGAACGAAGCTGTCTCACAACGAAATAACACTTCCATGACCATCCGATGGTGTTAGGTTGGATTGAAAAATTGTTTTGCAATTGAAAAATTGTTTCTGATTTCAAATAATGGTCAATGAAGCATTAACAACCCGATTGGCTCGTGAACGACTGGATGCAATCAGGAGATTTGTACCAATTCGTGACTCTGTACGGAATAAACTACAACAACGACAGAGTCTTCAGACTGATTTTGCTATGGGATCCGAAGAATTGTTTAAACCAGTAACCACAGCAACGAAGGGGATAGAGCGTGCTATACTGGGAGATGTTCCCGAGACGGGAAAATCTGTTATTGGTGAACTTGAAAAAATAGCAGCGAAAACTGAGCAAACAGAACAAATAGAACAAATAGAATCAAAAAGAACAGTTGATGATTTACGCGTGAGATTTACCGAGACCGGGTTAGCAGCAATTGATGAGACTAAACTAGCAGATATTCCTGCGCTTGTTGTTACGACTTATGAAAACAGAAAAAAAATGTTGAAACCAGAACATCATAAATATGTTAGAAATATAACTCACTGGGCTGATATATTCTATAAGATCAAAACTGAAAAAAGTCAAATTAAGACAGATAGTCCATCATACAATGGATATATCAATGCGGTGGGTAACGTGTATAAACGATTTGAAGAACAAAAACAAAAACAAAAACCACCAAAATTGCAAAGGCGGCGACAGCAACCTGCAAAGAAACTACTCTACTCTCCTAAAAAACAACTACCACCTGATGATGATTTTCTTGATTATTTATTACAAAAAGCCGATTTAGAAAAACAGGATGAAGCAACTGGTTATAGCGGAAGTGGATTGCAAGATTCCAGTGAGAATCCAAGGATTGGAAACTCAAAGAGTGAAAACGCTAGCGTTTCATGCCCTGGTAGTGTTATCAATGATATATCACGATTAGAAGTTCTTGTAGGAGGTTTCCGAGCTGGAAATAACTCACCGGAAATAATTAATGAAGCAGCTGATATCTGTAGACGGTTATTTGCCGGCGGTATCATGGATATCAGCACATATCGAGATTTCATTGGCGAGTTAGTGGAGGATTATCATAGTGATTAATCACCGGGATTGAATAAAAACGCTAGCGTTTCCAATTGAAAAATGGTTTCTGATTTCAAATAATGATCATACACTACAATCATGATAAACCAACCCCCGTCTACGTAGTTAATTCACGGTTTCCAGTTTATAGAGCATACTACGGAGATGGTTTAGGCAATACCATTGCAGGGTTATTTGCGAGAATGGCTCCAAAAGTGATGCCGTTGGCTAAACAACTAGGAATGAAAGCAATTGAAGTTATTCGTGATAAGGGTATTAGTGCTGTTGGAGATTTTGCTGGAAAAGCGTTTTCAACTGCGAAGAATAAAATAACATCATTAGTGAGACGAGAAAAATCCAAAGGATTTTCAAAGAAACCGTTACCATCTACAGCGGAAATGCCTGCAAGTGTTAGTAGAATTATAAATAACGCAGTAGACGAAAAATTAGCGTCGATGGCTTTAACTCCCTTGATAAATCAAGGGGACCAAAGCAATATTGCAAATATGATAGCAGGAAGCGGCTTTAAAAAACTACGTCGATGAAAATCGTTTACGATGAAAATCCTACGGATTTTTACGATTTAGACTCTGATAAATAGAATAAAATGTTCAAAAAATCACATGATCCGGCGTTTGATATAGACGCCCCAGTTGGCAAAGATGATTCTGTACGCGATTATCAATATTACGCTTATCATGCAATAGACGCAAATAGTCGATCGCGAATTGAACTTCAAGTCCATGATACCAGTAAATACTTTCTACCCGCTGAAGCGTTTATTGAAGTAGAAGGAGAACTTGTAACAGCTGCTGGAGCACCGTATCCAGATGGTACTCAAGTCGGTTTTGTCAATAATGGTATTATGGCGTTATTTGAGAGTGCAAGATACCTCATTGATGGAAAGGAAATCGAGTCGATAGATCGCGATGTTGATGTGGCTACAACAATAATCGGGTTAGCGAGATATTCTGATGATTATACAAGATCAGCAGGACCTTCTATGATGTTTGCAAAGGATAATAAAAATACCGCTGGAGGAAATCAATTTGTTGTAAGACGACCAAAGAATAATGCTGGCACCGCTAATATTGATGTCGAAGATATGATTATAAACAACGACGTTAATTTCAATCTAGGAGCTGCAACACGAAACTCAATGTTGGGATTAGGGCGTAAACCATTTTCATGCGCGATTCCACTGCATCATATTTTTGGATTCTGTAGAAACGTCCGAAAAGTTATTTATGGGGCGAAGCATACAGTATCGCTTGTACGAAAGAGTGATGATAATGACGCAATCTGGAGGATTCCAGCAGATGCTGCAAATCCCAATGCTGATGCCGGTAAAGTCAATTTAACAAAAATATCATTGTGGATGCCAGTGTTGACTCCAGCAATCACTGCAGAAGAACGATTACTATCATTTATGGACCAAGGAGGAAAATCGTTGTTGAGTTGGCTAACCGTGAGTACAGATGTGAAGCAATCAAATCAGAACGGGTTATTCACGTGGAATCTAGCATCAAAACAAGGTGTTGCTGCGCCACGTCATATATTCGTAGCGTTACAGGATAACACACGAGTTGGCGATCAACGTTTCAGTCATATGATATTTGATCAGTTAGGTGTGAAAGACATCTCACTGAGAATAAACGGCCAACAGGAACCATCCGAGGATATACAACTTAATTACACAGAAAATCATATTGCACGCGTGTATCATCGTCTGTTGTCATTTATGGCACGTGATCAAAATGTCGATACTGGTTTGCAAATATCACAATATGATTTTAAAAATCTGTATCCGATCTATTACTTCTCACTGGAACATCTCGATTTAACAAGACAGTCCGTCGTTGATATACACTTTAGAGCTAATGTGACTCGTGGTGCTATTGCTAATTATAGAGCGGTTGCTGTCATTCTCAGCGACAAATCAATGCTACTCGAAGGTGTTGGAGGAAGAATGAGAGTGGTAGATGCACCAGTAGAAAACATGTAATTGAAATTGTAAACGATTTAGAATCAATCTATTATGTATAATGTCATATAGTGTTATTAGTGTTACGTTAACTCCCGGTCAATTAAAAAAATTGCAATCGGAATCAGCTAAGCGATGTGGAACCACAATCACGTTGAAACCTAATCAAATGACTGGTGGTGCAAATAAATTATCGCTGACAACTCGTCAGGTGAAACATTTCAATGATGCACTTGCAGCCAAAAAAGGTGTTCAGATTACTCTTTCTGCGGCTGCTATCAAAAATATGATTAAAACAGGCGGTATATTTCCGTTGTTAGCAGCGTTAGGAGCCGTTGGTACTGCAGCAGGAATGGCACTAAAGAAGGCAACTGGGAAAGGATATAAAAAAAAGGGACGATCCGTTCACGGATTGGGTCTAAGACTACCAGGAACCCCGTATTCGTGGTACAGCGGAAAGGGTCTAAGACTACCAGGAACGATTTATTAATTCAGGAATCGAAGATTCCCATGTCCAATTTTGATTTAATGGATGCGGCTAAAAAACTAGTGATTAAAAATTTCAGAGGTGTTTTTATGAAAGATCAATTACCACATCAACCAAACAAAACTGAAACAGGTATTATTAATCTCGATAACAGCACCGGACCTGGTACTCACTGGGTTGCATACGCTATTGATCCACGTGGGATTGTTTATTTCGATTCATATGGATTAGCCCCACCAAAAGAGTTTATGCGGTATATAAAAACCCTTCCAATGAAGACTTGGTATTCTACGCTACCAACACAACAAATGAATGACCCACCAATATGTGGCAGCGAAGTATTAAATGTCCTTGACGCTATTTCAGCATCTAGAAAACCACCTCATATTGTCGTAAATGACTACACCAGCAATCGCTGGAAATCGAAACGATTTTAGAGAGAGAAAGAGTTTTACAATAACATGATTGATATTTGGGGGAGATCTTTGAAACCCAAACCCGATGGCACTGCAACCCCTGATTCTATCAAGGATATAACAAAAAAAATTAAAGATGAAATAGCTGAGACGTTGAATTTAGAAAGTGTTGAACCCAATGAAATAGTTGTATTTCAGGACAAACAGGGTAAATTGAAATCTAGTAATATTTCTCTGGATGATATTTTAGTTAAACAACAAAACGCAATCGAGAACACCGTTGCGTTATTTTCGGATCAGGGTAAATTGAAAACCAGTAATATTTCTCTGGATGATATTTTAATTAAACAACAAAACGCAATCGAGAACACCGTTGCGTTGTTTTCGGATCAGGGTAAATTGAAAACCAGTATTATTTCTCTGGATGATATTTTAGTTAAACAACAAAACGCAATCGAGGATACTATCGCGTTATTTTCCGATCAGGGTAAACTCAAACCGGGTGTACTCGTTTCGACGATTACAGATCGATTAAAAACTCTCAACGATGAGTTAAACAATTCTCTGGCTGTACTAAAAATACTTGAATCTAAAATTGAAGATAACGTAAAACAGTTTATATCATTTCGTAGAAATATCATTGATAAATTTATTGGAACCCAGTTGGATAAAATTGAAATAAAACTCCCTGATATTAAAAAATCCATCGATGAGACGAAAACTTTCATCGAAGCCGTCAAAGGTGATTTTTCGAGGATGATAACAATCATTGAAAAAACAAAAATTCCTCATGAGAAAACCAATAACGTAGTATATACAATCCAACACGGATCATTTGAGTGGACACCTACAAACAACAAATTAGATATCACTGCAACCGTTAAAGGTATTTATCGATTAACACTAGTAGCACCAATTCAATTTAATATATCATCGTCGAGTTCATCCGGGGTCAACAATACGATTTCAACGATCATCGACAAGGATAAAACTGAACGATTAACAATAAAAGCCGATGATAAAAGTTTGGCTAAGGCATCAGTAACATGGTATCTGGAATTCGTAGCGGATTTAAGTAAATAACTAAATTGAAAGGATTTCACAATTGAAAACGCTAGTGTTTTTAAAATAACAACAATGACTTTGTCATCGACGCAATGTCGCTATGATCAGGTCAGAGAATTTCAAAATAGACTCAAAACCCTCACTGAGGAATATCAAATAAAAATAAAAAAATACCGACGAAGAATCACCACAATTGATGTTATTATATACTCGGTGTCAAGCGTTCTCACTGGTGCCGGAATAATACTTGCATCTGTTACAATGATTGCCCCGGTCGTAGTTCCAATTTGCATTTCTGCGGTGGCTACAATCGGGGGGTATATTAACCGGGATAGCAAAAAAGATATCATCATGCAGCCAGAGTAAACTGCAGAATTACTTACTTCAATTTCATATTGCATCAACCGCATATTCGCAATTATCATTGATGATATCGTCGTCACTCGACAATACGATTATATCAGATAGTGAATTCTCAGCGATGGTCAGTATTTTTGATTCCGCGATATCGAAATTAGAGCGACAACATGAATATAGAAACGATGACAACACCGATGGAATCAGAAAACACGAACCCAAAAAACAAAATGATCTCAATAATATCAACATTACCAGATTGTGAGTTCTCAGTGATGGTCAGTATTTATGATTCCTCGATACCAAAATTAGAAATACAACATGAGTATAATAACAATGACGACACCGCAGGAATTACTTCAACGAATAGTGGAGAACACGAACCAAGTACAAACAAGCATGATATCAATAACATCAACGAATCCAGAATTCAGTGTGAATTTCCCCTCTCCGGTCCCGGTGAAGGAGATAGCGCTTGCAAAACTACGAGTGTATCACAGTTGGCCTAATATCAGATCAAAATCATTTGGCGGTCAACAACCCAATAATTCTTTAGTGTTTGCGAATAAGAATAAACCCGACGGAACCCCAGACTGGAAAGTTGTTTCGATACCAACAGGGTCATACCAAATAGAACAAATCAATAATGAATTCGCGCGTAGAATAAAATCGATTACTGGAGTAGAGTCAAAAATCGCTATAACAGTTCATGAACCGACGCTATCATCCGCAATTGAGATAAGCACAGAAGGATACGTAGTAGATATCTATCAAAGCTCAATAAGAACCGTACTAGGATGGCCTGAAAAACCACCAGGGGGAAAACCCGTTGATTTACCAGAACCACAAAAAAATGATTATGTCACCGACGTGATAAAAAATCATGATCCAATAGGGAGTAGTTATAGAGATTACCAATTCATTACAGATTTTTTTGATTTAATATACCAACCAACTGGAAGAGAGAAGCCAGGGGAGAAAATAGAGGGGGATTATTTTGTTAACAAACCTAAAATCACTGGTATGATTTATGCAATAAACAACGATTTATCACTGTTGTTAATACCCCTTAAATCCGGCTCTCTCACCCGAGATGAATTTATCAGCGTCGTAGAAACATGTAACAAAATTATCGACGATATGGAAAAATTTAATTCACAAATTATTCGATTTATACTCGATGATAAAAACCCCATATCGAGAACAAGATTTGCATCAAACTATAATATCCGCGTTGAAGATATTCCAACATTCAAACTACCAGGATATAACGTACCAGAACTAAAAAAACTTCTCAATGATGCCATCGATGTTGGTTTCAAAATAATTCATGATACGTGGAAAAAAACAGCATCACCGGAAATAAAAATCCTCAAACATAATAATGACCCAGATGGTGGCGGTAGGCATATCGCTCCGTTCAATGTGAATATTTCATCGGTGATTGCGCTCAATTTAGTGTGTGATGTTATCGAAGGAAGCTATCAGATTAATCTAGAGCAATCAAATCAAGCTCAGCAGGGATATATTCTTTATTCATTTGCACCAACAGCTCCTCCAGGATTCCTAATTATTGAAAACCCAATTAATCCTGTCTATATGCGATGCCATAATAATTCATTAACGAGAATTAATTTCAAACTCACAGACCAATCTAATAATCTGATTGATTTACAAGAAGAGGTGTTAGCGATTAGTTTGTTTGTAAAGTCCTAAGGACTTGATCAAATATTCGGTTAAAATCATTTATTATTTTTTGTTAACCTGTAGCAGCAGAGAGGGTGGATGACAACAAGTTGCGACCAAAATTAATTAAAAAATCGTAAAAGTCTCCGTTTTCATTTTTTTAGTTAAAATGAGATTTCGTAGGGAAGGCTCGTTAAAATTTCAATCAATTTTTTGTCTGAAAACGTTGTAGGGTTTGCCCCTGAGACATTTTTTTTGGTTAAAATGAGATCGTAGGAAGGCTCGTTTTAAGATTTCAATCAAAATTTTGTCTGAAAACGTTGTAGGATTCGCCCTCTCTGCTGCTAAAGGGAAGACTAAAGAAATCTTTCTTAAAGCCGTAGAAAGAGCTTAACTGACATGTCAGCAGGTTGTGTTCAGTGGACAAAAAAACAAGTGAATATATGGGATTATTTGTATATAGATTATGTGTTTAGGTATTTTTTTAGTTGGAGGTTCATCCATTGCTATTAAGGTTTTAGGTGTTAGCATTATTAGTGCTTAGTTGTAATATCGAACGTAAAGACGGTTTGGACTGGGCTATGGGAAAACATGAAAATCTATACATGTGCATTGCATATCTAACAATTAATGAAATACAAAGAAACAATTATTTCATTCAGAAACAGAACCATTCACTCAGAGACAAAAGTCAATGGCTTCATTGAAAGAACACATACAGGGATCAACTCTATAAACAAAGTGTGCAACGCGGTTGTGCCAACTTGAATAGATGACATCTTTGTGTTTGGGATGTAATCACTTAACATCAGGGGAAAAAACAATAAATATCACAAGTCATGAACACTATCAATCAAAACCTGCAAATGATTGGCTGGTTTATAGACAATTATCTTATTCACCCCCAGGCAATACGGATTAACTCTAAAAACAAACAATATACATGATGATTTCGGCACTACAATTGCCATTTATGACATGTACATTAGCCTGGTCTACAGATTGTATCACCTATCACCAGTAGCCACAATCCTTTTTTTAAATATTTTTTAAAAATATTCTTTTTATGTTTGTTTATGAACAGAACAAATTGTTACTAATTAAGTGATCATTGTAACAATTGATTACATATAGGTCAGTTTTCTTACAATAAGGTCGTTCATAGGGATGCTGGGTCCTTCTAATACATATGATCTCTGATAAGGTCTGGAAGGAGGCTAATTGTTGGAATGATTAATCTGCTTCCCTACTCTGTAATTTTCCTGCGTTGCTCTCCCCTTTACCATTGGTAGAGAACAACACAGGGAGCATGCTAAGCAGGAAACCAGACTTAGGAATAATCAACATGTACTTTAGTCTGGTTTACAGCAGAAACTATAAAACGCTTTGACCATACCTACAAAATTTCAGATATCATTAGCCAGCCTTTTTTTTAAAGAACAGTATGAGCGGTTGATGTTACAGGGATTAAATAACGGTTGGTGGAGTTAATCCTAGTTTTTGCAATATGGTCGTTCATAGCAGTGTTGAAATGCATACTTTGCCAAAACAGTGGTTGCTGGTTGCATTCAGTAGGTGGTCACTCACAACAGAGAGTTTATAAAATAAAATTGAACCATGCATTACAGTTGTGGCTGGAAATGACACAAGGTCGCTCATCAAAGTTTTTACTGTAGTTTGAAATGGTCTTATTTTTTTATATGCAAAAACAAAAGTAAATAAATTCACCATAATTTAAAAAATAAAGTGTTTTCCATTAACTTTTTTTTCATACTTAGGATTTGTCATTTGTATGTTTTTTATGTTACATGCCAACAAATTGTTGTGTAAATAGTATATAAATTTACACTGGTTGAACATATAGGATTAGGATAGACAGTATAATTGATAATGCTAATGACTAGCTTTTGGGGCTAAGGACTCGACTGTTGTAAAATAAGGTGTGGACTCCTGTAGAATGTCATCAGAATTTCTGGTGAGCGGGCATTAAAGACAGTTCTGCTTTTTAAGTGGAGATCTGGTATACATATATATATATATATATATATATATATATATATATATATATAGATGTATGATATAGAGAACTTGTAAGATCAATGTAAATTTGAAGTGATAATTGGTAGGTGTGTTTTGACTAAGTTTGCAAAGAAAAAACTAATATGCCTTTTGATTGTATAATATCCCTTATATATTACTTAATAGTATGAGATGTTAAATGAATTTTATATTACTGTATATGACATAACTTGTGAAATTATCACTGGAGAGTGGATTACAAATTAAATAAAACTAGAATGGTAAAAAAAGGCAGCAATATAGAATGATCTAAGACTGAAATAAGATTTAAACAAAATCTGCTACTTGGCACACTGAATAATTATAAGCAGCAAGGAGGACTCAGACATTATATTGATGTTGGGTCAGTGCATTCAAATAGTGAATGTTTAAGGGAAGGTTTTGTGCCCTTTCTGCAGCGAGATCATATATTTCAGAATCAGATGGGAATGCCAAGCACATTTCACACACATGTACATACACAAGGCCTCATTATCGGATTCCACCACAGGGCTTATGCTGTGTACAGACCTTTGAATCGTTTCTGTTTTTTTTTCTTCTTCTCATTTATAATGTCTTTTGTGTCTGGTGAGGTTAAAAAGGGACAGTTTGGATAATGAAACAGGCAGGGAGATATGTCTGCACACATTGGACACTGTCAAGAAGCTGAAGTTTGCTTGGTTTAAAAGTTGTACACATACATGGACAGGTGTTGCTGATTTACATTGGTTTTGAACCATACAGTAGTATGTGATGCACAAACTGTATTAAAACTTCTGTTTCATTAAGTTCAATCTTTGTTGCAACAGTCATACACTGAATATGGATACAAGTAAATTATATTACATATTCCCTTTGTATGACTGTGAGACACAAAGTATTGCTATAGCATGCAGCACAGTCTGTACGCAATATATAAATTGGCTTAAGTTTCCTTAAAATATTTTCTGTGCTTCAAAAGTTACTGCATACAAGAAATATACATATATCTTCATTGGTTAAAATGTTCTAGACAGGAACAATATGCAGAATTGCATTTTTGCTTGATATGACCATGAGACAAGGAGGGTTTAGCTATGGTATGTGTCTTGTGTATATGAATTGAGAGCTCTGTATCATACGGTTAGAGTCTTTATATATAATTGGTTTACAAAGGGGATATGTGAACTCTTTATGAATACTGTTTTTCTTTTGGCAGGTTGTACCTTAGGAAAGGACGTGGAGAAACCAGGATATGCAAAATTTATGATTCACCCTGTTTACCCGAGGCAGAGGCAATGTTTGCCATTAATGCAGATGGTATAGGCGATGCCAAGGACTGAAAATTGGATATATGAAATTGAAGAATTATAGTGTTCTGTGACTTAGCTCAGATACCACCTTTACTGTAAAAAGCAGTTTTTTCTTCTGGCATTTATGTACTGAAAAAGACTTAAACCTACTTTGTGAATACAACATACTAAGCTTGAAAAAAAGTATCGTCTAGAAAGCAATGTTATTTTTCTTTGAAGATACAGTTTCGTATCTTTAATATTGTGACTTATAGTTTAAAAAAAGTAGACAAATATATGTACACTTGTTAACCGGTGCCTTTTCTCAGATTTAAAAAATGCGTACATCATTGTTGCCAGATAAGAGATTCCTTTGATTAAACGACAGGTGAACGTAGAGACAATCCAATTTTCTTATTCATTTTCATCTGGTTTTTATAATTTTCCTTTTCTGAAGTTTAACCATGATAAGTAAGCAAAACTTCATAAATAATGTACTGCAAGAGTTTTTATATCATTAATGTTCTTTGTAGTCTCTACTGTTGTTCATTATAGGTAACTAGTATCATCAGTTGAACATAAATCACATTTATCATGTACACAACACACACAAAATCTAATTTGGTTTTACATGTTACCCCAAGATATCTCAAAGTTAGTATGTGAACAATAGATCAAACTTGTACCAAATTTAATGAATATTAAAATAAAATTTGCCGATTCTTATGTAAGATAATGCAATGCACATGTCTTGTTCTAATGAGAAATTTAAATAAAATGCTTGAAATATACAGTTTTTGTAATTTCAGAGAGCTTTGAATATATTAGATATATGGTTAATATTTTATTAAATGCATTTTTAATAGTGGCTATACATTACCTAATAGGATTCTATTGCTTTCATTTTCTTTAACTCATTGTTCCCATTGCAAGAGAAGAATGCTCTTCTCCAGTTAGTGTTGGAGGGCATGAATTGAAGAGAATTTGATCCCAACTTGACATTTTGTTATTCCCAACTTATGGAGTATCCTCTATTTCTTCCCTCAGACTACCTGCATAATGTGTGCCAGATTGCTTTTAGAAATTTGTATTAATTGTATTTAAATTTCTTTTAGGCAAATTATACTGAACACTGGGTTTTAAGTATAGGTACATGTATTGTGTTGGTGTCATCCAGCCCAGTCCTGATTTACATCCCAAAGTCCCACTCCTATCTGTGCACAAACATATCAGATATGGGATTGGGAGCTGACTGAGAGCAAGAGGATGAAATTCTTCAGGGATTTCGTCTTGAGAAGAAGTGACTCTTTATATAAACAAATAAACAACTTGGAAATGCAAGCTGTGTTTCTAGCCCAATAATGGTATGTCACCTTTGTGAGGCAGTGTGTTATAGTTGCTTTATAAAAAAAAAAACATGTCAGTAGTAGCATACTGCTGTTGTCAGGTAGATATTCATGCTATTTCTCTTTGTGTTTGGAAGTCTGGAACTGCCTATGGGCATCCTCAGAGGAGATAACTCTTATGGTCTGTCATATTCATCGCAAAAAAGGCAGTCTGTCCACATGGGGCTGTGTGGTTCTCATGGAATGGTCTCTGCACCAATTGATAGTGAAATTGCATCTTGACCTGTGGGGGTCTCCCTTAGTGATGTTGCCAGGATGCGCGAGTGCATGAATCATGCAAAATTTGTATGAGCAGTTATTTGCAATATAGTTGCAATTTAACAATGTCCTCAACACATTTTACTATTTTAATTTAACTGTAAACCCTTAAAATGCTCATCATGACATGTTACACCACCAGTAGAAAGCTCATAGCACTTGTTGCCTTATCTAGGCAACTGTTTACACATCTGGGGTCTTCTGCTTGACAGATGGTTTTTCAAGTAAATTTGATTGGCATTTTGAGCCAGTGTAACAAGCATTCTATCATACTTTAAACCTGTCATTTATCTTGGAAGTTTACAACTGTGTTTTTAAAATTGGGGTTATGTAGAAAGCCCAAATGTATTGGCATATTGGGCCCAGGAACAAGCATGGTCATTTTTTTCCCTTTTGTTTTGAATTGGATCATTCATTTTATACTTCTGTGCCAATTTGTGGAACATGTTAAAGGCTGATTGTCCCGTTTGCTTACAGTGCATGTTTGATTGCTACACAGCATTTCTAGATTATGCTAGAATATAAAAGTAGAAGCTTTAACGTGAAGTAGTTTTGCATGAAAATAAATGAGCAGATTAAAGTATCTGAGGTTCTGTAAATCTATTCTGGTTCACTGACCCACTCCACTGAATCTAAGAAAATCTACATCTGGATAAACAGGACTAGTTATATCCCAAAGTTTCAGCTGACTTTAAAAATTTTTACGCAGGACCTCAACATAAATACTAATGCTGGTGATGACTGAAAAAGTGATATGTCTGGCTACTAGTTTTTCCTACTTATTGGCCAAAAGACTTCATACTGTTCAACTTTTTTCCCCAAAATGACTGTACTGCCCCCACCCCATTTGATCAATTGAAAATCAATTACACACTTCATGAACAGATGCAACAGTAAATTCACAATCTCCATGTCAAGCTGAGTGTTTAAGATCGAGGCAGTCTGGACTAGTGACAGCTAGTACATGTTTAAGAGTATGCTTTTGTTAAAGTTTACAAAGTTAAGTAAAGGTTTATAAACTTCATACCATCTTTCTTTTAAAATAAATATTTTCCCCTACTTTTAACATAGGGTTCCTGGTAAGACTGATTGTAACTATTTTAAAATTATGTCTTGCAAAATATTGATGTTTTAAAACTGAATAGTTATGGTTTAGTGCATCATAGGTGGTGCAAAGGCTCCTATAAACAGCCTGTGTTTGAGTGTGTTGCATTCTTGCACCTTCTTAATGGCACCCGAAAGGAACAGTGTGCTTTTTCAAAAGTTGCAAGAGTGAAAACATGTGCCTTTGACATTAAACAATTAAGTTACTGATGGTTATAGATGTTGTACATAGCTACATATGCATTAAAGTTTTAAAAATCGGTATTTGAAAATCTTATTTTTGACATAAGCAGTCAGTGTTTTTGTACTCAGGGGTTGGCAGCCATGGATTAGTTTTGGAAATATAAGACTATAGTACTTAAGAATTACTAGTATAGTACTAAAGCTTCTTTGGAATTAACTTGTCAGACCTGTAATCTTAAAGAGATGGTAAAAACTTGTCAGAGGGTTTAACGCCATTTTTCATCACATGATAGGCTATATATGGCCGCTAGTATTATTGGTGGAGAAAGAACCACCGACCCACGAGAAGCTACTGGCATGTTTTCTCACATAGCCACGTTGGTCTAATCGAGAATCGAACCCACGCAGAGGTGGGATGGCAGTGATCCGTAACGGAGAGCATCTGACCCGACAGCAGTGGTCTGTTAGTGGCAGTAAAACTGGAAATAATATTAGTCTGCTAGAGTTGGCAAAATTTGGGATAGCAGTTATCTGTTAGAGATGGTAAAACTTCTCATAGTCATCTGTTAGAGAGATGGTAAAACTTGTCTAGAAGTTAGAGATATGGTAAAACTTGTCTAGAAAACAGAGAGAGAGAGAGAGAGAGAGAGATAGAGAGAGAGAAAGAAAGAGAGAGGATAAAACTTGTCTAGTAGTCTGTTAGAGATGATAAATCTTGTCAAGTAGTCAGAGATGTAAAACTTAACCTAGTAGTCAGTGAGAGATGGTAAAACTTGTCATTCTGGTAGAGAGATGATAAAACTAGTAGACGGAGATGGTAAAACTTGTCTATTACTCTTTTAGAGAGATGGTAAAACTTGTCGAAGTATTCAGAGAGTTTTTGGTAACTTATCTTAGTAGTCTGGTAGAGACGCCAAAACTTGTTATAGTACTTTGTTACAGAGAAATGGTAAAACTAGACATAGTAGTCTGTTAGAGATAGTAAAAGTAGAGATAGCATGTAAGAGATGTTGTTATTGTAAGGTATAACGCCATTTTCAGCACAAGATAGGCTATGCATGGCGGCAGGATAAATGGTGCAGGAAGAATCTGGGAAAACTCTGGAAAGAATTTTAGTAAGCAGTGTAGGGGTGCAAGACTGAGTAAAAAAAAATCTCCTTGGTGTCAAACTGGAGGGTCAGACTTTGCAAAAATAAAACATTGGTATTAAAACTGGGGATCAAATTAAATATTTGGGGGTCTATGAAGTGCAAATGAGGGTAAAGGGAAACACTGGTAAGAGATGGTAAAACTATTCATAGTAGTAGCCTCCTGGAAGAGGTGGTAATAATTTTCATTAATAGCAGTCTGTACAAGTTGGTAAAACATTTTATAGCAGTCTGTACGAGTGGGTAAAACAAGTCATAGCAGTCTGTACAACTTAGTAAAACATTTTATAGTAGTGTGTACAGTTTGGTAAAACATGTCATAGAAGTCTACAATTTGTAATACAAGTCACAGAAGTCGGTACAAGTTGGTAAAACATTTTGTAGTAATCTGTACAGTTAGATAAAAATTGTTATAGCAGTCTGTACAACTTGGTAAAAGTTGTCATAGCAATCTGTACAATTAGGTAAAAATTGTCATAGCAGTCTGTTAAGATGGCTAAATGAAGGAGTCTGTTAAAAGTTAAGAAATAGTAAAACTTGTCATAGCAGTCTGTTAAGAGTTGGGTAAAGTTTTATGATTAGAAATGAGCAAAATTAGATCTTAATGTTCAAGGTACTGACAATAAAGTGCTAAGGTTTCACAAATGAATACTAAAACCTGGAAAAAAGATTTTTTTGGGGGATAATAAGGAATTCTGCAAACAGAAAAGACAAAAATAGTGCTGACAATTATTTATTACACATAACTGTACAAAAATACATATTTGAGGTGAACATAAATAAGCCAATATATTAATAAACAATATCACCTTACACACTATTTGCTCCAGGAGCTAAATAAGGATAAAATTATCATCACTTTCACAGCACATGAGGTTTTCATGGTATTAAAACAAAATCTCAGATGTTCCAATTATTTGTCACTCATTTTATTCTGGTTTAATACAATGAATTCCACCATTGTCTTCTGGTGTATACAGACATCTTATAACTATACAAAAAAGTATGCCTTTTACTATCCTATGACGATTCAACAGATATGTAAAAACGGTACTTGTAACATCACTTCATAAGCGTTTATTTATTAAAAACACAATATCAAAATTGCATTTATTGTGCAGTTTTTTTTAAGCATGTTAAATATGTAAAAGTTTATTACTTTTATATTATTTTGGTGTTTCTCAGTATAGGTTGTACAAAACGCTGCAACAACTTCATGAATATCATTTCAATCATATCTGAGGATCATTTTAGCCACTGCAGAAAACCCCAGTGTTCCAAAGGAGTATTACTCTGACATATCATTCTGTCATGCAATACTAATATTAATACAAGTTGCTTCAAATCATTGTCCAAAATTCTCATCCTGTGAATCAATCACAAGAAGATGATGGGAGATACAAAATGAAGTAATTTTGTCGGCAAGATCAGAAGATGGAAACAAATATATATACAAGAGATTTTACATCTTATCTTAGTTTCATTTAAAAGTATAATTGCCCAGGACTTGATAAAAATATTCACTGTAGAGTATTCTCATTGTATTAACAGCTTTCTATAAACATACTTTGTTCATATTCTAATAATCTGAGCATCAATGTTAGACACAATGGACTGGTTAATGGACACATTATTTGTCTTAATCAGTAGTTTGGCGTAAGTTCCTCCTCCCTGACCCTTGGCAACTCGACCAGGATTAACACAGCAACAGCCTTTGACGTCCTGAAAAAAAAGGTGGATTCTAGCACACACATGAATGTAACACGCTTTATAATTCATAAAAAGCATGCAGCAGTAAAATCTATATTGTAATCTGGACACCTTGGTGGCATCATGACTTGCCTTGGAAAAAAATATACAACTCTGTTTTTCGACAAAGTTCGGTTAACAGTCTTAAGTTTTGGAATTTGAGAAAGGTGTGTCGTAGTTTTACTGTTGAAAATATGTTTTGCAAGCTGTGCATACATGCCTTTGGTAAACTCAATCTGCAACAGTGACACAACCCATGACATCCTCAAATTTACAAATACAAAACTGTTGTACACTGTTTAAGTTTCTTAAAAACTGGTTCACTAATAATTAGCATATGAAGAAAATGAATCTGATTGGTTGAGTTTAAGAAAATGAATCTGATTGGTTGAGTTTAAGAAAATGAATCTGTTTGGTTGAGTTTAAGAAACCTGTCTCCTTTCTTGGAAATGGGTCATATACAGCTGCTATAAATAGCAAATAAGGAAAGTACTCTTGTACTATTCTTATGCAGCAGTCACCTTATTACAAATATTCTTAAAATTTATACGAGTGAAATTACAGAGACAATAATATAAATGACAAAACAACTATTTTAAACATATTTGTTCATGTAGCTGAAAAGTGTAATCCATAAACAGTTTATCGGAAAACAAAGTTAAAAAAAAAGTGGAATGATTATGCCAAATGGATTTATGTTTTAGACCAATCATCTGATTCAGTCATGAAAAGTCTCTAGATTTATGATGCAGTTGGACCAGATTTTGTTGAATGTATCAAAGTATTAAAAAGTACTTATGGTATCTGAGCACTTTTACAACTTTATAATGCAGTGAATGAAAAGTAATATCCAGCAAAAGTAAATGAAAATAACTTTCTACAATTATTTTTAATGGTTACATTTTTATAAAATATTTTAAACAGAAAATAAAGTGCCATTTAATAAAAATTTCATGCAATCCATTTGTGTAGTGCTATTTTGGGGGGAACAGTGCCCCATCCTTTTCAGAAACTTTAAAAGGTCATCAAAGTTTTCAGAATTAATCCTTTAAAATCTTAGAAATAAATGCTCAGATTATTTTATTGTAACGAAT
The DNA here is from genome assembly GCA_029339505.1 of Unio delphinus. Lineage (NCBI taxonomy): Eukaryota > Metazoa > Mollusca > Bivalvia > Unionida > Unionidae > Unio > Unio delphinus. Next base: position 158,818 of record JAQISU010000162.1, read on the forward strand.
TAATTACTTGGCAAACATTAGGTAACCCTATGAATGGTTCAGATTCTTTGCAAGCACTTTTGAAGTGGTTTTCTTTTTAATGAGTATATTTTAAAACTGGAAATAAAAATTTCATCACTGCATAAATTGGTAAAAAAGGAGAACATATTCCTATATGAACTACTATAACAATGGGATGCTACTCCAGATATTAACTGCCCATGTTATGTATAATTTGATCCACCCATTTTTATCCCATTTTGAACTAATTTTCAGAAAACATGAAAATTCAAAACTTTAACAATTACAGGTACATTTTATTCAGTTTTAATACTATGAAATTTTCTGCTAGTCAAGGATTTTTCAAGGATGAAAACAATTCTTTTCAATTCAAAGTGTTCCCGAGGCAGTTTCTAAAGGGTATTTTATAGCAGTTAAATCCTTTCCAAAATATTAATGTGAGGATTTTCCAGCTGCCATTTCTGCATTAGGACATTCTCTTGAATTAGTTTTTATAGAAATGTGTGATTTCACACTATACTTTGGCAGGGTTCATACCGAATTCTGAATGATAAATTCAAACACTTTTCCCAAACTTATAAAGACCACAAACAGACATTTCAAAGACTTATTTTCGCTTACATTTTTTTAATATAAAAGATATGTTATATGAGAAAAGAACAAATGCAAAATACTACAATATTGTTTAATGATGAAATTCAAACTATAATTAATCAAAATAAAGAAACCATAAAAAATTCACTAACAACCTTGGACAATTGTACTTGTGGTTACGTAAAGAAATTAAAATGTTTGAATTTATTTAAATTTTCAAAGACTTTTAAAGATCTCAAGGTAATCTGCTCAATTTTCCCAAACTTTCAAGGCCTTGAAAATGCTACCTCATTTCTCCCAAAGTGTCAAGACCTTCAAAGATCATAGGAAGCCTGTTTGGTGTTTTCATTAATAAGTTTCTAGTGGCTTTTTGAATGGGAATTTTCATTACACTGTCACTAAAAGAAATATCTGTTCTCAGCTAATGTTACCATTAAGTAAATTCATTGGATCTATTGGTAGGAACAATCCTACAGTGACAGTGTAATGAAAATTCCCATTCAAAAAGCCACTAGAAACTTATTAATGCAGACATGCCAACCCTAACAAGACCTCCTCAGTAATTTGTGTGATGTTTGACCAAGTTTCTGTAAGGCAGTTGATTTTTGTGTGATGTTTGACCAAGTTTCTGTAAGGCAGTTGATTTTTGTGTGATGTCTGACCAAGTTTCTGTAAGGCAGTTGATTTTTGTGTGATGTTTGACCAAGTTTCTGTAAGGCAGTTGATTTTTGTGTGATGTTTGACCAAGTTTCTGTAAGGCAGTTGATTTTTGTGTGATGTTTGACCAAGTTTCTGTAAGGCAGTTGATTTTTGTGTGATGTTTGACCAAGTTTCTGTAAGGCAGTTGATTTTTGTGTGATGTTTGACCAAGTTTCTGTAAGGCAGTTGATTTTTGTGTGATGTTTAACCAAGTTTCTGTAAGGCAGTTTATTTTTGTGTGATGTTTGACCAAGTTTCTGTAAGGAAGTTGATTTCTGTGTGATGTTTGACCAAGTTTCTGTAAGGAAGTTTATTTCTGTGTGATGTTTGACCAAGTTTCTGTAAGGCGTAACAAAATCATTTATTGCTCCTGTCAAGTTGGAAAACGTATTTAAAATGTTTGGTATTCGAATATGATTCAGGGATCGTAAACAGTATGTTCGTTGAAAAGTCTGTAAAGTACATGTAGACCCTATTTACCTCTAGTAGTTTCACAAACTTTAGTTATAAACTCTATGGAAGTCAATGGCTTTGTTGCTATCTCTCAATTTGACGTAATTATTGGAAATTTATCTTTGATTTTAATTGACATCAACAATCATCTCCTGCTATGAGAAATGATATTCAATAAATGTAATGGCTGCCCTTCCTGCTTTTATTTGCAGGAATCTTGAGTATTCCTTCTGATCCATCTACACCACTCCCTCAATAACTCGCGACCTGATTACTCACAAACCCGCTTATCACATGAAGTCAGGTGTAGATTCCATTTTTAAAACCAGAAAATACCCCAAAACTAATCATATTTGTTGAACTTTAGGAAAATCGCGATGAAACTTGGTAACAGAAGCTTTGATATATTGCTTTTTTTATCACCGAAAACGGTAAATAGGACCTGAAAATTTTAATCAACATTATGAAATATCAAATTTAAAAACAGGTCATACAATGTTGATATTTTTTTCTTCAAATGACATTTCTAGTACACCACAATTAACAATCTCTAAGGAAATTTTGATAAACGAAAATGTCCTTACGCTGTTTGGAGGCAATACTTTAATAAATAAATGCAAATTAAATAAATATTTTATCAATTGAGATTTGTATTCAAGTTCTATCTTTTAGCTCTTTTTAAGTGTACCGTATTTTCCCGCATATATCCCGCACACGCAGATAATCCGCACCCTCATATAGCCCGCGGGTTTGGGGGTTTTGTGTAAAAAATCGTTGGCATAACCCGCACCTTTGTATAACCCGCAAACAGAGATTCATGAACTTTTATGTGTATGTTCACATTGTCTACCATTACTGTTTTTAGAAGGACCGAATTCGTCAATGCTCACACGTGGATGATGAACGATACTACAACTAATAAATTTTCACTCACCCGCCCAACATGCAAATTTGTATTTACGCTATCAAGTCAGTCTGCCCCGGTCCATAACCATCCCTCTGCATCAGTTCATATTAGTCACCCTGCCTCCACTATATTCCGGCTGGCAGTCGGCAGATTTGAATTTTGAAGCCAGGTACTTGTGAGCCGGATATGCGATGGTTTGAGGTTCTGAGACTGAATGCCACAATTGTCAATTTCAAATGTAGCTCGCATGTCATTTACCGGTAACTATTCAGGCTCGGTACACAGTGCTTGTGCGCGTAGGTTGTCTATAGGAGCTGTGCCTCAACTACAGGCTACATAAACACGGACATTTCTAAATAATCTTGTATTCTTGTGAAGTGTAGATTCGAGTTTAAATAATTTCTTTATGTTTAATTTAAAAAATGCCGAAACGAAAGTCTTACACAGCCGACTTCAAGCTAACTGCCACTGCGTATGCTGAAGTGCATGGCAATAGAGCCACAGGCAGAAAATTTGATATTGATGAGAGTGTAATCCAAGGTTGGAGAAAAGAAAAAGGAACATTGGAGAAGATGAATCCACGAAAACGTGCTCGTCGCGGACCTAAAGCAAAATGGCCTCACCTTGAAGCTGACCTAAAATTAGGTAGTTATTTCAATTGAAAACAAAATATTATGAAAACGTGACAGATACGAAATTTTAAGTTTTTATCCCGAAATGTTGATTTGGTCCTGATAATGTAAGTTGTTGTAAAGTCACCGTAGTAGCCATAATATCCAACCCTAGCAAAACAAAACTAGAACAATATATAAGTTATGTAGTTATGTTTTTCAAACAATATATTGAAATATTATTATGTGTAAAAAATTTGTGATATAGCCCGCACCCTTATATAACCCGCACCCCCCCCCCCTGCGGGGTTTGTAAAATCTGGTATAACACGTGGGATATATGTGGGAAAATACGGTAATCATTACAAATGCAATGTTTCTTCTTGTAATTAAATATAAAATGCACCAAGCTACCATAACAGCTATTTCCGCTAGTGTTTCTATGAGAACTTAATTATGTGCTGACCGTGTTTTTATAACTGACTTGTAGAAGTATTTGTTGTATTGTTGCAATGAGTTAAAGCTGGCCTCCTTTGTATTATAACGTTTATTATCTCTTTGGAATCAAATAAAGGAAGTGGAAGGAAAAAAAAAAGATAAAAGAAAAAAAATTCTACAAACTTAAATTTTAAAATCTAGCTGCCATGGTCATGTCGGGTGAACTCATTTCATTTGATCAATAAAACATTGTTATAAATATTATTGTGTATGTAACACAAACTACCTTAAATTAACCGACTCTTTCATAACTGTGAACAATGATAGCAAAGCGAAAAGAAAGAGCTTGATTTCACAGACACGGACCATTGTGGGAAAGCGAATTTCAGAAAATTCTTGAACTGGCACTTAGAGATATCCTCAAGGATAATAAGAAGTTAAATTATTATTTCCAATGAAATCACAACATCAATATTGTAATAATTGAACAATACAAAAATTGAGTTTCAACAATGACGATTGTCTCATGAAATAAATGTTGCTTGTTTTTGAGAAAAAGGAATCTTGTTTGGTGGTGTATCAACATGTTAGTCTTGTTCCCTGCTATGGGGGACTTTTGATTTCGCAGATTGCTATTAAACACCACTACGGGAACCAGACTCGTCAAGAAAACAAAAAGCAGTGATGTAATTCACAGATTTGTTGCGTACATGTGATGGTTGTTGAAACCAGTTGAAATAATCTTTCACATGTTGGACATTCTGAAAATAAATGTCATTTAAACAGAATAACGAACAACTTCATTAGAAAAAGCGTGCTATTAAAAATTAATATTGACATGATTGAAAAATGAGGATTCAGTCATTAAACAGCCCAGTTCCCTAACACCGCCACCCCCACCTCCATGATTTACTCAATGTCAAAGTGACTTTTTCCAATTTTTGGAGGTCCCTCGGTAACTCGCGCCTCACTTATAGTGCGGTCTATGTTTGTGGACCCCGTTGTGTGAGTGCACAAGTTTTCAAGGGAAAGGTGTACATTGATAATTAACACTTTTTATGAGACTTATTTTTCCTTTCACCTTCAAAATGTACTGCATGCTGGTTGCCATTGTCTGAAAATTCTATAATCAACAAACTGATCATGCAGGCATTTTGCATGAAAAACATATATTCTGTTTAAAGTATCTGAGACTCCCGTGTGTAAATAGTCTGGTTCCCTGACCAACTCCACTAAATCTAAGACGAAACCTGGATCAAAATGAAACTCAGCCAATTATCCAGATTTTCAATATTTCCGTAGTTTATGCTTTTATTCTGTAAGTCTGTGCTTTAAAGGTCATTTTTGTAAAACTTAGGCAAAATTGTAAGGGTTGGCAGCTTTGCTAATGGCATCTAAAATACACAAAGACCTGCATCTACATGTAGATAGTTTGCAAGTTTATTAAGGCCTCAACAAGCTGGCATCATTTGTACAAGCCTGAAAGCCTTTCATACAAGGATGCTTTGTAAAAAAAAATTGACCAGCTTTTAAGCAGAAGTTAAAAGATTTAATGTTTTTAATAAGAGCAGTCATATTTTGATAGCAGATCTGCATCATTTATGTATAAAAAAAAGTTCAAAGGTCTGCTTGCCAGGATGTTTGTCACAGAATTGTATAAATCCTTTTATTTATTAAATACATATAGTTTCGTTTTTGTGTACGATACACGAGGGTGATTAATGTATATTGTGTTGTATTTCGAAATAGTTAGCTCCGTCGGTCATATGCCACATGTGCGAAGTGCTTTTGATGGGAAGAACCAAAGAATGCTTCCTGTGTGCAGACGATATCTATGCATAAATACCTCACCGTAAGTAAAACTTGTTACATTATGGATAATCTTGTCAGTCAGAGGTCTACTATAAGGACTTGCACATCGTCGATATAACTTGTACTACCACATCTATTTTTTGTATGTTTGTTACGTAGCTTTGATTTACTCAGTTTAATGTACATATTTCTATTCCTGTTTGCGACTTAGCAAAGGATTTATATTAGTAATATATGGCTACATTTTTAAGAAATGTTTAGTACAGCAGGATTCTTATCGAGCAGGGTTAGGTTTATTTCTGAACTTGCTGTTTTGTAATTATTGTGCAGATAATGTTATCTGTATAACCTATCATGCACAACGTCATTATGTTTACCTTATATGCCCGTGTCATGTATAGTACATGGTATTGGATATGTTTTCAGCTGTGTACAGTGTTCCAGAGTATCTGGAGCATCCTGAGGGTTTAGAGTGTCTAGAGTGACCTGAGCGTATAAAGTTATCGGAGTGATTGGGGTCAATGTGGTGCAAGCAGTAAAACCAATAGCAGCAATTAATCATAGCAGCTGTGAAGCTGTACTGTAGCAACCATGGAGCTGAAATAGAGTGTGCTAATGACGAAGTGTATCTCCTTATATATAATCTTATAGCTGTCAGCTGATTTTGAGGTTCGTAAAACCTATTATCTCTTTCAGTACTGTAAAGATAAGTTGTATATCTGTCCGTTTTTGTTTGCATAACTTCATAATGGACACGGGACCATTCCATTAGCTCGCACATATATTGCTTATAACCCTCGTGGTTCTTTAATGTTTTTTTCTCAGGCATGCAACATTTATATTGTAATATTCAGAAATTCTGATAACTTAATGATTTATAGGTACAGAAAAAGGGATGACAATTTTTGTTTATTATTTTCCTGAATATGCTTACCTTCACAAAGTACTTGAGGTCTGAAGGCACAAAAAGAACATGAGGTGTGACACTCATTGTAGCAAATTTCTCGTAGTGTTCAAAATCAATGTTCACCTCAGGCCCAGGCGGATACAGTGGATAGTAGCTGAAATATAAAGACAAGTTTTAGTAAAAATGTGTGTGTGCAATTTGGATTTTTAACATGTAGAATGATGTCCCACACCGTCACATTCTCCTGACACCAGACTGACCAGTCCTAACACTAACCCCTTGATTATGAGCACCAAGTGAGGCAGCTGTTAGTACCATTTTTGTAAGTCTTTGGTTGACTTGGCCAGGGATCAAACCCATGGCCTCCTGCATTAGGGCAAATTCTCTAACCACTAGGCCACCGGAGCAGTAGTAAAAATGCAAATGCAACCATGGACTGTTTTCAAGAAAATAATCTTGAGATGGGCTGTTGGTATATATCACCAGGCATAAACTAATGACCTCAACCAGAATAATGACCTACGGTCAGGTAATAATTATGATTCAAAGACAGGTAATAATTATGACTCAAGGACAGGTAATAATTATGACTCAAGGATAGGTAATCATTATGACTCAAGGACAGGTATGCTTCAGGAAATATGGAAGCATTAGATATGACTTCATATTCCAATGTGTAACAGGAAGAAAAACTATATAATAATAATAAAAAAGGTTTATTAATTTTTTTTTAATTTTTTTTTTATACAAGGTACTCTTTATTACCATATAGCTTTGGCCAAAGAAATGTCCTTATAGCTGAACCATATACAGTCAAAGGAATGCATGTGACCCTGTTATATTTTCAACATTATATTGAATAATCCTGGGGATTTATACAAATGCAAGAGACAACATATTTCTTCAATCAAGTGTGCCATTTTCTAGACTGCATGGTCTCAACTATGGACATAAATTGAGTAGAACTTTTTAAGCATGAAGGGGAAGTATGTGATTGGATTTTGTCTGACCTAGGGTATACGGGTCTTCTTCAGCTGTCAGTGGATGGACCAGCAGTTAATTGGAAATTGTATGACTTGTTGCAGTCTCATATTTCACATTCAACACCCTTGAAAATGTTACAAGTTTCGAGTAGTGGACTTCACGTTATGCATTTCGCAGTGGCTGTGCAGCAGTACCATGGGATTTGGAAACTCTTCTGAGCAGTGTGTACCACCTATACCATGATTCACCAGCAAGAAGACAAGATTTCATGGACTTTACAGGATTAAATGTATTTCCAATGAAGTGTTTAAACACAGGCACAAATTTTTGTTTGGTTTTCTAGATGTCTATTTATAAAGTCTAAAGTCTAATTTCCTTTTTTTTTTTTAATTCACTCCATTTCTGAAAGTTTTTTAATACAACTTATTCGGTATTGAAACAAAATTAAAGTTTTCATTGCTACCTTAATTACCGCTCCGGTGGCCTAGTGGTTAGAGCGTCCGCCACGTAAGCGGGAGGTCGTCGGTTCGATCCCCAGCCGAGTCATACCAAAGACTTACAAAAATGGTACTAACAGCTGCCTCGCTTGACGCTCAGCATTAAGAGGTTAGTGTTAGGACTGGTCGGCCTGGTGTCAGGATAATGTGACTGGGCGAGACATCATGCTACATGTCTGCGGCATGATGTCTCAGTGCTAGACATCACTATAAACTGCCTCACTGCAGACATCGTAGCGATATGACTGAAAAATTGTTAAAGCTACGTTAAAAATCCTAATCAAACAAACAAGCTACCTTAATTATTTATATTTTTTGTTTTATTTCAGTTAGTAAAGTTAAATTCTTTTGTTTTAATCTAACCAAATATGATTTTCTTTGTTTCAGGTGGCCTAAGAATGTTGAACCAGCAGTCATTTTTCATTTGTCTCATCTCATTGATCTTTGTTCAGCTGTGAAGAATAAAAAGATAACATTACCAACCTGCAAGTCCATTAAGTATGTTCTTGATGCTGTTGGGGATCCTTGATTAAAGCTAAGCTGCAGTTCTTTGCAACTAATGCCAGAATCACACAACCATTTATGGAGGTTTACCAAATGGATAAACCTATGCTTCCATTCCTTGTCACAGACCTGGGAGTTTTATTGAAAGAACTCCTGTCACATTACATGAAACCAGAAATCGTTTCTAAGGCAAATTCTGTGACAGATTTGGCAGCATCAGTTTTTATAAGAAAGAGCATTTCCTTGATGCAGAAAAAGTTAATGTTGGCTTTTCAGCTTCACATTCTTAAAGGCAGGAGCTTCAGACAGGAATATATTTGCTTTCAGAACAGTGCATAGACTTTATGATTGCAATGGTAAAGAAGCCCATATGTTTTCTCAGAAACATGTCATGTACAGTTACTATACACAGAAAATAGGGAAACTGCTTGACATACATAGCCAAATGGTCATGCATGTTGAAAAAGTCAGAAGATGGAGGTCTATGACAGATCAATGTCACATGACATTAGCCTCGAACTCAAATTATTATTAATTTCTGTGTCTCACTCACTCCTGACTTCACCAGATATATCTGATATACCAGTTTGATCTGAACTTGTTAATATGTTTTCTTTTTTTGTTTTTACATGAATTAAAGTGGTGTCATATAGCTAATTTAATTAACTGAGTATATAAGAAAGGTCAGGTATCTGACTACCTATTGACACCTTTAATTAAAACTACGGTATGTACAATAATGACCCTTGACCATAATTTTGAAAAAAATGTCCAAGTGGACCCATATCACGCTGAGTAACGTAGTAGTGTAAAAACAACAAAAATATAATTAACCCTTTGCTTACCATATAAAAATCAAACCATATTACCTGCGCCTCCCATATGACGTTCACGACGTCATACCCTTGCTTCCCATAAAAAAAACATGTAAACTGTAAAGCAACGTCATCATAAAAAAATTATATTCTCGCATTGCTGGAATAGCATCAAAATAACCTAATCATTTCCACTGCAAGTTATTATTTGTTATCAATGCCATATTACTGCAAGTTATTATTTGTTATCATTTTGTGATAAAAACAACTACTACCAATGCACAAATTGCTTTGCTTTAATCACATCAACTTGTGCTTCAAAACTTTAAACATCAATATGTAAATGCCAATATATATTTAATTAGCATAATATGTATTTAATTAGCATAATATGTATTTAATTAGCATAATATGTATTTAATTAGCGTAATTGGTAACATTATTCTGGAAAATATTTAACTTAAACTTTTCACAGCCGTCTTCATGTTATATTTTTCGTAATATCAGATAAAAATCACAAGTGAACCTGACAAGAGGTAGAAAAGTAATAATGGCGGTAATCGACAAGGACGACATTGCCATGATAAAATCAAGGAATTCCCTTCGTAATTAAAAACAACTCACTTCCGGTATCGTCTGTTATACGATTTGATTGAAACTTTGCATATTGAAAAGAATGGAATAAATGAACAAAACAGACATTCTTAATTGTGTTATTTTATTTGAAATTCCCCGCACTTTCAGCAGATTTCATGTTTTAAACACCTTAATGCTACGTTATACGTTACAATGTATGGAAGAAGACTTGTCGTATTTGCCGCACATTTTAAGAATGTGATTTTGTACATAAAAATCATGATGACATACTGAATTTATACTACTAATGTAAAATTCAGCATCATATTTGAATATATTATGATTATGAGTAGTGATGGGAATCGGTTAGAAGTTCATAATCGATCATCGGTTGCACACAACTTACTGATAATCGATTATAATCGGTTGCTAACTTTCTACAAGTAAGTTTTAATTTTTTTTGTTACAGAGTTATATCTTTGTTCAAAACATTTAAAATTTAAAAAAATGTATAGGAGTTAATCTCTCTCTCTTTCTCTCTCTCTCTCTCTCTCTCTCTCTCTCTCTCTCTCTCTCTCTCTATCTATCTATCTATCTATCTATATATATATATATATATATATATATATACTTTAACCTCAAAAGCAACTTTCTTTGGCTTATCAGTTTTATGCAGCTGAAAGACTTAACAATCCCCCAGAACACTTTTATTCATATGTGATTTTTCAATTGTTTAAAGTATAGAAAGAAATGTTTTTCTTGCTTGTCATTAGTTACTAATACTACAATCAAAGCAGTTTAAACAAAACAAAAAAAACACCAATTACAAAAACTTTCAAACTAACTGAACTATTTATCAGCAAAATCATGTAATGTTTGAGCAATGCTGAACACAAAAATCATTTTTCAGAATACTGTTTCTTCTTGAGCTTGTTACACTGACATTACCAATAGTTAATGTTTTTGTTTAAGAATATTATCAGGTCCACATTGTCACAACTTAAACGAGCCCGTTTCTTGCTGACAAGATGTCCAGCCAGACTAAATACCCTCTCACTGGATACTGATGATGCCGGAATACTTAGGTACTTCCGAGCTAGTAAGCTAAGATGGGGGTAGAACTGGCAGTTTTGTTTCCACCACTGTAACATTGTGAGATTGGTATCATATGGAGCAGCAACTAGATATCTAGAAACCTCCTGGTGGATGACATCTGTTATTGGCTGTTGACTTTCACCAAGGCAAACAACATCTTGCAACCAATCATCCATGTCAACATTGACCTTTGCTTTCTTGTTTGGTGGACTAAGTGTAACCACAGTTTTAGTGTTGTCATCTCTGACATTTAGTAGTGATGGTGCAATTGGTAGAGGTGGCAATGAGTCTGAAGGTTGTTCATCACTAGTCCCTGGTTCCACTTGGACATTCACTTTAACATCAGCCATATCAAGAGCAACCTTTAAAAGCAGAGCATGTCCATCTGCTCGCTCACTGTCAGATAGAAACTCCAGATCCTTCATAGTATGATTCAATAAACAGCCCAACAGAGCTAGATCTTTGTCCTGTGTTCTATTGTCAAGTTCTTGTCTCATTACATCTTTAAGTTTAGCAATTGAAGGTAGATCATCAGCATTTGTTTCTATACATTTGGTAAGTTTAAGAAGTATTGGGATAACTTTATGAAGGGTTGGTGATTTGTCTCTGCAAACACTGTTTGTTGCATTCAGGAACGGTGAGAGAACTTAAACAAGTTTTTCAACCAATGCTTGTTCGTCAAATTTATAGACATAATTTTTCAATGTTGCGGCTGTTGACTTGCTTATGTTTGGGTCACTGATAACAGCCATAATAGCAGGTGTTTGCTCAAGCAGTCGTTCAAGCATGTCATGAGTGCTATTCCATCTAGTTGGAACATCCATCTTGAGCTTGTGTCCTCTAGCACCTATGTCAAGTAGTAACTGCTGCTTTCTCATTAACAAATCATTTATGTTCGTGCTTTGATGGAAAAAAGTCACCAGTTTGCGCCGCTTTGCAATGATTCGTGACAGTTCTGGTATAGCTAAAGCTTTTTTCACAATAAGGTTGAATCTGTGACCATAACAACCAAATTGAGTCCATTGAAGTAAATCAAAAGCCTTGATCTCATTGGCTGCATTATCAGTTACTCCAGTTGGTGTTGGAAGATTCCATCGCCTCTGAGTGGCCAACAGGCTTTCTTTTATATTTTCCCCAGTGTGACTGCCTTCAACTTTTCGTGTTTCTAAGACAACACTTTTCAATTCCCAATCTTTGGAAATAAAATGTGCAGTCACTGTACTATAACTTTCTGTATTTAATGAAGTCCATGCATCGTGAGTAACAGCTATATCAAGAACATCATGTAGTTCCTCTTTTACTTTTTTCTCAGCCTGGTCTTTCTTCACAGCTAGTTTGGAGGACACTAATTTACGACCTGGAATTTCATACCTGAAAATGTAAAGTTTGAAACATTTAGTCATGGTAGTCAAACAAGACATGTATTTGGAATATTTACTATGTCTAAATATAGTGAAAATACTGAATTTATTTAATGTTTATTTAGACAGGACAGCATTATATTTAATTAAATACTGCTTAATTTAGGTATGAAAATTCAAAATTAAACAGTGTTGACATCTAGAATCAAATGGATTCACACCTTTTTTTCTTTTCTCACTGTCAGTTTAAATAAATATTACTAATTTTTAATGTTATCATTTAAAACTTACCTTGGATTAAGAAGCATCACAAAGTTTCTCAAATATGTATGGTCAACAAGGCTTAGCAGAAGAACTTTGCCAACAATAAGTTTCAAGAGTGCACCATCAATTTCTTTCTGCTTTGTAGCTGACATCCTCTCTGTTGGCTTCTTAAATTGTTCATCAATCTTAGTCTGTTTGGGTGGCTGGGGGGAAACATCAGCACCTCTTGCTGTCGCTGATCCCATTTCCTTATGGTCATGATCAAGATGAAAGGCCAAATTTGTAGTATTGCCTGGAATGTATTTGAAATAAATGTTTTTATATTGAGAAGAAAAAAGAGCAAACAACAAATTCTTTATGCACAAGTATCTTAAATGAATGGAATGAAATTATTTAAAGAAAATCAGGATTAAAATTAATATTAAATTTGTACATATATTTTAAAATTAATTTGCAACATTTTAAAAAGTTATTTTATGTTTTTAAATAGTCACATGTCTCAGGGAATATCTGTAACAAACCTCAGAGATCACTTTTCCGTCATTATCATATATGCCTAAATAGCAGGATAATCTTGTGATTATTTATGTATTTCAATCATAATCATGACATGGAGCTTTATTATGAAAAGAAATTTGAAGTATTTTAACAACAACACATGCTATATTAGAGGAAAGCACAAAGTACACAAATGATTTAATGAAAATAAAATTCTTGATTTAAAATATTTGATACTGGAATGCCATGAAACGTTTTTCCGTGTGCGTGCGTGCAACTCATTTATTTTATACGAGGTTGTTCTGTCTCCTAATAATTGCATTCATCGTTGACGACATTATTTGTTTCCAAATTATCCAAAAAAATCTAACTATGGTGTATGTTTATATATTTGGAAGTTATGAAGGGAATAAATAATTTAGCTTTACTGTTGTGGATCGGAAGGCTAATATCATGGTTCCACAGTCCTAAAATGTAAAGCGTATCCCATGATAATTTTGTTTTCGTGTAGCACCACAAAAAAATTAGAATATTGTTCATTTTTTGCACTATGTATTGGAGAATGTGTTTGCCAAAAATAAATGTATCCCCGCAATGATTTCAATGAGAATAGCTGGACCTACCTTTGTTTGCATATTCCTTTCTGCAGAGTTTGCATATGACCTTCGTTGTATCTAAATTCTCCTTTGTCGGTGGACCCTCCTGTATTTTGTAAAATCCAAAATATGTCCATACACGAGAACGAGCTTTTCCTCCAGGATATGGATATATTATTTTGCGATCGTTTTCATCCATGGCACGTGTATGATATTTAGCGGGGTTTTAACATTTTGTTCGGAATCCTCGGTTTTCTTCCCAACAAACAAAGGGATTGAACTAGTCTGTGCCAGCGCTTCACAGTTGTCTCCCTTACCATGCAATCGATTATGGCGTTTCACAATCGATTGGCGAATTGGTTCACTCAACCAACTGATCATCGATTATAATCGATAATCGGAACAACACTAATTATGAGTAACTTACACATGTTGAGAAGGTCATAATATTTACATCGAATTGAGGTAATACAATCGGCTAACAACTCCATTTTGGATGTGACCATGGAAAACCCCACTATGTAAATAATTGGTCGGTTGAATTTAGATTTTAGGTTCTAATGTTAGGAAATACGTAATTAAAATCAAATGTTAGCAGAGATGATTTATTTTTTTGACCAGCGTTTGGTTACCGCATGGCGAATCAACATTTAAATATTTAAATGGAAGATGTATCATATTTATAGCTGATACTGTGTAAGGCATAGAAATGCGAAGATGGGGGCAAAGGTAAAGGCATACATGCCAACCCCTGACGAGGAAAAAGTGTAATCCAAGTGGTCAAAAAGAGGAATCCAAGCAGAAAAAGAGTAATCCACATATAACATACTACAATTACAATTAACAATGATTTATTTGCTTTTCTCGTCTTTTATCATTCATTAATGGTTCAAGTGTTCATATGTAGCACTTTTAGCTTTAGAAAGCAACAGATTGTTATGTTGCATTTTAAAACATTTTGTACCAGCTGAGGCCATGAATGTTTTGCATACCAGTAGAGCACTCAGTACCGGGTTACTTAGCCTGGACCTGAATTCAGTTTTATTTTTGTTAACAACACTGAACAATAACTCACAGTCAGCATTAGAATGGTAAAGAACCAATATTCCTTTCATAACCTGACAAAGAAGAGGAAATTTATTTCTTCCAGTGATAGAGTCTTTTAGCTGGGAAATAAGGTGCCATTGCACATCAACTCTATCTGCATTAAGTATATTGTCAGGTAGAATCCCAACTTGATACTTCAGGAATTCTTCTTCCAGATGATCCAAGTTAGACAAGGGTGGCAATAGAAAGGGATATCTCTTGACAGAGAATCTAACACTTTTGAAGCTTTTTGACTGTCAGCTGCAAACCCCATACAGTTCTGCCAACTTATGTCATGTTTCTTCAAAACATTGTCAAGCAAATCAAAAATGTTTTGTCCAGTGGAATCTACTGTTAATTCTGGTAAAGAAAGAAGAACACTCATGACTTTGCCTTTTTCACTGTCAAAGTATCTAACACATACTGGGTACAACTTTTTATCATCATAATCACAACTCCCCTCTGTGGCAATACTAAACGGCCCAATTTTCATTGCTTCTGCAATTTTAAGTGAAGTATCTTCTGCTAGGCACCAAACAATGTGAGATGATTTTGTTCTTGCACAAGCATATTTTTCCGCAATTTTCGAATCAGGAAACATCCGCTTGAACAAGGGACCAACATGGTCTGCTACCGCTAAGGGTAGTCTGTGTTCTATTAAAAACTCGGTAAATAACACCTCAGCATTTATAGTATTCAAGTCTGCACTTGAGCTCTGCTGTAAATAAGAAGTTACCTTAGTATTAGAGTTCGTAATGCGAGCTAATTCGATGTGTTTCCTTGTTTTCATGTGTTTTTCCACATCAAATTTACCACCATGACCAATGCTAAAATCGTTTCCGCACAGTCTGCAATGAGCATGATGCTGTCCTAGAATGGAACGCTGTATTATGCCATTCATATATTCATCTTTGAATCTTTGGAGGACTCGTTGTTTTGCTTTTTTCTGATCCATCTGCGAAATTCTTGGGGAAAAAAATGTGCTCTAACATACACAAAGACTAGAATCCATCTTAACATCTGAAGCCATTTAGCGCCAACGATTAGATGTCACGTGATGATGCCCTCGTCGTGTTTGGAGGATTGATTACATTTTGCTTTGTTTATTATTGACTTTTTCTAACCCATCTGTGAAATTATTTAAGAGATATTTTTTGCACTCATAAACGCATTGAGAATTTTTTAATACTTTTTAGCGCAAAAAAACTTTTAGACTGGTTCTGCACTATACAAAATTAGAACAAAGAGTACGTGCATAATGATTTAAACAAAATAGAAACCAGTCTGTTCTCTCCTCACTAAGCCGCTATAAATAGAATGAGGTCAAAAGTTTGAAAGTATCTTAGTAGCATGATAGTTGCTATAAATAGAACATGAATATTAGGAAAGTCCACGGACAAGTATACTCGTATATCGTAGTTATGTAGAAGCAGGGTATTTTTTAATTAAAAATAAAACAGTATGTAAAATATAAAGTAATGCTAATAAAAACAAAAAAAAAAAATATTTTTTTTTTTGCAAGATGGATATATCGAAAAAGCGTAATCTATAAACGTTAACGCGTAACGCGGAATTTAGTGGGAAAAAGCGTAATGATTACGCCAAAAGCGTAATGGTTGGCATGTATGTAAAGGCATAGAAATGCGTAGACGGGTGCAAAGGTAAAGGCGCAGAAAAGCGTATCTGGGGAGTAAAGGGTTAATATACAGTCTCTTGCCCATAAACAAGGTTATCCAAGATTTCGATGATGTCAAACACATTTACCAAGTTTTATAGAAAATGGATGAAAACAATAGTTTCTAGATCTAAAGAGGTAACAAGCTGAGTCAATCAAATGCAGAGTATCTAATTCATTCTCACTTATAACAGAACCAATGTCATTGATGAGTTTATTAACCAAGGTGGAGCAAAATCTGAATGGAATTATTCCAAGGGATAACAAACTTAACCATCAGATATAACAATACCCATTTAATATCTGCATGCTTCTTAATATCATATTTGTCAAACAACCTCATGATATAAGTGTACAGTCCAAGTCGGATCTAAACTAAATTAGAAAGCAAATTTTGTAGTAAATTATGTTTCTCCGAGAATACTTACCCGATCACATTACTTTAGGGATATTAGCCTGCTACCTCGCGAATCCAGCCCTACCAAAAGACGAAAATTCGTCTTTCCTGTCTATGTCATATAGACAAAGGGCAATAACTCTTGCCCCTTACCTCCCCTTGCTACCCGCTAGGTGTCGCTTCTTTAGTTTTTAAGCTGAGCGGTATATAAAACATGAGGATGCTCGCATGGCGGGGTGGTTGGGAGGGTTTCTTAGTAATGTGATCGGGTAAGTATTCTTGGAGAAACATAATTTACTACAAAATTTGCTTTCTCCTTTGAATACGTTCCCCGATCACATTACTTTAGGAGAATAAGTAATAGGAGGAGGGAATGCGGAGCATCCGACCTCCACCCCGGGTATCCTCTAGGGAATGATGGTTGGATTCCCCATGTGAATGATAACCCGGATCTCCTAATTTTCAATCAGCAACACAGCCCAGGGTCACGTGATATGTGACCCCTTTATACGGTTAAGAAGATAGTTATTGAAATCTTCTTACCTACGAAAATTTATCTGGCGAATCCAGCGAAGCTAATAGGCTGTGCTGATTGTTGCACATGGGTCTGGTGGGCGTCTGGGCTGCCCAACACCGGACCTACTAGAATCAATGTTTGCCTCTGCGAGTACAAACTTGAAGATAAAACTGTAGAAGGTTGACTCTGCATGTCAGCCAACAGCTTCTATAAGGTGACTGATTTGCGAATCCTCAGAGTACGCCGAGTGTATAACCCACTTCAGCCATGAAGCAAGGGCTTGAATGGAGATATCTCATGTCCCAGCTATCACCAGAAGAAAGAGGTGCTTGTATGTGACCTGACTCACCTCTATGCATTGAAATGGTGCTCGAGTGCACAAACAGGATCTTACATGGCTGTTGATCCTGACTTATCTATAATGAAGCGAGCTAATGACGACTCGTTGATCGCCAATGTATGGTAATCTATTTTGGACTACGAAGCCTGGCTGCGTCAAGAGGACCATCAAACCCTCTGATCGGAACGGAAGAGAGTTCGGGTCACTAGAAATGACATGTAACTCGCTCACCCTGCATGCTGAAGCTAAGACTATCAAGAAACCCAATTTGTATGATAGTAGCTTTAACTAATCGTGGGTTAAAGACTCAATACTGTCTCAATTGAGTCATGTTAAAACCCAGGACAGATTCCATTTGGAAACAGGGTGAGGGATATAAGTCGATTGAATTTTTTTTTAAAGTGTCTAAAAGATCTGACAAATCTTTGTCATGGCTGATAGCACATGTACCAGAATGGCGGAATGTGTCTGATATCATGGAGCGGTAGCATTTGATAATAACTGGAGCCAGCTGTTTCTCCTCGAAAAGCCAGAGAAAAGTTGGCCAGTTGAGGGATTGTGACACTCAGAGGAACAATGTGAATGATATGGTACCAGTCCCTGAAAACATGCCACTTGCCCTCGTAAACCTTCAGAGTAGAGGGCCTTCTTGCTCTCGAGATTCTCTCCGCAATCAAAGATTTAAATTGTTTGTCTTGCAAGGCTGTCTGGACAAGAGCCAGGCTTGAACATAAAGACGGTCCGGACAGGGGTGGAACACCCCTGGCCGCGGTTGATTACGAATACTTGTGCTGACTGTAATCTTCCTGGGTAGATCTATTGCCTAGATTGAGTAGATCGGAGACCCAGGAGTTGTTCCATCTGAGAGGGACAATCAGAACCATCTGACAGTTCTGACCCCTTAACTTCTGGATTAATTTCAGAACCAAGACCGTGGGAGGGTAGGAGAATGACCACAACCCTTCCCAGCTAATTGATCGAGCATCCACGACCCAAGCTTCTGGGTCTGGAACCTGTGAGATGAAAGGTGGACAACTTGCGATTTCACCTTGTTGCAAAAGATCAATCATCGGACGTCCCCAAAGTGTGTCAATTGGAAGAAAGTCCGATTGATGGAGTGACCATTCTGTGTGAAAGCCTATATGATGTAAAGTGATATAAGATCGTTTCTGCCTTTGAGCAGAGTAGAACTTGACAGATGTTTCTGGAGGATGTCGTCCAAATATACTGCCGACGCAATAGATGAAGTCGAGCGGAACAGGGTGACGACGTAATCCATAACCTTGGTACTAGCCCAAGGGCTTAAATTGAGGCCAAAAGGTATGACATGGGACTGATAAACCGAGTCCCGACAAGCACAACGGAGAAATGTCCGCTACTCGTGGGATAGGGACGTGAAATGTGTGTCGGTCATATCTAGCCAGCTTATGATGGGGTTTAAGCGACGTGCCCTTCAGACATGCGTCACGACGTATCAGGTCTAGGTTGGCAGAAGCAGTCAGCGCATTGGCCATGGAATGGTGAGCTGCCCTGTTAAGAACCCTAGCTAACCGGGCCGTCGATTCCCAAGCATGTTCATTGCCAGATTTTTCAGCGATCCTGAAAATGGCTAGGGAGGCTAGGTCTAACAGTGAAGACGTAGCGACTACATTTCGAACCAGCTTGGACTTGGCATTGAACACAGTTTTGTCCACTTTATAAGACGATGGAGCAGACATATGGACTGCTGCCATATTTTTATCCAGAGCCGGAACCTCAGTACTGAACAAATCGGAGTGAGTTTTGTACCATCGACCTGAAAACGACGCTGGTACTTGGCTTTCAGAGAAGAACGCCTTAGCATTTCCTGGATCCCCTATACGTGTCGACAGACGGTCATTACTTTCCTTAATTTTTGTCGACGGGGGAAGGAGGCGGAAGGATAGAGTCTCTTCCCCCTCATCCAGATCGACCGACGCTCTAACCTTATAGTCGGTAATGGCAGCAGTAGGTGGAGGGCATTCTGAAGGAGCCAACACCCTATAAATTTCCTCCACTGCGGCTTTGAACCTGAACTCAGTCCGTTCCATAGTTGGATCTGCATACAGCTGATTTGCCTGCGATTCATCGCACTCACTATGTGCAAAATCTTGCTCTGGTAAAGCATCCATATCGGGGTAATGCATACCAGGTGGCATAGATGACTCGATTCCGTCATCTCTGATAAAGGCATTCACTCTCCATTGTGGATGAGCTGTTAGCCTATGAACGGCCGGCAATGCCGAATGAATTGATTGGCATATGTTTGGCCTGAATGACTGCGACGGGCCGGCTATGACCGGCACCGACCGCTCGAATGGTCGGGTTGGATCGAGAGATTCATCGCCAACATCTGTGTCATGGTAGTGATATGTAACCGGTAGTACTTATTGACAGACGGAAACATCACTAGAATCTTCGTCAATCCGATTTGTGCGGATTGCGGTATGATAAAAGTCCCCGTGCTGGTACAGCGGTACAGTCGGACGGACTAGTATATGACTAAAATCTACATACGGTTGGACGACCGGTGCCTGTTGAGCTGGACGGCCGGAGCCGGATGGACGGTCAGTGCCGACAAGTGTCGGCTGGACGACCGGTGCCCTTTGGGCTGAACGGTCATTGCCGGATCGACGCCCGGTGCCAGTTAGTGCCGGCTGGAATGTCGGCTGGATGACCGGTGCCATATGGGCTGAACGGTCATTGCCGGATGGACGCCCGGTGCCGGCTGTAAGGTAATAATAATTACATAATGCTTATGTAGTGCGGCCTGCACTGCGCGCCCATCTACCATTCGCTCAGAGGGAATGTTGGTTCTGGTACAGCTTGCATATCTGTACAGCATACCAGGTGACCTAGACGATGCAATTTTGTCATAATTGACACTTTCACTAAATCTCCCATGTGGAGAAGCCGTGAACATATGGACGGCCGGCACTGCTGGCTGATTGAATTGGCGAATGGTCGGCCTGAAAGTCCTGTTCTGGTAAAGCTGCCATATCTGGGTAGCGCATACCAAGTGGCATAGATAACTCAATTCCGTCACCTCTGATAATGTCACTAATTCTCCCTTGTTTTAAAATCACACCGTCACGTATTTGACGTGACGGTGGAAGGTGTACACCGGCAATACCGACTGATTTGTCTGGTATATGGTCGGCCGGAATGTCGGCGAAGGTCCGGCTATGACCGGCACCTGCCTCTCGAATGGTCTGATTGGACGGAGATTCATCTATAACATTTCTCTCATGGAAGTGATATGTAACCAGTAGTGTAGATTGACTGACGGGTACATCACTATAATCTCCGTAAATCCGATGTACAGCCGGTGCAGGTTGATGCCGGCTGGAAGACCGGTGCCATTTGGGCTTAACGGTCGTTGCCGGATGGTCGGCCGGTGCCGGTTGATGCCGGCTGGAAGGTAGGCTGGACGACCGGTGCCATTTGGGCTGAACGGTCGTTGCCGGATGGACAGCCGGTGCAGGTTGATGCCGGCTGGAAGGTTGGCTGGACGACCGGTGCCATTTGGGCTGAACGGTCGTTGCCGGATGGACGGCCGGTGCCGGTTGATGCCGGCTGGAAGGTCGGCTGGACGACCGGTGCCATTTGGGCTGAACGGTCGTTGCCGGGTGGACGGCCGGTGCCTGTTGACGCAGGCTGGAAGGTCGGCTGGCCGGCCGGTGCCATTTGGGCTGAACGGCCGGTGCCTGTTATAGCAAGCTGGAAGGTCGGCTGGCCGTCCGGTGCCATTTGGGCTGAAAGGACGGTGCCGGATGGACGGCTAATGCCGGTTAGTGCCTGCTGAAGTGCCTGCTGAACTGACAGTGTTGGCTGGATGGCTGGCGAAAGTGCATATTAAAATGGATCCAATTGATCCAGCATAGACTCCATGCGTCCGGATTTACAGGCCCGAAAGCCATGCACGGACCTGCGGTGAAATTTACACCCACTGGGCAGCCTAAACCATGTCAACATAATTTCCTCCATTTCCACATTGCTAACACCCATTTTGCCATTCATGCCTTCGTTGTCGACTTTGTTCTCTTCTTTTGTCGTTTCAGTAGCAAAGCACAAATTATAAATTCAGCATATTATTAATTCGATAATACTATAACCGTTACTAACAGAGTAGTCAAATTATTCCGTGCCATGTTAACTCTTAATGACAACACTAGTTATCTCCGTGAGCGTGTTGCAATGGTTCGTTCAAGACGAAGTCTACTGAAACGAAAAAGATGATAAACAAAGCACAATTAGCAATTCAGCACGCTATTAAGTTGCTATTACCATAACCGTAACTAACGGAGGAAGCGAAATGATTTCGTGTCGCGTGAACTCGTGACTACAACACGAATTCCGCCATTAAATAGTCGCAACTGGTCGTCCAGAGACTAAGTCTACTGAAACGAAAAAGAAGATAAACAAAGCACAAATTAACAATTCAGCACGCTATTAAGTCGCTATTCCATAACCGTAACTAATGGAGGAAGCGAAATGATTAAGTGTCGCGTAAACTCGTGACTACAGCACGAAGTCCGCCATTAAATAGTCGCAACTTGGTCGTTCAAAGACTTTTTTGAAGTCTACTGAAACTACAAAGAAGGTAAATAAAGCACAAATTATCAATGCAGCATGTTATTAAGTCGCTAATATCGTAAACGTTACATACGGAATAAGCGAAATTATTGAGTGCTACATGTATTACATGCTAGTACCGCCATAAGCGTGCTTGACCACGTTGCAACCTGGTCCGAAGTCTAGAAAAGGTGACAAAGTCACTCAAATTGGAAAATATTGTAAAATGATGTATACGACCTGTAGAGGAATGATTATCCAACACAGTAATTCCAAATTTAACTTCGGATGGTCAGAATTTACACTAAGATGGCTTGGATTCATTGGAGGTCTAATTGTACGTGTTTTCGCGTACAGCGAAGCTAAAAAACTAAAGAAGCGACACCTGGCGGGTAGCAAGGGGAGGTAAGGGGCAAGAGTTATTGCCCTTTGTCTATATGACATAGACAGGAAAGACGAATTTTCGTCTTTTGGTAGGGCTGGATTCGCGAGGTAGCAGGCTAATATCCCTAAAGTAATGTGATCGGGGAACGTATTCAAAGGAGAAATATGGACTCGAGTGTGCTAACAAGTTCTGCCAGACTGATGCAATATCGCCTCATTAATATGCATAGCGGACATAGGGCTGCTATCATAAGTTAACTTGGTCTTATGACCAGCAGAGTTAAAAAAATTCAAACTCTGTACTTTGCGAACCTGCAGCAAGGAATATAATCTAAACACTAGAATGGTCAAATCAATAAAATCTATGTGATAATAATGTACTATTCAAACAACAACTGAAATGGGAAAGCAGTTATAGAATTTTAAGTGATGAAAAAAAGAAGAAAAAAACCATATAAACTGCCAATGATTCATAAATGCAAACCAGAAATGCTGCAAATTCATTTATACTGAGGAGATACCAGTCTTTGTAGATTTCAGGTTCATTTGAACAGCAGACTGACACATCAATATATGAACTTGTTTAACTCTGTGAGCAGTAGTATATGTGAAAGTGACCTAATGTGAATCCAATTAAGCTGAGCTCACTTCAAAAGTATGCACAAATCACTCAACCATTAAACTGAGAGCCATGTGACAATGTTTTCAATTATGGTTGTAATACCCCTCATGACGAAACTACGTACCAAGTTAAATGACTAATCAAAAATGCCTCCGAAAAAGTTAAATGCATAATAGGTAACCAAAATTAATGCACCATGAAAGATAGCTCACCGTGATGCAAGTTTAATGAAATGGTGTAATATTTACATATCAAAATACCAGCTTCAATGACACTTCAAACAGCATCATCCAAGAAATAAACATGAATGCAAACCCTAACCCAAATGTTCAACCTAAAAAATATACAGGGCTTGAAATTAGCATTAGTCCACTAGGAGTATTGTAAATTTCCTGTCAGACAAATAATTTCAATGGTTATATGGCTACCGTATTTTGTTGTGTATAACGCGCACTTTTTTTACCTAATTTTCTTATCTTAAGTCGGGGGTGCGCGTTGTATACAAGAACAAAAAAAAAAAAGATTTTTTCCAGGTCGATCTGAAGAGGATGAAGGCACTCACTACTTGTGAAATATTAAATCCATTGTACATTGCATTGTAACAAAAATGTTTACCGGTACTAGCCGTATTAAAGAAATAAATAATGCTTACAAATAGTCTTGTTCTTTGATTGCTTATGTTAATAAACTGGTTTCATTTCACGTCACTGTGTCAAGTTTTGTGCCACGGCCGGAAATACATGTACATAACGACTTGCCTTTGTTCAAAAGCTGTGCAAAGTGCCGCATTGGAGCAGAACAAATACCACTGTGTGGATTACCATACTTGTTTCGTAAATGTTCAGTACCATATTCCATAATTGTTGATCTAATCGAATTTTTCTTCATTTATTATTGATCGAATTGAAATATAATATGTGTAGAATTCAACTAGTGTTAATGTTCTCATCAGAGCATCTGTTGTGGACATATATATTTTTGCGACTACGGGTTCTTTCTTACGGGAACACATACGTTGTGGAACAAAATAATCAATGTATGAAGTCGGGAAACATTTTTTTTCCTCTTTGGAAAATAAGCTTGTTACTTAGTTTTATTTCTCATCTTAAATCATAGTATTTGAGATATCTTTGCGATTATACAGTGATCAATGGCTTTAATGCTTCATCGACTCTGTGTGGTCTTTTCACGGTAACCGGCGCCAGGTAAGCTTTGATGCGCTCAACATAGTTACAATGCTTTGTCTCGGTGAGCAGTATTTAATTGATTCAGGACATACAGCGACTTTTCGAAAGTAATGACGACAAAGTGGAATTTTAGGGATTTGATGCAATAGACTGCGTCAACTAGACGAACATTTAAAGAGCCCTTTTAAGGGCCAACAATAAAATCGGAAAGATACAATATCAATATTGCCACTTTTTCATTCACTATCTAAAATGACCAACTGTTGTTGCACTATGAAAACGGAGCGAAATAGCGGTAGTCAAAATTTTAAAATGCATTATATCACATGCGCGTTATATGGCAGAACTACGTTTTTTCCACTTATTTTGGGTCGAAAATCGGGGTGCGCGTTATACATCGGTGCGTGTTATACACACCAAAATACGGTAATAAAGTTTTAGATGTTGCCAGTCTGCTGATGGGCTAGTGAGATTTAGCAGGATTAATACATTTAGCAGGATCAGTAAATTTCTCAATCTGTCCTTCTGGCCACAAAGAAATTTATGTTAAAGTCTAGGCCTGAATCTATATGCCAAAATTACTTTGAAATCTGGTCAAAAATTTTAAGCAAAATATTTACCCATGTAATTTCTGACTCATGGTCCTAATTTAATGGAAGGAGTGGTATTAAAAGCCAGGGAAATACAAAATATTAGGTTGAGGTTACTGAACTAGCAGTAAAAGTGTTGAAGTAATTTTTAACTAAAAGATTACATACCCTCCCCACTCCATAAAAAGGAATTACACTGAAGCTTACCCTAGTAGGCAATTTGATGCAAAACTATGACAATGAAAATAATGTATAGATCTCTTCTAATAATTTCTCCAATATCTTTTATACCCATTACACTGTCCATAATGAATGAAAATACTGTGGTCTCTTCAGTGTTATTTACAGCCAGGTTTCATTATTATCATTATTAATATAAAGTTAGTGATCACTATACTTCAAAAAATTTCATTTCTATTACATATACATACTGACAGAAAGAAAAAAAAATGGAAGAAAATAACACGTGCAAACTTACCTGAAATAATAGACAGGGTTAGTAGCAAATTTCTTTCCGAAATTTCAAGGGTTTTTCAAGGATTTTCAAGGTTCAAAATCATGGTTTTCAAGGTGCATTATTAAGTTAATTTTAAAGGATACAGAAATGAAATATAAATAAGTTAATACTTACTATACTTCATATGAGAAATATTTCTTGCAAATTTATTGCTTAAAAAGACAGTCAAAAATATGATCACTGATCTCATTCCCATTATACTACACATCTTACATCTGTACAGTCACTGAATAATGTTTATTTTACAGTCTACTCTACACTATTTACAAAGTCCACGATATTTTATAGTGATTTTTTTTAATTTGTGTAGCTTGTCATCAAACTTTTTCAAACCGTTACGTGAGATTGGTGTTTTATTTCCAGATGCATCGTAAAGTAATCTCTTCCATAGCACACAAATCAACATCTTTCTGAGATAATTTGCATTTTGCATAGCTGTCTGAGAAAGATCACATAATCCAGAATTTATGTATTTCTTCGTCTAGCCAGCGAAGTTGGAATTGACAGCCCTCGATTTCAAAGCACAGGGACTTGTTACAAAGCAAATTAGGAGTATCCATCCATGAATCAGGGTCTAACCTGTAACAATATAACTTTAAATTGTTACAGGTTAGACCCTATGTCATGGATAGATACTCCGAATTAGCTTTGTAACGAGACCGTATGTTTCAAAGCGTACAAATGATCCAAATTTAAACTGAACAACTGGATGTTCAAAACGTACTGCGCAGTGGCGTGTTGTGGAAATTTCCGATCTGGAACAAATGTAGCGAGAGATCAGATTTATTTTATTTTATTTTTTTTATATAGTTTTCTTTTTTACTGAAATCTGTAGAAGAAAAAATATTTAAGAATTCAATAAAATCAAGGCATTTCAAAGTACCCAGACAATATTTTTGAATTTTTAAGGTGTTTTCAAGGCCTTGAGGGACAAATTCATTTTTCAAGGTTTTCAAGGCCTGCTACGGACCCTGATCAATAGAAAGTTGCCAAAACTTACCCTGAATTAAAATATTCCCACACTAAAAAGAATGATTCTTAATAATTCTATGATCTTAAACCTAAGAAACAGAAAAAGCGAAAACCATAAAGTTTTGTAAAATTCGACAAATAATTTATTTGCCAATTATAAAAGTGAAAATTTTAAACAAACTTACAATCCCCAATAGTCATAAAAGTTCTATCACAAATCCCTTAGGGGCCCCGAGTGGTCTAAAGCACTCTCCGTCATGGATCACTGCCATCTCACCTCTGTCTGCGTGGGTTCGAATCTAAGATTCGGCTAATGTAGTTATGTGAGAAAGCTTGCCAGTAGTTTCTCGTGGGTCAGTGGTTCTTTCCTGGGGTTTTCCCCGGGCTCTTCCTCCACCATTAATACTGCCGCCATATATAGCCTATCATGTGCTTAAAAATGGCGTTAAACCCTACAAAAACAAAACAACAAATCTATCACAAATCAAAAAGAAAATAGTGTTCCGAATGAATTCCAGTGGTATTCTGAAAGATCTCCAGTTTTGAAGGCGCTGATGTGCTAAATCCTAATGTATCACATTTATATAAACCAAAATGTTTCTAAATGAATACACAAAATCCAAAATAACTGTTAAGTCCAAATGTATTATGGAGTACTTTGTAGTTCAAGTTAATACTTAAAACAAAGTTTAAACAAAACACACCTAAAAACTATTTCCACATAGATAGGAATAAAGAATTTCTGTTTACTTCTCATTCATATAAAATCCTAAGACACAATATGAGGACACAGATGAGAGTCAAACTAGGGCCTAACCGAGTAGATAGTTTTCACGGAGTACAGAATCCGAGTATTTGGATGTACTATTTGCTGGATCCAGGCATAAACCGAGTAGTAGGTGCGACTCCGGAGTGTACTGTTTGTTTCATTATCATATGCAAAGCTTAAACTTTTCGTGTACTGTATATATCAATTATAAGATGAAATTTTTTATTATTACATAAAATTATTATGTATTAAAAAAACTTTTTAAAAAAAAAGTTTCATATTTATTGAATTATTCTACTTGTAACCATTTGTGCGCGTATTATTTGCTGAGACGAATACTTCTGAGTAGTACCAAAAAAACTGGAGATTCAGGTGAAGCGAATGTCCGAGGCGATTTCCGGTTAGGCCCTAAGTCAAACGTTCATTTCCAAAACATTATAAGTTATCAACATGATCTATTATGACGATATTAAAAACGAATATGGTAAACATCAAGTAGACCAGGAAATCCTGATGTGAAAAGCAATGTCCTGAAGTAACATGTTACCTACAAACAACCTTAATATATAATGAACAATCAGAGACAAAAATTATCAATGTAATATGTTCAATACAAAAAAATGGGACATTAGTAAGGTAGGCCCAAACTCCTACCCTCAATAATGGACAAAGGTCAATTGCAATCCACAAATATACATAACAGTATTATAATAAAGTCTAAGATGTGTTATCAGACAGGCTGCATCACTTACCTTCGCTGACTTAATAGGTGTAGAACCAATCTGCCCAGTCTATCAGATGACCCTGGAGGGCTGCAAACGAGAATTGCACGTAAAATATAGGTATTATATTTATTCTGTGTTGAACTATTCTGAAAAATAAGCTTTTTTGCATACTTTATGTTGTACTTTTTGTTTTTTATATACTGCAAATAATCAGTGTGAATATTATAGTAATAACTTACAAAGATAACTACAAAATGCAAACTGACTGATCAATCTCTGGGTTACACACAGCATTAGTGACTTTATTCTGTTAAATGCTGCCAAAATCTCAAATTAAGATAGAATTATCTAAAAGACTGGTAAGTGATATTTCAATTAAGAGTTTAATGTTGTTTATTTTCAGATTTTATTGTGGTATAAACTGTCAGTTGCTGACCAACACAGCAAATAATGCCTGAAGGACGTTGAGTCGGCAACTGAATATTTACTAAGAGAAACTCAGAAAAAAAATTGTTAAACTCTTATAAATACAAATATTTTTTATTTTATTTAATTTTTCATTGTTTCTTATAAAGATATTTCCTACAGTTTTAGAGCCTGAATTCTCTATGAGGCATCTGCTATTTACAGAAGAGGGAAATCTCCATCTACAATGTAATAGTTATATCAACAACAAAAATAAAAAGCTACCAATGATAGGTGATCAACTGTTTTGAACATTCAACAGTATGGTCATTAATATTTAATCTAAATTAGCATAAATTTTCAAAACAGAAGTTGAATATTGAAAGCAAATGATGCATATCTTTTAATTGACACATGAATGACTCTTGGATTTAACACTATCATGAGTTCATTGTAACTTGTGAATCATTATTGTCCAGACATGTGAGTAACCAATTTTCACGTCTTTAAATCTATTTTAATTTTGATTAACAGTTTAGATTACCTACAAGGGCTACGAATGAATGAAATTAAGACTATCGCTAAATAGTCAAACAGTGCAAGACATTAACACTGACTGTTACCATGAGGGATGGGAGGGTGTAACGGGTCTTCCACACACCTCACATCATAACTATCAAGGTTGGCGTCTAACATTGTAGGACTAAAAATGTTATAATGTTAATCTTCGATTCTCCCCTCCTCCCTTTACCTATAGTTTTAATTCATTTGTAACGAGCTGAAGTGAAAGTGCTGTAGCCCAAGTGTTCTTGGCAGATTTTGAGTTTCCCAGCTTTTTTTCTTCAAATTTAGTCATACAAAATTATTCATATTCAGAAAAACAGTATAGTTTTGTAATTTGATTCAATCTGATCAATTTATTCAATTTTCTAAATAAAAATATAAGCCTACTTTTTATTTCCTTTTAAAGGCATGCAGTGTGTATGCCTTCCTGTTCAGTGTTTAAGTTAGTTACTTTGCATGTGACTCTATTTATAGAAGTTAGTAAACGTAGTTCTCCGTACAGTTTATACAGAATCCTGACAGATATCAACATCCCTTACTCATTTTCAAATAAACAATCATAATTTGTTTTTCCTAAAAAGTAGGAAAGGTGTGACCAATTACATCAATATTGTTACTGAACATGCGAAGGCGACTAAAACAGCACTAAACTGAGATATCATTACAAGTAATCAACACAGTCATGCCTTTTTCTTCCACTTACAATGCTATTTCCTGCTGACCAAGATGGAAGAGGCAGTCTGTTGAAGTCATTCCAAACACGATATTGTTAATTGTGATGGTACAGGGATCTGGCATCATATGTACATGCTACAGAAAGGAAGAAAAAAACTCAAAATCATAAGATGAAAAAACATTAACCAGTTCTTGGGTACGAAAAACAATATCATGCCTCAACAAATGTTCCGCAGAACACTGGTTTCACCACCAACCAACGTCTGACTTACAGAAGTGATATTCTTCCTGTCTGACTACACTTACACAAACGGGACAAAAAGTACTATGGCATGTTAAATCTAATGTCTTTATTTTTAAAAAATCGTAAAGTTGTTCCAAGAATGACCTCACAACTTTTTTAAGTTTTAAAAATTGTCTCCCTTTAATGTATTGAAGCCTATTGGTATAGAAATGAAAATTACACCAGCATAATGCAAGACTGATATTAAATAATCATTAGATGAAAAATCAGATGGTAAAAAATCAGTTGGCAACAAAGTAGAGGTGAATCTTCATGAATTAGGCGCTAAAACACCCATTTTGTTTAAACTAAGTAATTAAACAGAATCTTGTGCTCTATTGTCAAGTAATACCATACGAACCCTTCAATTCTTTAGTAAAATTCAGTCAGACTACAATCTGCTAATGAATCCCATGGTGATAAATTTCAATATCTTGTTCGGAATCTTTCTCAGTTCTTCTCGCTCTTTATCAGATCACTCTAAACTGTTTCCATGGGGATGCATTCATAACCACTTTTAAGAAGAGTTCATGAAATGGACTGATGCTCAATTAGACAAAAAGAATTTTCAGAATGCAAAATAAGACCATTTCTTTTTTTAAGCTGTCAATTTCTGAAACCATTTCTGATAACCTTGAGCGTCAAATTAGCCTCTATGGCAGCAATGCTCCCTTTAAGCGAATGGTAGATGTGCGCGCAAAGCTTGCTGCATTGTGCAAACATTACGGAGACGTGCAAACTTTAATGTTGGGTTGACAATTCAGCTGCGCAAGGATGTATTAGCAGCTGTGCGCTCGTGCAAACAAGCAGCTTTGAGGGAACATTATATGGCAGCCATATTGGATATATGATAAGTAGAATTTTAATTTAGGACAAAATGAACTTCATTAGAAGACTCTTGGTAAAAATCCCACATTGATATGACCATCAAAAGAATTAGTGATATCTGGGCAGCACCATTTTGATTTAGGACCAACTAGACATTAGAAGAAGTCTTCTGGTGAAAACCATCATATTGATATGATTTTCGATTCAGGAGTAGCATTAGGAATCTTACAAGATGGATGATGTGGTAGCCATATTATATGTCCAGAAGGAACCATTTCAATTTATGACTAAAGAAATATCTTTAAAACAATACTCAAACAAAAAGCAAACAAAACATTTAACATTGTTAAAGCTGGAAAATTAGTTGCTATGTTTTACGATGTCTTGCATGTGCAATAAAAAAGAAAATCACATAATTCTCCGAATATGGTATTAACAAATATTACAGGACTCGCAGAGACCCAAGCCACTGGATCAAATAAACATGAACTTTCAAAGGATGCAGTGTTTCTCAGTGTAATGCATCCCATAACACGCCTTATTTTCCCCTGTTGGCCATAGCCGATCTGTGCAACAGCAAACAGCTTGAGTTACGTAGACAGACATGAAGCATGAATGCCATAAATGGATTTATTAAGTTAAAGAACAGTAAAAAGTAATTTGAACAACTAGTATGCAGATGGAAGAGGGCAGAATGTCATAAAGCTTTGGGAACCATCACTGAAAAATAATATATCTCTAATGGGTAAGAATTAAATCCAGATATGTAATAAAATCTTGATCATATACTTTTTCAGTTTCCTATCCATTCTTTTGCAACTGAGAAACTCAGTTGCAAACTTTATGACAGGGACTCTCAGAAATTGGCTTGGAACTCCAGAGTTAAAGAAGTAAAGAGTCCATGACTCCTCCTGAAACTGTTTGGAACGCGAGACAGTTTAAAAATACAAGGTGTAATTACAACAAGTCTCATGACAAGTCATCAAAGTCATCCCCATTTGATATTACTATTCTATAAATTAAGATATCAAAATAAGTAATTTCTATTTGATATTACCATTCTATAAATTAAGATATCAAAATAAGTCATCCCTATTTGATATTACCATTCTATAAATTAAGATATCAAAATAAGTCATCCCTATTTGATATTACCATTCTATAAATTAAGATATCAAAATAAGTCATCCCTATTTGATATTACTATTCTATAAATTAAGATATCAAAATAAGTCATCCCTATTTGATATTACTATTCTATAAATTAAGATATCAAAATAAATCATCGCTATTTCACTTTGGAGTACAGTATTACATTTTTAACACTGACCCTAATTTAGGATGCATACAGATATAAGGACAGACAAGTAAGTGGAATACGGAGGTGTCTATTGTGCTTAGGCAGGTTTAACCATAAAACATACAGCCTAATAAATTTGTAAGAATTTAATTATTACAGGAACTGACTACACTTTCTAACCAAAACGTTGAATCCTAGTTAAGTGGATACTTGGATCTGAACATGTAAATTCCAAAAAATCTTGTGCACAAGTTGATTCACTAGTTATCAAAATAGACAGGGTGAGCACAAGCAGAAACTATTTTTATCTTGAAACTAAACTTGACCAAACCTTTTCAACAGAGGAGCTGAACTGTGTAGGGTAAACGTTGACATGCTTTAATCTGTACATATTACACGTTAGTGACTGTGACCAAATAAAACTTTTCACTTTGCATCTATTGTCTAACCTTGTAGTTAGGGATCCTGAATTTGGTTTGTGGGTAGACAAAGTCATGATGAATATCACGCTGTGATGGCATCACTATGAGCTGGCAATGTAACCTGAAATATCGTAAAAATGAACTTTAAGAAGTCAAAAGGATGCTAAAGATCTATGAATAAACACTTAACAGCAATTTACAACCGTAAGAGCTATTCATGAAATCTGGATTACTGTCACTGATCCAGTAACTTAACGTGTTTAATCGTGATTAAATTTAATTTGTCAGGTGGTCAAATATTTATTTCTTTACTTGAGATTATTCTTAGTCTTAACAAGGAAATTGAATACCAATAAGAAATCAATAAAATACTGGAATTTCTACATCAACTGGATTTTTCTAATTTAAACAATTTCTATGTCAACTGGAATTTTCTAATTTAAACAATTTTTATGTCAAATGGAATTTTCAAATTTAATCACATTATCTACATCAACTAGATCTTTCTAATGTATCAACATTTTCTACAGCACATGAATTTATCTAATTTAATCACACTTTCTGCATCAATTGGATTTTTTAATTTAATCAAATTTTCTACATCAACTGGATGTTATAAATATTTAATTACATTTTTAATATCAAATGGATTTTTCACATTTTCTAAATCCACAGGATTTTTGTAATTTATCATTTTCTACATCAACCAGTTATAATTTAATCACCATTTCTACATCAACTGGATTTTTCTAATATAATAAAACTTTCTATATCAAATGGATTTTTCTAGCTTAATCATAATTTCTATACCAACTGGATCTTTCTAATCAATATTTTCCATGGTTCTCATGTTTTTCTAAACATGTATATCTGTATTTGTGTCTGAAAACATGTACATAAGTAAAAATAATGTATAAACATTTCAAGTGATGAAAATAATTAAAGTCCGTGTCTTAAACTGACAGAAATTGTATCCATCACGACAGAAATTGTCTCCATCAGGACAAATACTAAACTCTAGTGATGGGAATCGGTCAGAAATTCATAATCGATAATCGGTTCACCTTAACCAACTGATCATCGATTATAATCGGTAACTAAGAGCAAATTAATTTTTTTTTTTACACAGTTATATCTTTGATCACGGTTCAATATGTTTATAAATAAAGGGCATTCACTTCATTCCATTTCGTTATTCACCCAAGAATCTAATGTCAGCACTATATGGTGTATTCATACTAAACCATTGAGTGAAGTCCACACAGCTGCCGCTGTCATCCCAACCTACTTTGGACAGCCCAGTCTTCGCTGGGCTCCTTCAGTTTCCGCTGAAGGAACTTTACTCAAGGGTTATCCATAACATTCTGTCAGGGAGTTTCACAGACCAGCTGTGACCTCTGTACAACCACGTTGTGCCATTCAGTAGCCACTGAATCACTCACTGACAGAATGAACCAAAACGGCTTCATTAGTAGCAGCAGATAGTCCTCCTAGCCAAAGAGTATAATTATCAATAAAAACTTAACTGAACATGTGTTTTGTTGTGTATAAATTTATAAATGTACAGGAGTAATCTCTTTTAATGACATGTATACTTTAACCTGACAATAATATTATATTGTGTGTTACTTTTGTTCAATGACTTTGTTAAATGAACACAATTTTTTATGGCTGATTAGTCATATATCACTGAAATACTGACAATCCCCCAAAATTCGTTTACATGTGATGTGTCTATAATTTAAAGTAAAGAAGGACATGATTTTCTTGTTTCTCATTGTTTATAAATACTACAAAAGATGTTGCAATTTAACTGAAACAAACCAACAAATGTGTTTAAAATTATTAACTCTACAATTTGACAACTTGACCATGTAATAATAACTATATGTTCCTTATTATGAATCATAAGATATTTTATTTGTAGTTGTGAAGGGATTAATAAATTTCAGGTCAACTTTAGCGGCTGGGAGTTTTACTAACCTTTGTGCTTTGCATACACCTAAAAGTAGTCTCCCTTTACACACAATCGATTATGGAGTTTAACAATCGTTTATCTTATTGGTTTGCTAAACCAACTGATGATCGATTATAATCGATAATCGGAACAACACTACTAAACTCTGAACACTAATACTAAGACCATGACAGAAATTGTATCCATCAGGACAAATACTAAACTCTGAACACTAATACTAAGACCATGACAGAAATTGTATCCGTCCTTTAGGGATGTTAATATCGGTTTTTTCCCAAAACCGATTATCGTTTGTAGAAATCCGATTTTAAACTGATTATCGGTTTTTGTCCTGCATTGAAAATTGCAAGAAATATATTCTTAAAATGCAAGTTAGTGAATGCCTCTTGCGAATAAAAGATATTCATTACATACCATAACGTATAGACGCGACGCACATCGTCTGACGGCATGGAGGACGATATTGTGGCTCCATCAAATCACGGAAGGAATTGGATTCAGCAATCGAAATTGGTAGCATGTTTTCAGCGACAAACTTAGCTACAGCAGCAGTAACTTTTTCTTGATGACTATCAGGACAGTTTCTTTGTGTTCCAGTTGTTAATCGCGGCTGAACATTTGAAGGAGCCGCAATTTCGGGATGTTTGCTACGCAAATGTGCATGCAATCCAGTAGTAGTACCACCGCTCCAACTTATTTGTTGTGAACATAGTTTACAGCGAGCCATGCTTGATGAAATTTTTTCAAAGTTTTCGCATACATCAGATTTATTTATACGACTAGCCATGTTTGTAAACTTGAAAGACACAACCAGCAGAGACCAGTCCTCAACAACAGAGACTGTACCTATTAACAGTCTATTATTGTCAATTTCGGACATCAAAGAACTTAGCGACCGGTCGGTCGACTAACTATTTACATCCTTCAACAATAAATGTATTCATTTACAAACACGCTGCATGGAGCGCTCACAAATTTTAAAGAAACACACCTTATCTGCTGGCCATATTGTACTAAAATGTAAACACTAAACAAATGCATGAATGAATTTTTTTCTGGCATTTTTTTAAATTTGTTACTACAAAAATGGTAAAAAATATTGAATTCGATTATCGTTTTGTAAAAACAAGAACCGATAATCGTTTTCAAAACCGATAATCGGATTTCCGATTTTCGTTTAACAACCCTAATCAGGACATATACTAAACTCTGAATACTAATACTAAGACCATGACAGAAATTGTATCCTTCAAAACAAATACTAAACTCTGAACACTAATACTAAGACCATGACAGAAATTTTATCCATCAGGACAAATACTAAAATCTGAACACTAATACTAAGACCATGACAGAAATTGTATCCTTCAGGACAAATACTAAACTCTGAACACTAATACTAAGACCATGACAGAAATTTTATCCATCAGGACAAATACTAAAATCTGAACACTAATACTAAGACCATGACTGAAATTGTATCCATCAGGACAAATACTAAAATCTGAACACTAATACTAAGACCATGACAGAAATTGTATCCATCAGGACATATACTAAACTCTGAACACTAATACTAAGACCATGACTGAAATTGTATCCATCAGGACAAATACTAAAATCTGAACACTAATACTAAGACCATGACAGAAATTTTATCCATCAGGACAAATACTAAAATCTGAACACTAATACTAAGACTATGACAGAAATTGTATCCATCAGGACATATACTAAACTCTGAACACTAATACTAAGACCATGACTGAAATTTTATCCATCAGGACAAATACTAAACTCTGAACACTAATACTAAGACCATGACAGAAACTGTATCTATCAGGACATATACTAAACTCTGAACACTAATACTAAGACCATGACTGAAATTGTATCCATCAGGACAAATACTAAAATCTGAACACTAATACTAAGACCATGACAGAAATTGTATCCATCAGGACAAATACTAAACTCTGAACACTAATACTAAGACTATGCCTCTAGTAGGATTATTTTTAAAAAATCCACTAGTAATTAACCAAGTCTTACGTTAAATAGAAAAGTTTACTAACCGTTCAGTTGCAACTGCAATTTGTTCTATTTGACTTCTGAATAGTGTGTCAAAAGTACAAGTCAACTTCCCCTTCTGAAAAGTGAAAATTTATTGTTTCTTTTAAGGTTATATTTTACAGAAATTGCAAATTTTATGTGAGATAACATGCAATAATGGGATTTTAATGTAAAAGTATTCAATTATGATTGAAAACTAGTAAGATATATCAGCCCCAAAACCTGTACCTGATACTGATTGATGTTTGGGGGCCAATTCCACATTTTCTTTAAAATATGAAATTCCATGCAGTCACTTGTCCGCACAAATCGGTGTGCATTTTTGACATCTTTATTTCTCACGGCTTGTGTTACAGTTTGCCAAGGATCCTTTTAGCAATATGTACAGGATATTTATGGATCAAATCCTTTCAGCAATATGTACAGGATATTTATGGATCAAATCCTTTCAGCAATATGTACAGGATATTTATGGATCAAATCCTTTCAGCAATATGTACAGGATATTTATGGATCAATAAAAAAAATCCACACACAGATGTAAAATATTCAATAATTTTGTCGGGGTCCCGAGTGGTCTAAAGCGATCACCATTAAGGATCACTGCCATCTCACCTCTGCGTGGGTTTGTCTCAGGTTTGGCTAATGCTGGTATGTGAGAAAGCTTGCCAGTAGCTTCTCGTGGGTCGGTGGTTCTTTCTGGGGTTTCCCTAGGTTCTTCCTCCACCGATATTACTGGCTGCCATGTATGGCCTATCTTGTGCTGAAAAATGGCATTACACCCAACATGAATCATTTTGTAACAGATCATTATGTGACTGAATTCAATGAAAAGAAAATAACAAAACGAATGTACGTAACGAATGATGAACTAGTACGTCCCAAGATTAATTAACGGTGTCTGTATAAATTTTATACCACTATATTTCTCATCAAGTTGGGTGTCTCCTGCTAGTCTTGCTTTTTTCCTCATCATTCCCTCACATTCATGAAAATCCACAACCATCTCTCTTAGTTTTCCTTCTTCCTTCCTCGAACTGTTGATTCATTGACACCTAAATCTTTAGCTACATGTGATTGTTTAACAACGGACATATTTGTAGGAAATGGACGACATTATTTACTAGTCAACAGATTGCATAAAACAACACCGCCAAGCCACGTGCACATTTTGGTGGCTTTTGTTTCTTTGATGTTTTATAAATAGTTGCCCCATAATTTGAACAAGTTTAGCTAGGCAGTTGACTTTGATGATGAGCAATGTACTTAAAATAATTGATTAACAAATTCTGGCGAGAATCTTTTATCAACCGCCGCATGAGCTGTTGCTTAGTTGTGTATGAAATTAAGAGAACATATGTCAAATATTATTGGAGCAATGATTGTATATGGAATGCATTAAAGACAAACACAAAGCAGACATGATGGCTTCATTGCTCAAGGATCAGTAATAATAATATTAACACTTATCAGCTGTCATTTTTCAACAATAAACAAAGTTCAAAGTTCTCAAAATCCCAGCCACTGGTTCGTATTTCCGATGTATATTTTGGCACAAATTTATAAGAAATTGGTTAAATTTTAAAATTTTAGGAGCCACACAATGATTATTTCATATTTGAATTTGTGTGTGATTTCCTCCCCAAAATGATAATAAATTTTCTACACGTTCCTTATGCACTTTTAAGAAGAGTATGAGAATAATACATGCATATGATATTTAAGCCACAGACGTCTTCTCAAAAATGATAATAAAACTATGCATTTTATTTTTCATATTTATAAGAATTTTTTTGGGTTTTTGAGAAAAATACCTGTAATAAAGTACCTGAAATATCGGGAGCCATGCCACGACTGCGTTATATCCAAATTCGCGTTATAGCGGGGTCCCACTGTACATAACATTATATTCCTGACAAGTACTTTTAACAAGGTTATGTATATAGAGTTATGATGGCTGGAGGGAGTCATGTCATACAAACTTTTGGCATATAATTGTACCAAAAGTTAAGTTGAATACAGCAACCGCTAAACAAGAAACATTAAATACCATTTGTTCAGTGCTCCTGGCATAGAAGTGATGACTGTGTCACAACATAAGGACACGAAAAACCATACCCTTAACGCAAAATCCATTTTTGATTACAAGTGGACACCATAAAAGCTATATAGATGATGCTTAGAGACTTTTTCCATGATCTTTGTAAAACTAGACAGTTGTAATTTATACTTGTTTAAATATGCTAAGTGCTGTAATATGCTCGCAAATAAATCCCTGGTAAAAATATTAATTAGTGTTCCTAATCTGTAAAACATCCTTACTTTTGTATTTATTGACTGTTGGACAAAGTCGGACATGACAAATAGATGTGGCTTATAAATTTGGATCATTATCATAAACAGATATTGCATGATGTGATGGGATGTGTGCATATCGAATGGGACCTCATTATGTTCTAAATAAATTCTAGATTTATGTACATGTTCCAGAATTAATTTTGGGGTAATTAATTAAATATCGCATAATTTAAATTAAATCTACAACTGATTCTCCATTTAAAAGTAAATTTGATATGCTTGAAGGATAAATTATGTAATGCTTTTTAAGTCATTACCTTGATTTCTTCATTTGTACTGTCAACAAATGGTCCCATCTGAAACAAATGCATTCATGTTTTAAAAAGAAATTAAACTCTGTACATCAACAGGACAAATGTTATTACATGAATCAACATTATAATTAAAAAAAAATTAAATTCTGAACATCAACAGGGCAAATGTTATTACATGCATCAACATTATAATTAAAAAGAATCTAAACTCTGTACATCAACAGGGCAAATGTTATTACATGCATCAACATTATAATTAAAAAGAATCTAAACTCTGTACATCAACAGGGCAAATGTTATTACATGAATCAACATTATAATTAAAAAGAATCTAAACTCTGTACATCAACAGGGCAAATGTTATTACATGCATCAACATTATAATTAAAAAGAATCTAAACTCTGTACATCAACAGGGCAAATGTTATTACATGCATCAACATTATAATTAAAAAGGAAACAAACTGGTGGCCATATTGGATTTCTGAACATTATTTGTATTACCACTCCACCCCCCAAATAATCAAAACAAAAGTGTTTTCATTAGAACTTCGTAACAATGTGAACCCTTTTGGGGGAATGGACATTACATGTTCATAATGACTACCATGCAAGTTATTAGAACATCAAACACTATCATTCAATGCAGAACAGATAAAGCATTCGGTGAAACTAACTATTCAGTACTAGACATCCTTACACATACAATGTTTTAAAAGCGCCAGTCATAAAACTTCAATTAGACCTTCAAAATAAACACAACCACAAGTTTTTCTAAGTAATATATAAAATTGCTTAAGCCAAAGGAAACAAACTAATTCTAGGATTTAACAGCCACTACAATTTCTTGGAAGTAGGGGAGCCTGAGCAGTCAGGTTGGTGACAATAGTGACAAGCTAAACGAGTAAAGAAACATCTGAAAGGAAGACTTGATAAGTCTATGAGCATCAACACATAGTCAATTAATTAATAGTCAATTAAGTACTTATTTAATTATAATTAAAGAAAATGACCATCATTAGGAAATATCTGGCATACATGACATCTTCATGATTAATGCAATTTTCAAATATTGAGCACAGCTTCTTTATTCCTTTTCCAAGGATGATGGGAAAAATGTATTTATTCCAACTGACTGGGTTTCAAATTGTATGCAAATACCATGAGAAGCTGGTAGTTTTCTGCAAGTAGTATCAACCCTAGATTTTGCAGAATGTTTTTGATATCGGATAATTCAATGCATGTATAGTAGCTGTGTTGATGTATTGCAAGCTCATAAAAAGTAGTCTTTGAGAATACTGGAATCCTGAATCATTTATTTTGAAGATGATGAAGAATGTGTATTTGTAACTGATATTGCAGCCAGATTATGTATTTCTCTTTAAGGATTAAGCATGTAGATTTAGTGATCTGATGCTGATGTGATATCAAATTAACTGAAGGTGTCTTTAGAGGATTCATCGATTGGAATAGGACTTCAGATTACTGCTTATTTTTTCCTTCATTTTTAAACATGCCTTTGATTGACACTAGAATACCATGCCACCTATTATTATTAGAGAAAAGTATTAATTTGAATTTAAAGGGAAGGTTTAATATCTCTTTTGTGGATAATACCTAAATCCTGCACATAGTCAAGAACCAGTTGCAAATACAGGAACTTATTTCAGTGAATTATAGTTTGTTTGCTTTTATTAATTTGCAGACCCAAAAAAGTTCCATTTCTTCTTTGGTATTGGTCTTATAAAAGTTTTGTACTAAACAGGACATAATGGATTCAGTACATGTGCAGGTACAGCTTTTAGTCCTATCCACAATGGAGTACACTGAAAATGAACATTTTCTTAAATGATTTTTATTTTAATAGTTTTCACCTTTAATTAATGGTGAATAATTCTTCTTCTTCAGCTTTTACCACTGAGGTATTTTATTTAATCTGAGGAACATAATTTTAAAGATCAATTTGTTGTATCAGTATCAACAACCCAATGAATAATTAAAATTGATGTCTAAAGTTTTGATAATTTATTTCAAAACATAAAAGTAACTTTCATTGTATGTTTTGGGTTACTGAATATAATATTTCAGGATGTTTTCTGACAAGAAAAAGTCATTTGTTTTGCCATCCATAGATATGCAGAAGATACAGTAGTACAAATTTACCTTAGTTCATAATGAAAGTTTACAGACATTTTTTTTCATTAACTAAGTTGCAAAAAGGACTGGATGTGACCAAATGTATATTTATGCAACTAATCACAAAGAAGACAATCCATGTTGAGACAGTCAATGACAAGTGTGCAACCCAGCTGTTTTATATTTCTTTAAGTGCTAAGTGCATTCATGAAGCATCAAGCATACAGGAAAAGAACAACGTTCAACCAAAGATTGCATCCTATTTACCATACAGCTTTTTACAAAAATCGAAAAGAAAGGAACTGACTCTGTGTACCCTCTATAATATGCTAATTAATTGTTTCTATAATTAAAAAAAATAAAAATAACTACTGGTAATGTATTTTCCATCATTTCACAAAATATCTCGTTTCCCTAAGTGTAAACGGCACAGCTTGGGATACTGAAAACAAAGTGAGTCATTATTGTACAATGTGGGTGTATATGCCCATCATTATTCCAATAGAATAGTGAAAGTTATTCTTCTATGCATCCGTGGCATCACAAGTTCCTCAAATGGACTAATAACAGCAGAATTTCCAGGAATCCCTTATAAGGTCATTTGCTCTTTTAACAACCTGTTACTGACACCATTTCTGATATTCTTGGGTGATAATTTTATAGATTGTCATTGTTATTTTGATGTAAGATCAGCATCATTTTCATTCTGGACTAACAAGACACCGTAAAAAGTCTTCTGGTGAAATCCTGATGCTGATAAAACTTTCTATTTAGGAGTACGAATGGTAAGGATTTCAAGAGAATTACTTTGGTGGAGCAGCAGAGAGGGTGAACAGACCACGATTTCAAGCAAAAATAATGCTTCCTACGAAACCTTATTTTAACCCAAAAAAATAAGTCTCCATTTAGCAAACGGAGACTTTACGATTTTTTAATCAATTTTGGTCGCAACGATGTGGTCATCCACCCTCTCTGCTGCTTAGTGATTTCAGTTCTGGGTTAACAAAAATAATAAATGATTTCAACCAAATATTTGATAGAGTCCGATACGATATCGTGTCCGAGGATCATGTAAATTTATTGTTACAAATCCATGCGGGGTTGACTGAGCATGACTAAAGAAATTTTTAAATTGATTGAAGTCCATATCGGAACACCATGTCTGCCAAATATTTCGTAGCATATGTGTATCAACGCTGTTAAACACAGCAAGAATATTACAGTTATCTCTGATCACTTTTGGAATCTGAGTGTAGCGTTGAGTGACATATATCACATCAGTGTTTTTGTGACGCCCCCGGGAAAATATTCTAGCTGGGTTTTTTTGATTGTCTAACATCACATCGTCGTATACAACTAAATTGTTAATACTCCCATCAAGGTCATCCACGGATGGCGCCTCGTCAATATCAGTTATAAAATCAATGGCGTTCTCACCCTTAATTTCTGATGCATTCTCGTTAAAATCTTTTAACACTTCATAACATCGTTGATCATCTACGCTAGGGGCAATTAAATACAACTTATCCCACTTCATCCATCTCATTATTAAATTGAGCAACAATTGCGTTTTACCGGATCCAGATGGCCCGATTATAATTGCGCGGATAGAGTTTGGTAGCGCTGCATGATGCTTAACTGGTTCTCTTATTTTAGTCGCTGAAAAATCAATTATATTCATATCTCTATACATAAATTATGGATCTATATTGTGTGAAGTGTAAAACGCGTACTAGCACAAATGATGTGACGACGGTTACAACTAAAAATAACAGATCAGCACTAACTGGTAGATGTGCAACATGTGGTATAAAAAAGTTTAGATGTATTTCTACAAAATCAAAGATTTTACAATCCGGAGATGTTTTAAAAAAAAACGAGGAGGTGATATCGCAGCCAAATTGACAAAGCTCCCTGGAACCCCATGGGCAAAGTACCCCGGAGAAAAGCACCTTCCAGGATATAGCTACTGTGGTCCCGGAACACGATTAGATATCAGACTTGATGATCAAAATCAACCCCGATCCGGCGAGTATCCGATAAACGCTATTGATAAGGCGTGTCATGCTCATGATGTTGCATATAAAAGCAGCAATCTGCAAAACAGGCATCTCGCGGATGTGAAATTAATTCATGCGTTAAATGCTATTCCTGATAAATCTTTTAAAGAAAAGTTGGCTTCGTGGTTGGTAAAATCAGCTATGAAAGGCAAATTGATGATGGGTGCTGGTAATTAATAATATGGAATCAATTTATTATTCCCCAAGAGGATACTGGAGAGGTAAATCAGCAGTCCATAAACTCGCTAGTGCTGCAAAAGTGAAAAAAACCACTGCGGCGGATTGGTTATCCAAACAGGCACTATGGCAAATTTATCTACCACCACCTAAACAAATTCAATTCTCGCATTTTGATGTGACTGCTCCTAATGAAGTTCATCAGGCTGATATATTATTTCTGCCACATGATCGTGGTTACAAATACGCGTTAACCGTAGTTGATATTGCAAGTCGATACAAAGAAGCAGAACCGTTAAAAACAAAATCAGCCACTGAAGTTGCTTCTGCATTTGAAAGGATTTATCGACGAGGTCCTCTGCACTGGCCGAATCTATTGCAGGTTGATCCTGGCAAGGAATTTCAGGGTGCGGTTCTATCTACAATGAAAAATCATAATGTCACCATACGACGAGGGCATACTGCGCTACATCGCGATCAGGCCATTGTCGAACGATTTAATCGGACGATTGCTGAGCGGTTATTTGGATATCAATACGCAAAAGAATTCATTCAAGAAAAGCGATCCCGTGAATGGGTCAAAAGGTTACCAGCTGTGATTACTGCACTGAATAACGAGATTACTAGAACAATCAACATGAAACCTATCAACGCGATTAAAAAGAAGTCAATACCCGTACAACCACAAAAAGATTTCCCTAGAAACGCTAGCGTTTCCCAACCAATTCTTGGTAGTAGTGTCATTGTGAGGTACTTATACGAACCAGGAGAGCTTGAAGGGGGTAGAAAAAGGGCTACTGATCCTATTTGGAGCGTCACTACGCATAAGATATCTAGTATAACACGATCAACTGGTAGACCAGCAATCTATAAACTGGATTCAACTGCTCCTCAGCGAGGATTTACTCG
This sequence comes from Unio delphinus, assembly GCA_029339505.1. Lineage (NCBI taxonomy): Eukaryota > Metazoa > Mollusca > Bivalvia > Unionida > Unionidae > Unio > Unio delphinus. The sequence goes on from JAQISU010000162.1 coordinate 203,225, forward strand.
ACAACAACTACAAGTGATTCCCGAGGATACTCAATTGCCACCGCATGGTCTTAACTAGCGCCGTTGCGTCTATTGCACTCAAGACAAGTCAACATCACATTATTTCTGACATGACCGAGATTGTTATTTTTTCTGTCTACGGTGAATTGGCGAGGATCCTTATCCGAATACTGCCAACGCATTATACAATTGCAACTCGCGCAGTGATTATTCTGTTGTTTCTTCAAAGTGATTATTAATTTAGCATCAATATCAAATTCTCGTTGTTTTTTTTTGTCCTGTTGTTTGTAACCGGAGAGTTTTTTTTTATTAATGATGCTAACATCAATATCACTTATTGTTGTGTCATTATCATCGCCTGACTCTGTCAGGACAATTCTTCCAAGCTGATTTATTCTTCGTACTCTGGATACTGCGAGATAGACTAAATTCGACCATTCGATGTGATTATCCACCATCCAAACAATTGTATTCGATATAGTCAATCCCTGTGAAGAGTGTATTGTTGCTGCGTATCCTAGCGTCCATGGGGATTTATTAGCACGCAATGCATTTTCCACGACGCCGATATCAACCAGCACAATATCATTTAATACGAGAATTTGTTTTTCACTCTGTCCTGGAATATCAACTTCAATATTCTGCTTTCGTGTATCCGAAGGCCTATAACACAACGGTACTGGAAGTGTTGCAAATTTTTCTTTATGCGTTTCAAATAACTTCATCTGAAGTGTGTCTCTGACTATTTTTCTACTTGCTACTATCAAATCATTTGGTCTCCACGTTTCCCAGAAATCATTCATGGGAGTTTCTGAAATTATTTCACGTGCTATTTCGCATTGGATTTTATCCGGTTGTAATCTAATCAGTGCTTTGAACTCGCGTAATTGTTCATCAAGTGATCTATGGTCGGTATTAATTTCTTCATAATAGTCTACAGAACCCTTTAGCCATTCATGTGGAGATCCACCGACAAATGGTGGTGGTTGGCCGTGATCCCCGCACATGACGACTTTTGTGTTTTTGTTTAACAACCACTCAAGAAATGTTTTTAATACATCTAATGACACTGTGCATATTCATCCCAAATTATGATTTCAGGAATGAATTTATCACCCATACGCTCAGGAGTCTATTTGTCACCTTTCCATCGAAAAAAACTATGGTAAGTGCAAGCATTTACCCCTCGTTGTTTCATCTCTCTGGCGAGTCTGTGAGTCGGTGTTAGCACAATCATGTTAGAAACGCTAGCGTTTCCACGACGATATAATTCAATTGCACGAGTTGTCTTTCCTGACCCACCACAACCGTTTAAATAAACTGTCTTGTATCTACATATTGGATCAGATACCGGTGGTGCATTAGAAAATTCTGATTGAATTTCAATACGGTTACAACAAAGATATTTATCATCCATGGCAACGTCTGCGGATTCACAATACTCATGTAGCATCTCCTTTTTAAATCGCCAACGCCCCCACGCTTCCTCCGGATCTGTGAATGCCGCTACAGCTGATTTGTACTTATTGTGTATATACATCGAATCAGTGGCTACTCTAACCGCGGTATTAGGAAATCTATTTATCATCGAAAATAGATTAATAGAAGCATAGGCTAGCATTGAACTTCTCAAATGTGTGTACTGGGAATTATATCCATCACAGTAGGTAACAACCGTACCTAATTTCTCACCATTGGATAGAAAAGCATCCTTACGGGATACAAGTTTTCCCTGTTTCATTAAATCCGCTACAATAAAATCGTATTCAGCGACATCTATGATCAACCGCGAAGAGTATTTTGCGTTGTCGTATCGTCCACCCTGGGTAAATTTACCGATTATTCTTCGTCCAAAATCCTTTGCTTGTTCTTTTTTAATTTCAAATAACTTCTTAGACCAATTCATGATTTGTTCTTCTGGAAACTGTTTTCGCAGTTCGCTAATTATACGATCTAGATCGGGTTGTGGTAGCCAAACTTCTTTCTGAGCTCGATAGCATATAATAGCTTCGGAAACAATCAACGATATCAGCATGCCACAATCAATCATATATCGTAGTAACACTATTGGCATCCAGGCCTTTTCAGATATATGTCTACCAAGCCAAACATAACTACACGGATGTAACCCTGTAGCGAGTTCAAATGATATCACACGAGCGAATCCGGTTAAATCAAAATCAGGCAATGGTCCATTAATCGCAACACGAGTCATTTCATGCGTGGGGTGTCCAAATCGTTTGAAGTATTCAGCGCATTCCCCATACCCGAGAAAACTTCCAGGATAACACGCGGATATATCAATTGAAATCATACCGTCACGATGGTATTTTGTATTCCACAGTCCTCCATGACCAAATTCGATGCAACTCAATTTAACGTCCTCGAGAAAATCACTTCGTGTTGGACGCCATGAGTTTTTTTCTCTTGCGAAGTGAGCTACCACTGATGGAATAGTAAAACTATTCGTCAATAGTTTTTCATGGGAACTCTCCGGTGAAAAATCATTAGCGATTTTTCTCATTCTGTTATCTAATTCTTCAACGCGATATAATTCACCATTTGGTCTTACAAATTGATCAAATCCTGATTCGGAACCAGCACTACTAAGTAACCACACTGACACAGGATCATCTTTACACAACGCATGAATAGCATCAAATAATTTCTCTTCATAGAAAACATCCCCGGAAAATTCCCCGGAAAATTCCGGGGGGATATATCTCACGGTTCTATCTCGTGGAAATATTGTTACTGCAGGTGTCCACGCGTGTTCATTATGATCAATAATTTGTATTGGAGCCCCTCGCGATTGATATTTCGGTTCGTATAATACTTCTCCGTTTATTGTTGTTACTGATATTGGGAATTTTAATGATGCTTCTAATTTAGCTATATCAGAAATCTTTGCACCGTGCTGTTTCACTGTCAGTTCCCATTCGGTTATTTTCCTACGTCGCAGATCAGTTAGTTTATTTCCTCGGGATGCATTTGTGAAGTGTTCCATTACCCGTGTTGCTACACAATTGAGCCTTGACAAAGTCAACGGTGAATATTTCATAGGAGCTAGTTTTGCAATATCGGGTTTATCATTTAACGGATATATCCCATAAACCATTGCTGTTACGGGATAGGATCTTTCGTAGTATGGTTAGTCAATTCCAGTTAGAATTCCTGGTTTGGAATCTTTACTTACAATGACAGTTTTTTTATCCTTGAGGATTGGTTCAAATTTATCCCTAATAATCCATTTGCCTTCGACTTCGATAATGAATTTTATTCTGAAAAAATACTTCTGATTGGAATTGCTTTGTTGGGAATTGCTTTGCTTGAAATCCTTTGGATTTCCACCTTTGGATTTCCATCTTTGAATTTCCCCTTTGGATGGAAATTGCTTTGCTTGAAATCCTTTGGATGGAAATTGCTTTGCAATTTCACCAAGGTGTGAAATTATCTCAGCTGCTCTTTTATCGTTCATAGTAGCATCGATGATGGGTACATTGACATCTTCATCAATAATTCGAAATGTCGACCAACAGTATGCTGCACCGTCTCAGTAGAATTCATTAAAACACTCCCTGATTTTACCGAGTATAGTTCTATCACCGATTAGACGTTTTGGTGTATCAGAGACTCTATCGAGATTGAATTTAGTATTTCTCCAAGGCTTAATTTTCGATAATCTTTGGAACTCCCTATCAAGATTGAATTTAGTATTTTTCCAAGGTTTGATTTTCGATAATCTTTGGAACTCCCTATCAAGATTGAATTTAGTATTTTTCCAAGGTTTGATTTTCGATAATCTTTGGAACTCCCTATCAAGATTGAATTTAGTATTTTTCCAGGGCTTAATTTTCGATAATCTCTTGAACTCCTCCATGTTATAATTAAAACAAGTATTTAAATAGAAAAATATAGTATAATGAATCACTGCAAGTGGCTAATGATTGGATCTACAACCCCGTGTAACAAATCATGCAGAAGTGAATTCTGTGGGTATCATATGCAAAGCGTGAGAAACGGTTCAAAAGGCCCTCTCCCATGCCTCCAATGTGGGGTGGGTGTTAGAGGAAAATCGCAATTATGCCTTGCTTGTGGGGGTAAACGATACAGGGAACTAAAACGCTACTATGACAAACGAATCATTGACTCCGTCATCCTTGATAAAATCAAGGACAAAGTCATAAAAACCCCTCAAGATTATATCCAGAGATTTATAATTAAAGCAGATAATAAATTAGACAAGTAGTATTATTATACAAATGAGCCAAGATTTCAGACCTCACCCAGTGCTTGCTAATTACGAAGCCTCTAGTGATGGTGTTGTCAGGCACCGCAGACTCAAAGAACCGGTTGGGTATCTGAATAATATGGGGTATTTGATGTTTTCAGCTGGGAGGAAGAAGTATCTCTGTCACAGAGCCATCTATGAAGCATTTTACGGATTAATCGAAGACGGTCTTGTGATTGATCACATAAATGGCGTGAAGACTGATAATTGTCTTGGGAATCTTCAAGCCGTCTCGCAGCGCGATAACCTTTTAAAAAGCAACGCTGGTAGGCACGCAAAACATCCCAAGGGTGTGAAATCGTTTGATTTAGAAAATAATGAAGAGAGAAGCTTTCAGTCGATAAATGCGGCTGGAAAATATTTCGATATTTGTAGTACTTCAATTCGATTTGTTGCTGAAAAAATCATTAAAACATCTCTGTCTAAAAAAAATGGTCATAAAATAAAGTTCGTATACACTGAAACTATTTAAGGGAGATAAATCCTTTATGGATAAATCCGCACTACAATTCACACTCTACCTACTAAGTTCCCTTGTATTATGACGTCAAAGGAATTTGTCGCCTGCTATATTACCTGTATACCTTGACTAGGCGCGCCCACGTGAATGTAATGGAGATATAATGCATGAGTTTTCGATAGAGAATAAAACTTTTTATTGTTGCTTGTGGGCTAAAACTGCATTATTATTTTTATTTATCTACATATCTCATGTGTGGGGGTGGGTGGACTAGCAGTAAAGCAGACAGCTAACTCGTTCTTTTCAGTACAAAAATTCTTTATAATCTAACGCATTACCTATGTTCGCTCAGCCAGAACGCGAGTGTTTCCTAGTCATTGAAGTAGGTAAGCGTGGTTAAAATTCCTTGTATGTGAATGTATTTTATCTAGAGAATTATAACAGAGTATAAAAACGCTGTTTTATTAAACAACTGTATTATTTTGTTTAAAATATTTCTCATTGTTGCAGCATAAAATTGTCTATTTTAAAAATCTCTTATTGTTAAGTATATCAGATATATATATATATTAAAAAATCTCTATTCTGTATGACTGTTCGTGGTGTAATGGTATCGTGTTTGTCTTGTAAACATAGATCTATCAACTACGTGTTCGGTCCCCATAGCAGATACATTATTTGATGGCGAAACGGAAGATGTTTTTTTCTATTAATTGGGGGGGGGGTCGGTCCCCCTCAGCCAAACCAACATGGCAACCCATGCTATCGCATTCTCGGTAGCGTGGGTTGGTGTTTTTTCTAACTCATGCAACCATGAATTCGATTTCATGGGTTGCCATGTTGGTTTGGTTTACCACGCCCACATCATACCATCATCGTTCCATTGAATTATAATCCATCCTTAATTAAGTTAATTAAGTACATGTTATGCCTAAAATTTGCCACAACACTCGAGTGGAAATATATGGCATTGTGCCGTCCATGTTGTGACGTTATACCTCAAGCATATCTTCTGGGCGGTCTAAGATCGCGTTTGCCACCTTAGGCCTCCCGCCGGAGATGTATGTTTCGGGTCCCCTTGGGCTTACTTGGATGCGAAGGCACCCAAGGAGTTCCAAAGATGTGTTGTCATATATGTTTTTTTTTTATTAATTAGAGATACAGTATACTATATTTATAAATAAATTTATTTATAAATAAATATAAATAATGGATATCAATGATGTAAATGCTATAATTGCTGAAATCTCAAATTTAAATAATAAAGGGGTATTATTATCTGAAAGTCTCGACGTTGACAAGATTACTTCGGAATATGAAGATATTGAATATCTGTCTAGTAAGGGTCGTTATGTTTTACCTAGGATGTACAGGCTCGTGAAAGGAATTCAAAAATCCATCAATGGTTGTTTGTACGGTAACGACATTAATTTATTCATAACGCTATTTAGCACCGTTGAAGCAATACGTCAAAAGCTTGGCCAAGAATATCAAAAACGAGCTGAAATTGGTTCTAAAGTTCGTGATCTTAGAAAAATGTTAAACGAGGAGCGACCAGTATCTTAACCACGTGGGTGTTACTAAAAAAAATAATAGGCTTTCGTAAATAATTTAAATAATTTATTTATTTATTTTTTTAGCGTTTTTTGTAACACTTGTTACACTTCACTTGTTACACAAGTTACATAGGATTTTCTCCTGAAAGGATACTCATCAGTCTGGACTTGCTCATGCAGTTATGTGCATAATGGATGATCTGGTCGTAGTAGCAAGTAATCACCGCGACGCCTCCATTTTCACGTAATTGTTCTTGTTGCCGCGTCGTTAACACAAATCGTTCATCGCCATTCTCAGATATTACAATTCTGAAATCCCCAGCGATGTTATTTCTGAAACACTCGCGGATAGCGTCGTACAGTTTAACCCTGTCGAAGATGAATACGTTAGCTTGATGGTACATTATTTAATAACTAAGTTATTTAATAACTAAGCTTTTAATTATGATGGAAACCCTCCGGATTTCACATTTGAAAATTTAGTTCACAAACAATATATGGTTGGTGAATCGCTTACAACTAAATTAGCCCGAGAGCGGCTAGCAGCAATTAAAAAGTTTATACCGGTTCGAGACAGACTTCGCGAGAAACTTCAACAACGACAACAAGCGCAGACTGACTTTTCTGTGTCAAGTGAACAACTGTTTACTCCGATAACAAGTACGACCAAAGATGTGAAAACAGCAACTGAACGAGCAATATACGGAGATATTCCTAAGGAAGGCAAGCGACGAGAAGTGCCTGTTCTTGGTGTGCTTGAAAAGATAGCAGCAGAGACCGGACAAACACGCGCAGGGATACAACAGTTATCCAGTGATATAAAAACTCAACAAGAGTATGAACAACTAGCTGATATTGATGATTCCGCACCTGAACCACAACCTGTTGATGTTGTCACCCCAAGAGGTGTTTCCTTTATAGACAAACTCACCGAAGGAGCTATAAAGGAAATCAAACGACCTCAATTAATAAAACCCAAAGATTATACGACTTTTGGTGATTTTGCCGCCCAAAGCTTTCATTCCAGAAAAGACTTTTTAAAAGACGAGTATAAAAACAGTAGAATAAGCCGAGATGAATGGGCTGATTGGTTGTATAAAACGAATAAGGGGGTTGGCCGTTTAAATAAAAGAGAATTGGGATATAAAGAATTTAGAAGGGGAATTGAAGAGTATGATGAAACTGGTACAACTGAGAAAACAAGCGGAAAGGGATATTCGATTAAAAATCCAAAGGATGTCTTTGACTCTACCGTGACATGCCCTGGTAACATTCTCAGTGATATATCACGGTTAGAGGTTCTCATCGGAGGGAAACGAGCCGGAAATAACTCCGTCGAGATAATTAACGAGGCCGCTGATATCTGTAGACGATTATTTGCTGGTGGTATCATGGACATTAATGTATATCGAGAACTTATTGCTGAATTAGTTGAAAATCACAACGATGAAAATCTTATGGATGTAAGCGATTGATCACTAATTGAAAAACTACTAGTTTTATAACAAGATGATTATACACTATAACCATGATAAACCCGTAAGCGTCTACGTGGTGAACTCACGATTGCCTGTTTATCGCGCGTGGTACGGAGATGGTTTCGGCAATACCATTGCGGGGTTATTTACAAGAATGGCTCCCAAGGTGGCGCCGTTAGCTAAACAATTATCAATGAAAGCCATTGATGCTATCCGTGATAAGGGAATCAATTTCGTTGGAAATCTTGCCGGAAAGGCATTTTCTGCTGCGAAAGATAAAATAGCATCATTGGTGCGAAAGAAACCACGAATGACTTCGTCATCGATGACTTCGTCATTAGTGCTGCCATCAACTACAGTGATGCCTGCAAAAATCAGCAAAGTAAGAAATAACGCAGTGGAAGAAAAACTAGCGCAATTGACTTCGTCACAATTGACAGCTTCACCGGTAACAGATAGCGCTATCATGAACGCGATAGCAGGAAGTGGTTTGAAACAAAAAAGAAATTCGAAGAATTTTCAACGACGATGATTATAAAGAATTAAAACGCTAGCGTTAAACTCTTCAAGTTTCACAATTGAAAACGCTAGTAATGTTATAAATGTTTAAACGAACAGCTGATCCCGCGTTAGATATGGAAGCAAAGATGCGCAAAGATGATTCCGTCCGCGATTATCAATACTATTCCTATCATGCAATACAACCCGACCTACGATCGCGAATTGAACTTCAAGTTCAAGATACCAGTAAATACTTTTTACCATGTGAAGCATTTATTGAAGTAGAAGGAAAACTTGTAACAAATGTTGCAGCTGATACCCCATATGCAAATGATTCAAATATCCGAGTTGGTTTCGTCAACAACGGTATAATGGCGTTATTTGAAAGTGCAAGATATCTCATTGATGGAAAAGAAATTGAATCAATAGACCGCGAGGTTGATGTTGCAACAACAATAATCGGACTAGCAAGATACTCCGATGATTATACAAGATCGGCTGGTCCATCTATGATGTTTGCAAAGGATACCTCTGATAACGCTGACCACCTTCAATACATTAAAGTGTTAACACCGCAAGACACTTCAGTTGATAATCAACGAGAAGCAACTAATCCAGAACGTCGAGCTAGACCCGGAGCTGCGTTTGATATTCTCGGAGGTGTTAATGGTAATTTCAATTTAGGATTTGCAACACGAAAATTAGCATTGGAAGGACAAGAGAAAAAGTTTTCATGTGCGATTCCACTCCATCATATATTTGGATTCTGCAGAAATGTAAGAAAAGTCATCTATGGAGCCAAACACACAATCGCATTAGTGCGAAAAGGCAATGACAATGATGCAATTTGGCGTACTGGTGCCGATGAAGGTAAAGTTGTTTTGAGTAAAATAGTATTATGGATGCCAGTAATGACTCCATCAATTACCACGGAAGAGCGGCTACTTTCATTTATGGAAACCGGTGGTAAATCATTGCTAAGTTGGCTTACAACAACGACTGATGCTAAAGAGGATAATGTTAATGGTACATTTACATGGCACCTGGCATCAAAACAAGGCGTTTCAGCTCCACGTCATATATTTATAGCGCTGCAGAATCGGAATCGATTAGGTTCCCAAGAACGCAGTCATATGATATTTGATCGGTTAGGGGTAAGTGAGGTTTCACTGAGAATATACGGACAACAAGAACCATCTGAGGATATACAGCTTAATTACGGAAACAACCAAATAGCACGTGTGTATCATCGGATGCTGTCATATATGGGTCGTGATCAAAATGTTGATACTGGTTTGCAAATATCTCAGCTCGATTTTAAGAACTTGTATCCAATTTATTACTTTTCACTGGAACATCTTGATTTAACAAGGCAATCCGTTGTTGATATACATTTTAGGGCTCGTATAGATCATGGTGGTGTTGATTATAAAGCGGTTGCTGTTATTCTCAGCGACAAATCAATGTTGTTAGAAGGGGCTGGCGGACGAATGAGACTCGTTGATGCACCAGTGGAAAATCTGTAAATGTAAATGAAACTTGAAAAGTTTCCATAGGATTTCCCCAATTAGATCAATTGAAAGCATAAATGTGTTTTACAATAAAATGCCATATAGTGTTGTTAGTGTCAAGCTGACTGATGGTCAGGTCAAGAAATTAAAATCAAAATCCGCTAAGGAATGTGGAACAACAATAACGTTAAAACCAGCGCAGATGTCCGGAGGTACACATAAAATATCATTAACGGATCGTCAAATAAAACATTTCAATGATGCAATGAAAAATAAGCGAGGAGTTCAAATAGAATTTTCGAAAGCTGCAGTCGCGAACATGATAAAATCAGGTGGTATATTTCCATTGTTAGCCGCAATACCAGCATTGATTGCAGCGGCTGCCCCAGCGGTGGCGAAGGCGGCAGCGTTGGGAGCCGTTGGGACCGCAGCAGGGATGGCGTTGAAAAAGGCAACTGGTGGATCCGCTCGCGGATCTGGGTATAAAAAAAAGGGAAAGGGGTTGTACCTACCAGGAACCCCGTATTCATGGTACAGCGGCAAATCCGTGAACGGATCGGGTCTAAGAAAAATACCAGGAACGGTTTATTAGTTGAAAAATCTTCGATTTCCGAACCTATGGTTGAGGAACCTATAGTTCCCATGTCCAATTTTGATTTAATTGATGCTGCTAAAAAACTAGCGATAAAAAACTTCAGAGGGGTTTTTATGAGAGATCAATTACCGAGAAAACCAAATAACGTTGAAACCGGTATCATCAATCTTGATAACAGCAGCGGATCGGGAACTCACTGGGTTGCATACGCGATTGATCCACGTGGGATTGTCTATTTCGATTCATATGGGTTAGCTCCGCCAAGCGAGTTTATGCGGTATATAAATTCCTCGATGAAACTCAAAGGGTTTCCGATTTTTTATTCCACGCTGCCAACACAACAATTAAATGATCCACCGATATGCGGCCGTGAAGTATTAAATGTCCTCGCGGAGATTTCATTAAAATCCTTTGGATCTCCGTGGAAACCACCTCATACAAGGATCAATAAATTGAAAACACAAGTTACGCTAACAATAATGATCGATATTTGGGGACAATCTCTGTCAATGTTGGAACCCACCGAGGAAACATCTGCGGGTTCTATCGAGGATGTAAAAAAAATAATAGAAGATGAAATCGCTGAGACGTTAAATTTAACAAGTGTTGACCCGAACGAAATAGTTGTATTTCAAGATCGCCAGGGTAAATTGAAAAGCAGTAATATATCCGTGAATGACATACACATAGACATTTTGATACGGCATCGCGCTGCCGCTGAAAACTCTATTGCACTGTATTCCAACGATGGACAACTTAAACCAGGCGCACTTGTGTCTACGATCACCGACGCGATTGCTACCAACGAACGTGAGCTGAATGATTTTATACGAGGTTATAATAGTTTTCGCAAAAATGTCGTACATAAATTCTTTGGAACCCCGCTTGTGGTTGGCATGACTCTCGCTGAAATTAAAAACTATCTATCGCTATTCTTCGCTAACAAGGACGCGGGAAGGATGATGAATGAAAATGAAATCAAGGCAAATTATCTCGAGATTTCTAAACTAATAGAAGATCAAAAACCCACTAACGACGTCATTGTTAGATTTTTTGGATCCCCACCTGTGGCAGACTCGACTCTCGCTGAAATCAGTGAGTTTATTATGAGGCATACTCATAATGCCTACGTCGCTAATAATTTCTTTGGTGTCCCGGTTACATCTACAATGACTCTCAAAGATATTAATATGTTTATGGTGAGACAAACAACACTTAATACCATCGTGGATAAATTTTTAGGGAGAACACCTACATCTGAAACCACATCGTTGACAGGCAGGACTCTCGCGGAAATTAAAAGCGCGTTTGACGAACAAAAACGCATCAGAGAAATGGCTAAAAATTTCTTTGAGGGCTCTGAAAGTTATAATATCACGACGACATATTCTCAACTCAACGGGCATTATCTCATGCAAAAAGGTTTGGAATTTAACCACCTTTTGATTTCATTTTTTAGTCGCCGCGATAAAACGATGATAAAATATACCGAAATCAAAAAAACCTATCTCGACGTTTACGACGATATTCTTAAACTAAAAGAAAAATCTGAAAGGGTAAAGCATGGGACCTTTGATTGGGTAAAAGAATCTAATGCTAAATTGAAAGTCAATATCGAGAAGTGGCCCCATGGTATCTACAGGATGACGTTAATCTCTGACAAGCAATTTGATATCATCGTGAAAGGTAAAACCTACTTTGGTGGCACCGCGACAGTAATTATCGCGGGGGGAGAAGAAGAATTTGAGATTGTCGCAGTTGATAACACCATTAGAAAAGAAATATCCTGGTGCTTAGAATTCGTAGCGGATTTAAGTAAATAATAAAACTGAAAATCCTATGGATTTTTACTAGTGGTTTCAATTGAAAGGAAAATCCTTTAGATTCACAATTGAAAACGCTAGCGTTTTTAAAATAAAATGATTTCATCAACGCAATGTCGCTATGATCAGGTCAGAGAATTTCAGAATAGACTCAAAACCCTCACTGAGGAGTATCAAATAAAAATAAAAAAATACCGACGAAGAATCACCGCAATTGATGTTATTATATACTCGGTGTCAAGCGTTCTCACTGGCGCCGGAATAATACTTGCATGGGTTACAATGATTGCCCCGGTCGTAGTTCCAATTTGCATTTCTGCGGTGGCTACAATCGGGGGTATATCAACCGGGATAGCAAACAAGATATCATCATGCAGCCAGAGTAAACTGCAGAATTACTTAATTCAATTTCATATTGCATCAACCGCATATTCGCAGTTATCCCTGATGATATCGTCGTCACTCGATAATACAATTATATCAGATAGTGAATTCTCAGCGATGGTCAGTATTTTTGATTCCGCGATATCAAAATTAGAGCGACAACATGAATATAATAACAATGACAACACCGATGGAATCAGAAAATACCAACCCAAAAAACAAAATGATCTCAATAATATCAACATTACCAGATTGTGAGTTCTCAGTGATGGTCAGTATTTATGATTCCTCGATACCAAAATTAGAAATAAATCATGAGTATAATAACAATGACAACACCGCAGGAATTACTTCAACGAATAGTGGAGAACACGAACCCAGTACAAACATGCATGATATCAATAACATCAACGAATCCAGAATTCAGTGTGAATTTCCCCTCTCCGGTCCCAGTGAAGGAGATAGCGCTAGCAAAACTACGAGTGTATCACAGTTGGCCTAATATCAGATCGGTTGCATTTAGTGGTCAGCAACCCAATAACACACTGGTGTTCTCGTATAAGAATAAACCCGATGGTACTCCAGAGTGGGAAACTGTTTCGTTACCAACTGGGTCGTACCAAATTAAGCAAATCAATGCTGAAATTCAGCGTAGAATAAAATCAATCACTGGAAAAGAATCAAAAATAGCTATTAATCTTCATCAACCGACGCTCTCGTCGTTGATCGAAATAAGCACAGAGGGATACATTGTAGATATATATAACAGCTCGTTAAGAACAGTGTTAGGATGGCCTGAAAAACCACCGGAAAAATCCGCCACCGACTTAACCACGGACATACAATCATATCATGAAATCAATCCCAGTTATCGAGATAATTTATCTGATATAAGAAAAGGAAGAATCGCCGATAGATTTATATTTACCAACAAAGACACACTGCAATGGGATTTTATCATTAAAAGAACAACCGACTCATCTGTTACTATTTCATTTACGCTAACTGACGTCCGTGGTTATTTTAATGAGATTAAACAATTATATGACACACAACTAGAACAACTACGGAAAACAAAATCGCAAAAACACGTTGAAATAATAAATCAGCTTATATCGGACATGAAATATATCTATGAACTAATTATTCAAACAATAATTAATGACAACAGCGACAATAAACAACGATTCCTAACCGATTACAATATCACAGAGGACAATCTGCGTAATTTCAAGTTTCCCAAATACAACGCTGATGAACTAGCAAGAATTGTTAAAACCGATATCAAGGCGCTACAAAAATCAGATTCAACTGTCCTCTTCAGGTATAATAATGATCCAGATGGTGGTGGTAGGCATATCGCTCCGTTCAACGTGAATATTTCAACGGTGATTGCGCTCAATTTAGTATGTGATGCAATTGAAGGAAGCTATCAATTTAGTATGTGATGCAATTGAACGAAAGCTATCAAATTAATCTAAAGCAATCAAATCAAGCTCAGCAGGGATATATTCTTTATTCATTTGCACCAACAGCTCCTCCAGGATTCCTAATTATTGAAAACCCAATTAATCCTGTCTACATGCGATGCCATAATAATTCGTTAACGAGAATTAATTTCAAACTCACCGACCAGTCAAATAATTTAATTGATCTACGCGGTGAGGTGTTAGCGATTAGTTTGTTTGTAAAATCATAAATGATTTTTGTTAACCCAGAACTGAAATCACTAAGCAGCAGAGAGGGTGGATGACCACATCGTTGCGACCAAAATTGATTAAAAAATCGTAAAGTCTCCGTTTGCTAAATGGAGACTTATTTTTTTTTGGTTAAAATAAGGTTTCGTAGGAAGCATTAATTTTGCTTGAAATCGTGGTCTGTTCACCCTCTCTGCTGCTGGTGGCCATACTAGATGTCAGAGCAACATTTTCATTTAAGACAAATCAGAAATCTTTTGCAAAAAACTCCATGTTGATATGACCAATCAATTATAACAAGACAAGAAGCATTCCAAATTGTTTTCAAGATGACCACTGTGGTGGCCATATTGGAAGTCTGAGTGGCAACAATTTTATCTAGGACAAACTATTATGATGAATGTGAGTGCAAAAATTCATGGAAGATCATCAAGTAGCTTAGAAGATGTAATGATAATAAACTTGTGCTAAATGCCAGACAAATGGTAGACAGATCTGACCATACACATAAATAAGATGTAATGATAATAAACTTGTGCTAAATGCCAGACAAATGGTAGACAGATCTGACCATACACATAAATAAGAGCTAATAAAACAGGATACATGGGAGAGGGAATAGATGCCATTAGTTTTCTTACAGCCGACATTATTAAGAATTAAAACTGTGCTAAATAATTATGATGCAGAATTATGACAATCAAACTCTGCCAAGGCTATATCAACCAGAATATCAATAATTAAGGAGTTATTGTGGAATGAGAGTGGGTGGGTGGGTCAGACAATCAGGGTCCATAACTCTGTTGTACAATCGTGTAAACTGCTGAAGAATGACATAACTTATTAATGCTAAACAGCACAACAAATTTAAATGAAATGCAATAATAAATGAAGTTAGTGTGCAAACAAAACAGGTTCAACAAAAGGGACTACAACTTTATTAAATGATGATCCAAATTGCTGAAAATTCGACACAGCCATGGTGTCATTAATGTCTAGCTGCATACCAGAATTGTTGAACTACTATATTAATGAAGAGAAGATGCACAGAAATTAAAGTGTGAAACGGATTTTAAAAAATACAAAGATAATCTCCCCAATAATTTAAAAAAGTTGTAGGCAAACTAAAAACATTTTAAAAAATCATAATCAATTGCATAGAAATTGCAAATGTAATTTCATTACATGTTAAAACAGTGTCATGTAATATACGGTAACAAGGATGGTGATATCCTTAAACATCCTATAGACTTTTTCATGATAAGCTGATTTTTTTTCTCCAGATTCATAAATTTTGGGCAAGTGATAAAAAATTATATTTGCCTGAAATCTTCTACTTATCCTGGACTGAATATAGAAAGCATCCAATAAACATATACTGAATGATCATGTTGTATAACTTTATGCATGTCCTGGGGTAGAGCTGTATCAATTAATCACCCGTACTCATAATCGGGCCAATTATTAGAACAATCGGTATAATCAGTATCGGCAGAAATAATCAGTGCCGATGCAAATAAATTTCCAAAATATAATTTCAATTATAACATTCATCTTGACATGGCTTGAAATTTAAAACAGAATTAAATAGTGGAAACTAAAGAATAAACATTTTGATTTGGGGATTAATTAAAAGACAATATATTCTTTAAAGTAACTACTGTTTTAACACACTTGCTGTAAACTACCTCTGATTTTTGCTGAGAACTCCCAATTATTACATTATGTCCTCGATTTTCATTTTCTTCTAAACAAGAAAAGTCCTACATGTTCTGTTGCATCACCTGTGAATTATTATTGTGACAAAAATATTACTTTTCTTTAAAGAATTAGCATCTTCACTAAATAGAATGTTAAGTTTAAACATTCACGTAATTTAATGATTTTTTTTACCTATGCAACAATACAAAAATAAAAAATAAACCAGAACAAAAACATAAGCCATAACAATAAAATCAGCCATAACAATAAAATCGTCCACAATTAATTTCCAAGAATGATCACTACGAATGCTTAACTCCAATGCCATTCCCACAAAAGAAACTTACACAAATTAACATCTGGCATTTTTAGACCGTATATACCAATGTTAATTACCATCGTTAAATGTTGTTGTTGTAGCTGTTGTCGTAGAGTTTAATGCCATTTTTAAGTACACGATAGGCTATACATGGCGGCCAGTATTATTGGTGGAGGAAGAACCCGGGAACATAAAAATGAATCTTCTCCCCGGGCTCCAAACACTCTAGCTACGCCTCTGCATCAATATACTGGTATAGTTTGCGTTCAAAATTCCTCTTGTCACTAGCCAGTTTCAGGCATTTTAATGATTAATTGGCCTGTACTGCTGTCGCAAAACTATAGAGAAATTCACCGACTATCATCAAAGGAGACGCCACAACATCAAGTTTCCATTGTGTGGAAAGTTATGTTTATTCAGCCAAAAGACAAAACTAAAATTGATTGATCTTGATCTCAGTCGATTTATATGAGAATTTTAGCTTTTATTATTACCACTCTTCGTGAGCATGTAAATTATGATGGTTATGTGCCTTGTACAATCAAACGTGCATACCTTCTTAAAAATATTGCCTCAATTTGTAGGATTGCTTATATCATTGAAAATGAGTAACTCTTGAGAGTTAATATATTGTAAATGAAACAGCTATTAAGGACTAGCTGAAATGTTATCTAGAAGAACGCAATTTGTTCAAAACAACGAATAATTAAAAGCAAAATCTGCATCCAATATGTTTGGGAATAAATATGGATTTAAGTGATGCTATGCACTGTGTAAGTACTGTACATTATAGTACATGGTCTCCCCGGCCCACGAATTATGAAGTCTGTATTTACCTTTATTTAATTTCGTGTTGGAGAAATCAGAAAATATGCACATGCAAAATAATAACAAAATCAATCATAGCATTTTATAACAGTTTAATAATTGTCGGGTCACTGAAAGTTACCTTTTTAACATGCCTATGTCTTAAGACACGGAAAAAATTATTGTTTCATGTTCAAAGATTTACAGCCATTAAAGTAGTCAACAAAAAGACCTAAAAACAGTAAAGTTTAGACATTGGCCTGCGGATAAGCCGACCTCACCCCCCCTTCTTCCAGGCCTTTATTTTTTCCTAAATTATTAAGCTTATACGCAAGTATATATACTGTGGTAATGAAATAATCAGTCTCATAATCAGTACTAGCAATTTTAATAATCGGCCATATGTGGTATCGGCATAATAAAAAAAAAGTGACATTGGTACATCTCTATCCAGGGGTTCCATGCATATTTATCAGAACAGAATGCAAGCCTTAAAATTCCATAATGTGATTTCATAGCATGTATAAATGCCTTCAGGAAATATCAATTATGATGACAGTGTACATACCAAAATGCAGACATCAGGTTTAGTTTGCTGAATGGATTTAATTAAATCGGACAGTGGCTCATAGGACAGACTATCTGAAGTTGTGAAAGGTCCTGCAGCTAACATCAAGGACAGCCTTGAGGCGACTGTAAAAGAAAGAGTTCTTTGCAAATTCATCTTAAGTGTATAGTAGGACAGTCTTTGAACAAAATGTTTGAAGAATAAATGTTTAATAACAGACGTTAACTGCATTTACATCTAATAAAAGTCATGGTTGCATAATGTCAAACAGTTTTACAGTTATTTCTTATCTCTCTAATCAACCGAAAAAAAGGAAAAAATAAAAAGCAAATAAATGTACCATAAAGGCAGGTATATAAAAGTAAATTAAGAGTAAACGACCCAATACTGCTAATAAAGACTAAGGTCCCTTATCAAACCATCCACAACTTAAGTACAAGATCCCCTATCAATATGATTGATGTTTAGAGGGTACTCTACAGATGTTATGAACTTCTGAGAGTGTGACAGGTGAAGCTGTTTGCACTTCCAACATGCGCATTGGAGAGAATATTAGCATACCTCTATGTTACTTTCATGTACTGTAGCTGAAATTTCTTTGGATACTGTAATTATGAAAACTGGGAAACAATAAGGCATTTTTAAAGCGGGATACTCACCCATTGATACAATTTATAATTTTGTTATCAATTTATAATTAATTTGACATTGAAGTTACTTGGCATATATTTTTAAAACTGCCTTCCCTGCATATCATGTATGTTTAAATGGAAGAGCCCTAAGATCACAAGTAACTAACATGGCTGCTCCTCTGTGCTTAAAAACAATCAGCCTAAACTTGTTTAAAGTACACAGTATCGTTAGCAGTTTTTAAAAGGGAAAAGGAATTTTGCCACATTAGACAAATTACAATTTCTGAAAATGTAATGAATAAATTACAAAATATACAAAAAGTAACACAATTTATCAGCTTTCTTTTTAAAAATTTAGTGCTGAAATCAAAGAATTTAAAATATGAAACAGAGCTTCAGTTTTTGATACGTATACAATTTAAGTAAAACCAACCCTACCACTATCCAAGGGTATGGTCCATTATGAACATGACCTCTAAATACAAAAGTAAGGTCCCTTACCAACAAAACTGCCATTGATGAGAATGATCAATGCTACTGCTACCGAAAATTAAGTTTTCTTCTCAACACTACCTACAAGTTGTAAGGTTTATAGTCAACACTACTGCTATTCATGAGTAAGATCTCTTATCAACAATATTACCCCTCTCCTGGAGCAAGTTCCTTAATCCATACAACAGGTCCAATGACTATTATTGATACCTTTGTTCACTATCATGGGATAGTTCCATTACAGCGTGCATGTATTAAATACACACTGGAAATGATCATGGTGAGTGGCAAGTGAAACTGTCATACCAAACTGATGAAATCAGATCTCCACTGTCCTATGTAAAGATCTGACTGCTTAGGGGTCATGTTCTTCAGACCTAAATCATTACTATAATCACTAATTTAATCAGTCAATCAGATTATATATTAACAAGCAGTTATACTGAACAGAATTAATGAGTGTAGAATGATTTGATAGACTTTCAGATTTTTGCCATAACATGATCCTTAAGTGGTCACTGTAAGATCATCACATAGGACAGTGGAGATTTTATTTAAATGACATTGACTGTCCCAATGGTATAGTACTCGTACCCAGTGAACTATAAGATCATCACATAAGACAGTGGATATTTTTTTAACTGACATTGACTGTCCCAATGGTATAGTACTCCTACTAGGGTATAGTACTCCTACTAGGGCCTAACCGAGTAGATAATTTTTGCAAAGTACCAAATCAGAGTATTTGGATGTACTATTTGCCGAATACGGGCTTGAACCGAGTAGTAGGTGCGACTCCGGAGAGTACCATTTGTTTCATTATTGTATGCGAAGCTTAAACTTTCGTATACCGTATATATCACCTATAAGATGAAATTTTTTATTATTAACTAAAATTATTATGTATTAAAAAACCTTTTTAAAAAGAGTTTGATATTTATTGAAATATTTTATTTGTAACCATTTGTGCTCGTATTATTTGCCGAGGCGAATACTTCCGAATAGTACCGAAAAACTAGATATTCGGCCGAAGTGAATGTCCGAGGCGATTTCCGGTTAGGCCCCAACTCCTACCTAGTGAACTGGATGATCCTCACATAGGACAGTGGAGATTTTATTTTATTCACATTGACTGTCCCGATGGTATAGTACTCCTACCTAGTGAACTGGATGATCAAATATCTCCTCTGTGAAGACGGCCATTTCTTCCTTCCATTTAATGGAGATTGAAATTATGAGCTTGGACAATAAGGCTTGGTGTCCCAGAAGGAAAACAAGGCAAAGCAATGGGTATTACAGCTATTAATGCTATGTTTGTGATGATGAACTCTTCATCAATCACTGTTTCTACATCACATTATGAAGTTGCATGTTTACATTATACAGTCAACCAGAACTACCCAGTGCCTAATTAATAGGCCTAATTAAATAAGTCACCATCTTGTGGTCATGTTCATTCAATCTGGAAAGTAGTAGATACAAACCAAAATAACAGCATGCATATTCTCTACTAATTGGATTTTATACTATGGTTGAATGGTATCTGCCATTATATTCCATTTCATTTTCTTTAACTTTATCACATTAAGAGCATAATTAAAAAAAATGGCTACTGAATAATAGTATATGCACTGTAAAATTCAGTTACATTACAGAAACGTCTTTGGTTATAATTATTTATGCAAATTATATACATTATATTCCTCACTAAAGAACAAACTGTAAATCAAGCAAGTCATCATCTATAAATCTTCTAAATCATCTTCATTTTGATTTCATAATTGTATTTACAAATTGGGTTAAAGACATAAATGGAAACTATATTTTACACTATAAAGTTACATGAATGGAATCTATATTTTACACAATCAACATGAATGGAAACTATATTTTACACTATAAACATAAACAGAATCTATATTTTACACTATAAACATGAATGGAACCTATATTTTACACTACAGACATGAACAGAATCTATATTTTACACTATAAACATGAATGGAATCTACATTTTACACTATAAACTAGGGCCTAACTGAGTAGATAATTTTCACTGAGTACCGAATCAGAGTATTTGGATGTACTATTTACTAGATCCGGGCATGAACCGAGTAGTAGGTGTGAATCCGGAGAGTACTTTTGTTTCATTATCGTATGCAAAGCTCAAACCTTTCATGTACCGTATATATCGCCTATAAGATGAAAAATTTTATTAACTAAAAATATTATGTATTAAAAAACTTTTTTTAAACATTCGATATTTCTTGAATTATTTTACTTGTAACCATTTATATGTGTATTATTTGCCGAGGCAAATACTTCCGAATAGTACTGAAAAACAGGATATTCGGCCGAAGCAAATGTCTGAGGCGATTTCAAGTTAGGCCCTACTATAAACATGAATTGAATCTATATTTTACACCATAAACATGAATGGAAGATATATTTTACACTCACCTGGTGCAGTTTTCACCTGAACATTAGGGAAAGGTAGTACTTCAGCCTGCAAAATAAAAAATACCAATAAACAATTTGCTGTTTTTGTTAGTTTTAACAAATCAACATATTCTTGAATAAATCATGCAGAAGAAATGAGAGATAAAAACCTTTCCAAAGGACACAAAAAGGCAGTCGACTGGCAAGCCTTGGCAGACATTAACTTGCAAGCCTGACAGTCTACTAGCTGATTTATGTGGCTCCCAACAATGGAGTTGTCAGAAGACAGCAAAGCTTTTGGCATGACTATGATGTCAGAAGACTGCAAGGCTTTTGGCATGACTATGATGTCAGAAGACAGCAAAGCTTTTGGCATGACTATGATGTCAGAAGACAGCAAAGCTTTTGGCATGACTATGATGTCAGAAGACAGCAAGGCTTTTGGCATGACTATGATGTCAGAAGACAGCAAGGCTTTTGGCATGACTATGATGTCAGAAGACTGCAAGGCTTTTGGCATGACTATGATGTCAGAAGACTGCAAGGCTTTTGGCATGACTATGATGTCAGAAGACAGCAAGGTTTTTGGCATGACTATGATGTCAGAAGACAGCAAGGTTTTTGGCATGACTATGATGTCTGAAGACTGCAAAGCTTTTGGCATGACCATGATGTCAGAAGACACCAAAGCTTTTGGCATGACTATGATGTCAGAAGACAGCAAGGCTTTTGGCATGAATATGATGTCAGAAGACTGCAAAGCTTTTGGCATGACTATGATGTCAGAAGACAGCAAAGCTTTTGGCATGACTGATGTCAGAAGACTGCAAAGCTTTTGGCATGACTATGTCAGAAGGCAGCAAAGCTTTTGGCATGACTATGATGTCAGAAGACAGCAAGGCTTTTGGCATGACTATGATGTCAGAAGACAGCAAGGCTTTTGGCATGACTATGATGTCAGAAGACAGCAAGGCTTTTGGCATGACTATGATGTCAGAAGACTGCAAGGCTTTTGGCATGAATACGATGCAGAAGACTGCAAAGCTTTTGGCATGACTAAGATGTTGGGAGTAAAAACTTAGCTGCATTGGGTGCAGTTAACTAAAAGTTTGAAAAAAAGCTGACTCAGACCAGACCACTAAAAATCTGAGACATGAAAACGACACAAAAGTTAATGACACCTCCAAAGTCTAGGGGTCATATTTTCCTAAACGGATGAATAAACCTATAATAAAATATATCCATTTAAACAGATGAATGTACGTATAAGGACAAATGTGTGCGAGCGATTTGGATTTTGAACGTAGCTTTAACAATTTTTCAGTCATGTCACTACAATGTCTGCAGTGTGACAGTTTATAGTGATGTCTAGCACAGGGATATCATGATGCAGACATGTAGCAAGATGTCCCACCCAGTCACATTATCTTGACACCAGGCCGACCATTCCAAAAATTTACTTCCTAATGCTGAGTGCTAAGACAGGCAGCTGTTAGTATCATTTTTGTAAGTCTGGTATGACTTGGCCGGGATTGAACCCAAGACTTCCCATTTATGAGGTGAGCACTCTAATCACTAGGCCACTAGAGTGGTGTGTAAGGAAAAATGTTTGTCCAAATGAATAAACATATATATAAGGGTTGATCTTTGCCAGAGATTGTATTCTCTCACATATAGATTCAGCAACAAGATTTTAAAAAAGTAAAATATTTCAAGCATTTCTATGTTCATACTGAAAATGTGTTGATGCCACAGAAAATAAGGAGGCAAACTTCCAGCTATACCTGATATAGTTTCTTTGCAACAAACTTCTGCCCAGTACTATTATTTCCTTCAAATGCAACTATCTGAAAAGAAAAAAACACAACATTAAAACTTTGGTCTAACTCTTTATATTTTTATACCATAACAATGGAACCTGCATACAACCAATTCTTTGTGTCTAGAGAAGAATTCTTTAATCAGAACACAGTAAAGTGACATGAATTATTCTGAGATTACAAATAATTTAGCTATTCACATTTATCCAACAAAATTTACTGCATTCAAATTCATCACACCAAGCCACCTGTTGTTATACAAGAACAATTTAGAAACTTTGCACTGTGCATCGATGTTAACATATGCACAAGTATATTGCAGAGACATTAATTAGAGTTGTTGTGGATTTAATGCCATTTTTAAGCAAAAGATAGGCAATACATGCCGGCCAGCATAAATGGTGCAGTTAGAACCTGGGAAAACCCCAGCAATAACCCATGGAAAACTACTAGAACGCTTTCTCAGTGACCTACTCACATTGATAGATATCGCGACTCAAACCGATGCAGATGATCAGAGTAATACTAAAGTTATCTGCCTGGATTTGAACCATCATAATCACAATGCACAACAAAACAAAACAGCCATCACCTCACCAACAAATTTGTTGCATTAATTTATCTTTCGAGCCCTGTTAATCATCACATTTTAGTCAGAACATGCAAATCCATCATGAATCATGTATCAGTTTTGTTACTAATGGTTTCTTTTCCATTTTCATTTTAAAAATACGGCAAAATATGCTCTGTGAAAATTTGCCTGACTGCAAGTGATCTAAAAATTAATATAAAGTCCTAAACTGTTAAACTGTCTCGGACCACAGCCAAAATATATCCAAGGTCCATTGCAAAAGTGCACAATTGAAAATAATTAATTGTACCATCATATTTCAATTACATATAGAAAGGCAAACAATGCTACATCCAAGCTGTTATTGAATTAGTCATATTATCTAAAATCCCATGAAGACCAACCTGTCCTGGAAATAAGGCATACTCTTTCAGCTGTGACAAATCTACAGGAACACACTTGCCGGCTGATGTGTCAATTGAGCCCTCTAATAGCACAGACTTGGCATTCAGTTTCCCATTGCAGTCACAACTTATCCTCCCAGCAACTGTTATATCCTCCTATTAGGAAAAGAATCAAAATATAAATTTAGCATCATGCACAAGGATTTTCTTTATCACTGTCTTGTTTTCAAACCAAAAATATCTGTTACACTGTATAACTTTCACAAAGTTGACATTGAACATCAATACAAATTTTTACCTAGTTGATTCAAAGCTGCTGCAAAAGTGATGCATAAGTTTGCTGTTTGCCCTAAAAAAAATCCATCAAAAGTGCCTGAAAACTGACCTAAAAAAAATCCATCAAAAGTGCCAGAAAACTGACCTAAAAAAAATCCATCAAAAGTGCCTAAAAACTGACCTTAAAAAAAATCCATTAAAAGTGCCTGAAAACTGACCCAAGTACAAAACTTAATCAAGGTGTGATGGACGGATGTACTCAAGGTAATAGCATGTGTTGCATTTTTGGGGCTATGTATAAAACAAAGTACAGGAAAATATGGTTTGATGCAATGTAAATGCCAACAACAGTAACACTTGCACATATTTTTCACCCATGTGACTGAAATGTTCTGCACATATGCAATCCATATTTTCAGTTTATCTGTTTCAGTTATTTTGGTTTCCAATACTGCATTTGCTTTGGTTCATTTATCTTGAAAGTGAAGATGGCTGATAGGGCTGTCAACAGGTACCCGGGTAATCGACCGTAGCGAAAAACCCAGGCATTGAAAATTAATGACGAGTACCCATTCACAAAGATAAGTTGTCGACAACACTATCAAAATATTATATATCATCAGCAGCACATTGGTCTGAGTAGTCCAAGTTTCCTCTGACCCTTGCCACACAATATTTGATATTTGGACATTAATGATGGGGTGTAGGGTCAGAGCGTATTTCCTATGAAAAAATTGGAATTCACAGACACCATTTGATGTCAGCATGGGTCGTAGCTTACATGCCGGACCAGCAAACTTGAACGATCTTTCATCGAGATATACCAGCATGAAATCGATAGGAATATGATTTATTTTCTCAAAAATCGTGAGCGTAGCATTTGTTATGCCTTTAATCTGCTGACAGACGAGACGAAAGTACATCATTGCTGAAATTTGTCCTGGATCTGGCTATTTGCATTCCTAGTCACGTGACTACACAAATCTCGCAACCTAGGTCATACAAACACGTGATATCGACAATAAGCAAATTTCCAAAAGTTGTTGTACATATAATTTGGACATATTATATAGTAGCCACATAAATAAATATAGTCTTTTCTCTCCTCACTAAGACATACAGATGCTATAAATAGAACATGTTACTGTAGGAAAGTACAAGTACATGGACAAGTTTACTCGTATATTGTAGTTATGTAAAGCGGTCTTTTATACGGTCTATGGGATTAATGGAATGTTAATATAAACGAGAATTTTGGAAGGTGGATATACCAAAAAACCGTAATCCATATACGTTTACGTGTAATTTAGTGGAAAAAAAATTTGTTGCTCAAGGGTTGTACATGTCTTTCATGTTCTAACGAGTACCAGGGTACCCGTTAAACGGCGCAACGGGTACCCGGGTAAGTTTTCCGTGATTCTTGACAGCCCTAATGGCTGAATGTCATAGTATTGTGAGATTCATCATAATCCAAATTTTTTAAAAAGAAATCTTTTGATCAAAAGATCTGTCAGGGTTTCACCTGGACCAAACAAAGTCAGTTCCTGTCAGGGATGGCAATTTAAAAAACATATATGCCAGGTGGTTTGGATTTAAAATTGCTTCTGTCCTAGGTTATTTATTCAATGAAATTGCATCTATAGGTTGTTGAAATAACTTTTTCGGTAGGTCTGTCTAAAAGTGCAAGCTAAACGTAATCAAAAACTTCCATTTTAGATATCCAGTCATCATATTTGTATTTTATGTTATGCATGTCATATTTGTTCCATCAAAAGTAGACCTATTTCCTTCAAACAGACAACAGACAATACAACATTGTCATTGTTCAGCTATAAATAGATCAGTGAAAGCTTACCACGCGACCATGTTCCCTCTAAGCTGCGCACGCGTAGCTGAATTGTCAATCCAACATTAAATTTTGCTCAATCCAACGTTAAATTTTGCTAGTCTCCGTAATGCTTGCACAATACAGCAAGCACTGCGCGCACATCTACCATTCACTTAGAGGGAATGTTGTACGTGATCCTGCATTTGTTGTTGTTTTTGTAGGATATAACGCCATTTTTCAGCACAAGATAGGTTATACATGGTGGCCAGTATAACTGGTGGGTGAACCCTGGAAAACCCCAGGAAGAACCACAGACCCATGAGAAGTTACTGACATGCTTTCTCACATATCCACATTAGCCAAGCCTGAGATTCCAACCCATGCAGACAGGTGAAAGTAGTTTTCCGGAAGGGTGAGCGCTTTAGACCACTCCGAGCCCACCCTGCATTTGTTGTTTTACTAATCACAAAGTGAAAATCTATGTCTTTATTTTCTTAATCATAAGGAAAACTAGCTGATTTTGTAATAAATCTTCTTTTAAAATTAAAGTATAAATTCTGCGGCCACGTTAATTTTAGTCTTGTGAGACTTGTTTTGCATTATTCGGATCTGATGCATGCCTCAAAAAGAACCGAATGTAGCCATATTGTGACTGTAATGGCGGTGAAACATGTTTTTGACAGAGGAATAAGTTGGTATTTGGTTGAGAAAACAAAGTCATGAGAAATAACTGACAGCAAGCTAATTAAAAAGTGTTCAAAGACTAGTGAAATTCCATTTATTCAAATATTATGAATGTTGTTGTCATAGACTAATTTCTGTCGTTCAAAAGCCATTGCAACATGCACTTGTCCTCATCCAATTAACTGAAGATGACCAACACACACAGAATTGGTGAGTAGCAGATTTCGATTTAGTTACCTGGTGTTAATTGATTGAAGGGCCAGAAATGAATGCTTGTGTGTAATGGAGTCTCAGAGATTTTAAATCCAACATCAATCCATTTCCAATAGATAATTCTATTTTGGAATACAGCTTCACAAGATCTGACTATTTAATGGTTATCCGAGGAAAAATCTGATTGATGGCACTTTAAAGTTGGAATGGAAGAAGCGAAGAGCATAAATACATTGGCATTACTGTTGTATGTTTGTATGAAGTATCTTATGTGACACCTTAAATGAATCAGGTTCATTGATAAATTTGAATTTTGTTTAATTACTGTGACATTTTAAAAGACATCTTGGAACTATTGTAATAAATGGCAATATATGGAAAGGAAGTTAAAATTAAAGAAAAAAATGAAAAAATTATCTTGAAACTAATGAATTTGTGAGTAATAGATTATTATTAGATCTTCCAATTATTTCTGCAAAGAAATCATTCCATCCATACTTTCGATATTCAAAGTCAAAATGTGTTGGGGGATTTTTCATTTATGTTTCAGATTCTTAATAGGTAACAGTTCTTATTTTCAGTGGTGGCAGCATAACCATGCAAGTATTTATTAACAATGTGGTTGCTCAGTTGTGGCTTGTACACAAGTAGATGATTATTTCTGCTAAGTCTCTAGTCATCTCATTTTGTCCAAAAAATTTAAGCACAATGATACCTTAGTTGCAAGTTGAATTAAACATTGTTGACTTTAGTTTGCTATGTGAATGTAAAGGTGCTAAACATTTTTTGGTATGTTTATTGTATCCAAAATATATACAGCATATAGCATAATTATTACTTTACACTCCATGCCAATTTTTTTAAATGTTCACTTTAGTCCTTTTTGAGTGCACATGTTAGTTTCAATGCAAATCTTATGTTGGCTTTAAATTCACCTTTATTTAGGACTGTCCATTCTGTATGTAAACATTGAGGCGGTAGGGTGTGAAGTTTGATTATGTGTGGGTTGCGATAAGACATACATACACACCTAATAACAAAACCTTTATTAAATTTACAATAAAATCTATTCCCCATAGCCAACAACAAAAAACTGATAGTATTTGCACTTTCCAATTTGTTTGTAGCCCCATACCAATTTTAAAAAATGAAAAGCATCAAGAAAAGAAGTTATAAATAAGTGCGGTACATAATTTTCAATTGGTCAATGAGAGAACAGTCAACCATTCAGTGCACTACAGTTGCATATCAAGTGGGTTTGATTATGGCCATACAAACTGTGTGAAAAGGGAGAGAAGTATCTTCACTTGTAGTTTTTTTTAATAGTAAATGTATAACTGAAAAGTTAATTGTAAGCACTAGATTAGCCCTAGTGCCCTTTTCTGGTTTCCAGGATGGATGCTGCATTCAGAACTGTCTCATCTGCATCTGGTAATTGACATGTACAGTTTTAATATATCTTTTTTTATATATAGAAATAATGGACAATAAAAAATCTAACTCCAAAAATTTATGAAAATTAGGGCTGTTCCAGTAAAACATATTCCCCCCCCCCCCCCGGGACAGCACTTTAAAAAAAAATATGTAGGAGGTAATGTTTGAAACTATTTATATTCTGATAGTGGAGGGTTGGCTTAAAAAATCACTTCAGGTGTGGGTTGTGTTAAAAAAAAAATCAGAAATCACGTGTAGGGTGTCAGAAAACATGAATGCATAATATTAAATCACATCTAACCCACAGGGTTATCATTGCTTACAATCGACCGATCATCCGAGGCCCTGTGATCTAACCTCCGTCTTTGAGATCTAAATCGCGGCAAATCAACATGCAGGGGAGAGAACTTTAATGGGTTATTTGATTTTATTTGTCTCGAGTTATCCCGTGATATTTGTGTATCCTGTATTCGAGTCACTCGGACATTATTGTACATCGTGCTTGGTCAACATGGCCGAAGAAAGGGTTAGACAATTGGGAATTGATGAACTTTCGAGTTTTCTATGGAAACGTGGAATCCAAGAAGAATATATTCAGAAATTTAGAGGCATGCTATCTTGGAATTCAGTCTTTCAGTTCCATTTCACATTTGGTCTGATGTAGCTCTATCCGCAACACACCGGTGTACATTCAAGACTCTTACCAGGATTTCTCGCGTCTCTTGGCGATATATAAATTTTATTATTATCCATTCCCATGTTTGACGCTTTGTAAATCTACGTGGAAAAACACAAACATGTGTCATGAGGCCATTTTGAACGTCGTGGCTACATAATCATGTTACTATTTTGAACCCTCGACTGCATTTTGACACTTGAATTAACTCCTGTACATTATGCCTTTACTTTAGATAAATCACAGGAGTTTGACATTTTATCAATAAAGTACGGCGAAATCTCTGACAACACGAATTACTCTTATCGGTAATATAAAATAAGTGTTTATTTATATTACCGATAATGGTAATTCGTGTTGTCACGTGTTGTCAAAGATTTTGCCATACTTTATTGATAAAACGTCAGACTCCTGTGGATAAATATACAAGTCACATTTTGACAATAGCTCATTTGTCTCTCAGTTGCTTGTTACAGCTTATGGAGGTGAAAATAAACGTCGATGAAATTAAATGACACTTTTGTACAGTGCTTATTAGATGGTTGGACTGATACAAAGTGCAGAGCTTGGCTGAATGAGATTCAAAATATCGTTCTGTGGAGAGACTTAAGTCAGTATGGAATCAAAAAGAATTTACAAGAAAGAGTATGATGAACAGGGCACATTTGATTTAGACAAATTGTAATAAAATATGTCAGCTGCCCAGGAAGAATCAGTAAAAAGAATCAATTACACATTTTATTTATCAGACAAAATAGATGCATATGTTGCACCTAAAATAATGGACTGGGTATTTGACCCAAATTTTGAATTGTAATAAAGAATTTTCTTGTTAAGAATGCATCCTATCAAATGAAAAAAAACTTTGTTATAAAGCCAAGTGGATTAATATGGGGAATACAAAGTGACAAATATGGACTTATAAAAGATAAGGCAATGAATGCTTATTGACTTTTAATGAACACAAATGATCCAAACATAGCTACTGAAATGTATTATGTGTTTGCAACCTACAGAACAGATAATAGTTGGAGAGGTTTCCATGTCAAGAGATATGAAATAAAACCAATCTTGGATATGTCTTGTCTACCATTCTTTTACCTATCTTATAGAGACACATTAACGGCCATTCAGCCGCTTGAACAGGAAGGTGAAGCAAAAGATTGTTTTCTTACTCCAGATTTCGTTTTTGCCAACCAGAAACATAAAGCATCTACTGGAATTAAGTACAGATATTTTTACAAAAGACATAGAAAGTATCAGTAATCTTGTAAGCATAAACTGTGAGGATATACAAATGTTTCTTGATCATTTGAAAGAGAAAGCAAATTTTGTAGTAAATTATGTTTCTCCGAGAATACTTACCCAATCACATTACTTTAGGGATATTAGCCTGCTACCTCGCGAATCCAGCCCTACCAAAAGACGAAAATTCGTCTTTCCTGTCTATGTCATATAGACAAAGGGCAATAACTCTTGCCCCTTACCTCCCCTTGCTACCCGCTAGGTGTCGCTTTAGTTTTTTAAGCTGAGCGGTATATAAAACACAAGGATGCTCGCATGGCGGGGTGGTTGGGAGGGTTTCTTAGTAATGTGATTGGGTAAGTATTCTCGGAGAAACATAATTTACTAAAAAATTTGCTTTCTCCTTTGAATACGTTCCCCAATCACATTACTTTAGGAGAATAAGTAATAGGAGGAGGGAATGCGGAGCATCCGACCTCCACCTCGGGTATCCTCTAGGGAATGATGGTTGGATTCCCCATGTGAATGATAACCCGGTCTCCTAATTTTCAATCAGCAACACAGCCCAGGGTCACGTGATATGTGACCCCTTTATACGGTTAAGAAGATAGTTATTGAAATCTTCTTACCTACGAAAATTTATCTGGCGAATCCAGCGAAGCTAATAGGCTGTGCTGATTGTTGCACATGGGTCTGGTGGGCGTATGGGCTGCCCAACACCGGACCTACTAGAATCAATGTTTGCCTCTGCGAGTACAAACTTGAAGATAAAACTGTAGAAGGTTGACTCTGCATGTCAGCCAACAGCTTCTATAAGGTGACTGATTTGCGAATTCTCAGAGTACGCCGAGCGTATAACCCACTACAGCCATGAAGCAAGGGCTTGAATGGTGATATCTCATATCCCAGCTATCACCAGAAGAAAGAGGTGTTTGTATGTGACCTGACTCACCTCTATGCATTGAAATGGTGCTAGAGTGCACAAACAGGATCTTACATGGCTGTTGATCCTGACTTATCTATAAAGAAAGCGAGCTAATGACGACTCGTTGATCGCCAATGTATGGTAATCTATTTTGGACTACGAAGCCTGGCTGCGTCAAGAGGACCATCAAACCCTCTGATCGAAACGGAAGAGAGTTCGGGTCACTAAAAAGGACATGTAACTCACTCACCCTGCATGCTGAAGCTAAGACTATCAAGAAACCCAATTTGTATGATAGTAGCTTTAACTAATCGTGGGTTAAAGACTCAATACTGTCTCAATTGAGTCATGTTAAAACCCAGGACAGATTCCATTTGGAAACAGGGTGAGGGATATAAGTCGATTGAATTTTTAAAATGTCTAAAAGATCTGACAAATCTATGTCATGGCTGATAGCACATGTACCAGAATGGCGGAATGTGTCTGATATCATGGAGCGGTAGCATTTGAGAATAACTGGAGCCAGCTGTTCTCCTCGAAAAGCCAGAGAAAAGTTGGCCAGTTGAGGGAGAGGAACAATGTGAATGATATGGTACCAGTCTCTGAAAACATGCCACTTGCCCTCGTAAACCTTCAGAGTAGAGGGCCTTCTTGCTCTCGAGATTCTCTCCGCAATCAAAGATTTAAATTGTTTGTCTTGCAAGGCTGTCTGGACAAGAGCCAAGCTTGAACATAAAGACGGTCCGGACAGGGGTGGAACACCCCTGGCCGCGGTTGTTTGTGAATACTTGTGCTGACTGTAATCTTCCTGGGTAGATCTATCGCCTAGATTGAGTAGATCGGAGACCCAGTTGTTCCATCTGAGAGGGGCAATCAGAACCATCTGACAGTTCTGACCCCTTAACTTCTGGATTAATTTCAGTACCAAGACCGTGGGAGGGTAGGAGAATGACCACAACCCTTCCCAGGTGATTGATCGAGCATCCACGACCCAAGCTTCTGGGTCTGGAACCTGTGAGATGAAAGGTGGAGAACTTGCGATTCCACCTTGTTGCAAAAGATCAATCATCGGACGTCCCCAAAGTGTGTCAATTGGAAGAAAGTCCGATTGATGGAGTGACCATTCTGTGTGAATGACTAGATAGAGTGTCAGCCAAGACATTGAGTCTGCCAAGAATGTGTCTGAATTGTACATTGAGGTGGAGATTGTCGAACCAATGTAGAAACTGCCAGTTCAGATTGCACAGGTCTGGTGATTGGTGTCCCCTTGTTTTGAGGCAAGGCACCACCAAAATGTTGTCTGACATAATGAGGGCAGTTTGTAATAAGAGTTGATCCTGCCCGAAATGAAAGGCATTGATGACAGCCGTTATTTCTGAAATGTTGATGTGGAAAGGGGCTCGCCCCTGGCACCTACGTGCCGCTGACAGTATCGAAGTCCAGCAGCAGGTGGGCACTCCAACCGTAGGTATTAGTGGCGGAACATACCGTTATCCCCGCTTGGGGTATCTCCAGAGTAATCCCTGTGGACAGCCTACAGGGGTTGTGCCATTGACTCAAGAATGATCGTATCTCTGGCGTGAGCATGACTGTTTTCTGGGATCGAAGGGACTTGAAAAGGGCGCAATTACGCTAGCAACGTCCTTTGTAAAGGGCGCATAAAAGGACGGCTGAGCGGGATCAAGTCTGTTGCCGCATTGAATAATCCGAGGATCTGCAACTCTCTCGCTAAAATGCGCATCCTGTCGGAAACGGACTCTACGAGTGCAATTATCTGGATGATCGCAAACTCGAGGAAGCCTTACCAGATTCAGATCGGGAGAAACTCCACACCCAGATGGACCAAAATCCGGATTGGACAGAGATCAGATTTTATCCAGTTCACGAGAAAGCCTATATGATATAAAGTTATATAAGATCGTTTCCGCCTTTGAGCAGAGTAGAACTTGACAGATGTTTCTGGAGGATGTCGTCCAAATATACTGCCGACGCAATAGATGAAGTCGAGCGGAACAGGGTGACGACGTAATCCATAACCTTGGTACTAGCCCAAGGGCTTAAATTTAGGCCAAAAGGTATGACATGGAACTGATAAACCAAGTCCCGACAAGCACAACGGAGAAATGTCCGCTACTCGTTTTTCTTTTAACGTAGCTTTAACCATCTTTCAGTTATATCGCTACGATGTCTGCAGTGAGGCAGTTTATTGTGATGTCTAGCACTGGGGGATCATGCCCCAGACATGAAGAATGATGTCCCACCCAGTCACATTATCTAAGCGTCAAGCGAGGCAGCTGTTAGCATCATTGAGTAAGTTTTTGGTATGACTCGGTCAGGGATCGAACACACGACCTGCCGCTTCCGCTGCGGACGCTCTAACCACTAGGGACGTGAAATATGCGTCGGTCATATCTAGCCAGCTTATGATGGGGTTTAAGCGACGTGCCCTTCAGACATGTGTCACGACATATCAGGTCTAGGTTGGCAGAAGCAGTCAGCGCATTGGCCATGGAATGGTGAGTTGCCCTGTTAAGAACCCTAGCTAACCGGCCGTCGATTCCCAAGCATGTTCATTGCCAGATTTTTCAGCGATCCTGAAAATGGCTAGGGAGGCTAGGTCTAACAGTGAAGACGTAGCGACTACATTTCGAACCAGCTTGGACGTGGCATTGAACACAGTTTTTGTCCACTTTATAAGACAATGCCGCAGACATATGGACTGCTGCCATATTTTATCCCGAGCCAGGACCTCAGTACTGAACGCATCGGAGTGAGTTTTGTACCATCGACCTGAAAACGACGCTGGTACTTGGCTTTCAGAAAAGAACGCCTTAGCATTTCCTGGATCCCCTATACGTGTCGACAGACGGTCATTAATTTCCTTAATTTTTTGTCGACTGGGGAAGGAGGCGGAAGGATAGAGTCTCTTCCTCCTCATCCAGATCGACCGACGCTCTAACCTTATAGTCGGTAATGGCAGCAGGAGGTGGAGGGCATTC
The DNA here is from genome assembly GCA_029339505.1 of Unio delphinus. Taxonomy (NCBI): domain Eukaryota; kingdom Metazoa; phylum Mollusca; class Bivalvia; order Unionida; family Unionidae; genus Unio; species Unio delphinus. The sequence continues at coordinate 237,554 of JAQISU010000162.1, forward strand.
TGAAGGGGCCAACACCCTATAAATTTCCTCCACTGCGGCTTTGAAGCTGAACTCAGTCCGTTCCATAGTTGGATCTGCATACAGCTGATTTGCCTGCGATTCATCGCACTCACTATGTGCATAATCTTGCTCTGGTAAAGCATCCATATCGGGGTAATGCATACCAGGTGGCATAGACGACTCGATTCCGTCATCTCTGATAACGGCATTCACTCTCCCTTGTGGATGAGCTGTTAGCCTATGGCCGGCCGGCAATGCCGAATGAATTGATTGGCATATGTTTGGCCTGAATGTCTGCGACGGGCCGGCTATGACCGGCACCGACCGCTCGAATGGTCGGGTTGGATCGAGAGATTCATCGCCAACATCTGTGTTATGGTAGTGATATGTAACCGGTAGTACGGATTGACAGACGGAAACATCACTAGAATCATCGTCAATCCGATTTGTGCGGATTGCGGTATCATAAAAGTCCAAGTGCTGGTACAGTGGTACAGTCGGACGGACTGGTATATGACTAAAATCTCCATACGGTTGGACGACCGGTGCCTGTTGGGCTGGACGGCCAGAGCCGGATGGACTGTCAATACGGGCAAGTGTCGGCTGGAATTAGGTCATTACCGGATCGACACCCGGTGCCGGTTAGTGCCGGCTGGAAGGTCGGCTGGATGACCGGTGCCATATGGGCTGAACGGTCATTGCCGGATGGACGCCCGGTGCCGGCTGTAAGGTAATAATAATTACATAATGCTTATGTAGTGCGGCCAGCACTGCGCGCCCATCTACCATTCGCTCAGAGGGAATGTTGGTTCTGGTACAGCTTGCATATCTGTACAGCATACCAGGTGACCTAGATGACGCAATTCTGTCATAATTGACACTTTCACTAAATCTCCCTTGTGGAGAAGCCGTGAACATATGGACGGCCGGCACTAACGGCTGATTGAACTGGCGAATGGTCGGCCTGAAAGTCCTGTTCTGGTAAAGCTACCATATCTGGGTAGCGCATACCAAGTGGCATAGATAACTCAATTCCGTCATCTCTGATAATGTCACTAATTCTCCCTTGTTTTAAAATCACACCGTCACGTATTTGACGTGACGGGAGGTGTACACCGGCAATACCGACTGATTTGTCTGGTATATGGTCGGCCGGAATGTCGCCGAAGGTCCGGCTATGACCGGCACCGGCCTCTCGAATGGTCTGATTGGACGGAGATACATTTATAACATCTCTCTCATGGTAGTGATATGTAACCAGTAGTACAGATTGACTGACGGGTACATCACTATAATCTCCGTAAATCCGATGTACAGCCGGTGCAGGTTGATGCTGGCTGGAAGACCGGTGCCATTTGTGCTGAACGGTCGTTGCCGGATGGACGGCCGGTGCAGGTTGATGCCGGCTAGAAGGTCGGCTGCATGACCGGTGCCATTTGGGCTGAACGGTCGTTGCCGGATGGATGGCCGGTGTAGGTTGATGCCGGCTGGAAGGTCGGCTGGACGACCGGTGCCATTTGGGCTGAACGGTCGTTGCCGGATGGACGGCCGGTGCCGGTTGGACGACCGATGCCATTTGGGCTGAACGGTCGTTGCCGGGTGGACGGCCGGTGCCTGTTGATGCAGGCTGGAAGGTCGGCTGGCCGGCCGGTGCCATTTGGGCTGAACGGCCGGTGCCGGATGGACGGCTAGTGCCGGTTGTTGCCTGCTGAAGTGCCGGCTGAACTGACGGTGTCGGCTGGATGGACGGCTGGACGGACGGCGAAAGTGCATAATAAAATGGATCCAATTGATCCAGCCTAGACTCCATGCGTCCGGGACTTACAGGCCCGAAAGCCATGCACAGACCTGCGGTGAAATTTACATCCACTGGGCAGCCTAAACCATGTCAACATAATTCCTCCATTTCCACATTGCCAACACCCATTTTGCCATTCATGCCTTCGTTGTCGACTTTGCTACTGAAACGACAAAAGAAGAGAACAGAGCACAAATTAAAAAATTCAGCATATTATTAATTTGATAATACTATAACCGTTATTAACGGAGTAGTCAAATTATTCCGTGCCATGTTAACTCTTAATGACCACACTAGTTATCGCCGTGAGCGTGTTGCAATAGGTCGTTCAAGACGAAGTCTACTGAAACGAAAAAGATGATAAACAAAGCACATTTAGCAATTCAACACGCTATTAAGTCGCTATTACCATAACCGTAACTAACGGAGGAAGCGAAATGATTTAGTGTCGCGTGAACTCGTGACTACAACACGAAATTCCGCCATTAATAGTCGCAACTGGTCGTTCAGAGACGAAGTCTACTGAAACGGAAAAGAAGATAAACAAAGCACAAATTAACAATTCAGTACGCTATTAAGTCGCTATTCCATAACCGTAACTAACGGAGGAAGCGAAATGATTAAGTGTTGCGTGAACTCGTGACTACAACACGAAGTCCGCCATTAAAGTCGCAAATTGGTCGTTCAAAGACTTTTTTGAAGTCTACTGAAACGTCAAAGAAGATAAATAAAGCACACATTATCAATGCAGCACGTTATTAGTCGCTAATATCGTAAACGTTACATACAGAATAAGCAAAATTATTGAGTGCTACATGTATTACATGCTAGTACCGCCATAAGCGTGCTTTGACCACGTTGCAGCCTGGTCCGAAGTCTAGAAAAGGTGACAAAGTCACTCAAATTGGAAAATATTGTAAAATAATGTATACAACCTGTAGAGGAATGATTATCCAACACAGTAATTCCAAATTTAACTTCGGATGGTCAGAATTTACACTAAGATGGCTTGGATTCATTGGAGGTCTAATTGTACGTGTTTACACACAACAAGCGAAGCTAAAAAACTAAAGAAGCGACACCTAGCGGGTAGCAAGGGGAGGTAAGGGGCAAGAGTTATTGTCCTTTGTCTATATGACAGACAGGACAGACGAATTTTCGTCTTTTGGTAGGGCTGGATTCGCGAGGTAGCAGGCTAATATCCCTAAAGTAATGTGATTGGGGAACGTATTCAAAGGAGAAAGAAAAACTTGTAACTGAGAGAAGAAAAAAAGAGAAATTTAAAGGTACTCCACTTAGTGTGCTTAATATGAAGCAGCTGAAGTATGTTTTTCACACACTGTTAGGAGTTCAAGAACACCCAGATAGAAAGTTAAAGACATATATTGGCAGAAGTGCACAAAGAGATTACCAGAAACAAGTTGTCAGAAAAGGAAGTTGAAGCATTTGTCAAGTTTTGTATGTTGCAGAAAATTTGAATTAAACATGCAGAAGGAAAAACTTGAAATTGGTGAAAGTTCCATTTTTAAAAAATTATTATAGGCTGTCAAAAAAATTGTAGTTTCATTGCAGTTTTTGTTCTTCATTTTGTTAGTGATGTTTGATAAAGAAGTTATACTAAAAACAATGAATCTCCAGTAATTGTACATTGAATCCAGGTTAATCAATGTTACAAGTTTATGTTTACAAATACTTGAAACTATGGTGATAATTCTGTATGTTGATAATTGATAGATAATTCTGTATGTTGATAATTGATAGATAATTCTGTATGTTGATAATTGATAGATAATTCTGTATGTTGATAATTGATAGATAATTCTGTATGTTGATAACTGATAGATAATTCTGTATGTTGATAATTGATAATAATTGATAATTCTGTATATTGATAATTGATAACTGATAATTCTGTATGTTGATAATTGATAGATAATTCTGTATGTTGATAATTGATAATTCTGTATGTTGATAATTTATAACTGATAATTCTGTATGTTAATTGATAGATAATTCTGTATGTTGATAATAATTGATAATTCTGTATGTTGATAATTGATAATAATTTATAATTATGTATGTTGATAATTGATAATAATTGATAATTCTGTATGTTGATAATTGATAATAATTGATAATTCTATATGTTGATAATTGATAATTGATAATAATCGATAATTCTGTAAGTTGATAATTGATAATAACTGATAATTCTGTATGTTGATAATTGATAATAACTGATAATTCTGTATGTTCAACAACAATAAGTGGGAGAATGCTTAAGAGACAGAAATGGAATTTTCAGTTGTCTGGGAGAAGTGGCAACAACCACCATCAATGGCATGACATCATTATCAGAGATTGTATCTGTACCAATTAATTTTTTGTTTTGAAAGAAACAAAATAATAAAATAAAACTGGCTGATAACAGCTCTATAAATAGTTACACTTATTGGGGTTGTGGTTATATTTTTTAAATTCAGTCATATCTTTTGCATTTGCGATTTCATTAATGCACACTTTTAATGAGAAATAAAAGAGCTTAAGTTCCCTTAATTCAACATGACCGGAACAAAACCCAACTTCAATAAATACATTTTTATTTCATCTGGTTCAAGTGAGAGTGAAAGAAAATGATAACTGAAAGCAGTAACACAAAATCTGAAAGTATTTCTAAGACCATGTATGAAAAATGATGAGATGATGGATGCATTTGAAATGTAAATCAAATGCAATCTGAATGAATAAAATGCAAATTCGGTAAAATTATTCATATCACGGTCTGTGATTGTACAAACCTGTGTGGGTAACGCTGCATGAGAAAACTCCTCAAGGTTGTGTGCTTTCCTTATTCCCTCGGCCAGATCCTCTATAATGCTATCTAAAACTGCAAGTTGAGAGAGAAAGGCATATTGTTAGAATAGTTTTAAATATTTCATATCTAACAGAACAACACCATTTAAAATAAAATCAACTATGTTTTCTTAATTTAAGAGTGCTTTATGAAACAATGATAAAATTACAGAGTTGTCAAGCAAGCTTTACAATTACTTTACCTAACTGCAAAATATTGCCTGAAACAATTTTTCTCCCAGTATCTTCATGATACATTTCTGTATTTAACTGTTTTGTACATATCATAAAGAAAAAAAATGAATTAATGTTTATGGATCTGTCATAAAGAATGTCTCAAAGTGATATTCAATTCATAATGACACTTAAGTTTCTATCTCTACAAACGTACAGACATGTAGACCAGACTATAATTGGCACCATAAATAAACTCCACTGATGAGCGTTAAGAGCTATTAACATTTTCCTTGAAGAATGGGGTCTCTATTCAAAACATTGCATTAATGTTGTAAAATTAAATGTTTCATACTAAGAAGAAAAAACTTAACGCTTCAAACTAAGAAGGAAATCTAAGTAATGTCGCACACTTGATTACTTGGACAGCATCATGCCAGTCTTAGCAGTAATTCTAGTCTGTCATCCCAACGCTGATAAAGTAAACACAAATAAGAAAGCCATTTAAAATATTGATAACATAATTTCTTTTTTTCTTGATGAATTAAGGTTGGCCAAACTAGTCCAAAGTCAAGTGACAAACAGAACATTCATATATGTAAAAGTTATCAATTACTACTTACAGTGGGTGATATATTACAACTAATATATCTTAACAACTGTATAAATAGATAGATTGATTAAAGAATTCAGTGCGCCCAAAGATGAATGATTTGATGGGTTTACAGCATTAATATTAATTTGCTGACTTTTTTTAAAATAGCAAAAGAGCACTTGCCCTAGACTATCACTATGGCAAAGTTTACTTTATAAAATGTGGCCTAAACTTGAGGTCCTCTACAGATATTGTGAACTTTTGAGATAGTGGCATGTGTAAGGTGATGTTGTTTGCATTTGCAACATGCATCATGGAGAGAATGTTGTCATGCCTTTATGTTACTTTCATGTCCTGTGGCTGAGATTTCTTTGGATATTGTACCTGTGGAAACACATGATTTTAGCACACAGTAAACTAAAATGTGCTCATAACATCAGCCTAAATAATAATAATAATAATAATAATAATAATAATAATAATAATAATATCAGCCTAAATTAGTGTAAAGTATTGCCTTTAGCTGTTTATTAAAAGAAGGTAAAGGAATTTTGCCAAACTAGACAATATGCGCCTCTGAAAGTGCAATGAATAAATGAATAAATAAATAAAATGTAAAGGTATCAGCTATTTTTTATGATTTACCGCTAAAATCAAGTAAGTGAAAATGACCAAGTATAGCTAGCAGTTTTTTTTAATTTTATTGATGCGCATTTTAAGGCCAAACTATATACTCAAGAACCCAAATTACACACAATCATATGCCAAAATAATGGGAAATAACAGTTCAGTTAAAAATATCTATTACATCCAGGGTCTTTTTGCAATAGTCAGTATAACCAGTGAGGAAAACCAGGGAGATTTTATTTAAATTTAATAATCTAAACATATGCAAAATAAGAAACTGTAAAGTACCAAACAAAGAAGCATTTGTTAAATGTCTTTGATGAATGCAAGATTCAATCCATGAAAGCTTGTTACAGGGCCCAATATGCCAATCAAATTTTGTTTTAAAAGCATCTATGTCCAGTCGAAGTACTCAGATGTGTTATCTACATTTACAAACTCGTGTCACCACAAATGCTATGAAACCTCTAACTGTGGTGTAACTTATCTAAATACAAGCAATTTAAGGGTTAACCGTTAAATAATAAATGTTTACTTCACAGAATGTATTTTTATATGTATGACTTGAAAATTATTGCAACTCTTGAACATATCTGATCTCCAAGCATATGAATTACACACTCAGGCAGCATCTCTGCATTCCAAATACAAGAATTATGCACCTGGCAGCAGCATTTCTGCTTTCCATGCATATAAATCATGTACCTGAGAGAATATCTACAGCACTGCAATACCTCATCTTTCAATCATTTCTGACATTTCTTGCTGACGACTCATTATAACTTCAAACTCTTTGGATTGGCATAACTAAAATAATGTTGTCACTCATACTCACTGAGACACTTGGATTTTTGCACCTTACAGCAAATTACAGTACTTAAGTGACATATTAGACTAGAGTTAAGAATAGACCGACCCTTGCCTTGCTAAATCATTGCAAAAAACACAAACACTGATAGTAAAATTAATGATCTGAATTGAGACCCATTTTCATTTTTGTAAATTTTCAATAAAAATATAGAGACAAATATAATAGTAAATGGTTTTGTTTTTACTTTCAAAAACAAAAATATCTGAACATATTGCACAACAATACAAAATGCTAGCTAAAAGTGGAAGCTGGATCCTGCTTCCTCGTTACAATGGAGAGAGACTCTGTAGTTACCACCAGCTAAGTTTCACTTAAATGAATGTGAACATAAAGACATACCCAAGTTTTTTACATTTACCTTGGCATTTCTCTGAGATTTTCTGGAACATGTATTTGAACTCAGTGTTTAAAGCATTATCACAATTGTAGAATGCAATAGAACACTCAGCCTGGACTGTGCCAGCAAAGTTTGTCTCCTTGGCACCAAATGTCAACACCACCTCTCCAGGATTACTCCGAGAGCTGTACTTCTTGGAAGAATTAGCACTGTTCATCAGGACAGAAAAGACAAAATAAAAAGAGAACACAAAAAAACCTATTTCATTACAAAAACTGGTTTCAAGATATATATATATATATATATATATATATATATATATATATATATATATATATACACACATATATACACACACACACACAAACACACAAAAACAAAAAATGAACACGATGCTAAAGGACCATTGTGGTACCAAAAAAAACCCACTTAAAACCATTCTTCAAATCTCTCCAAACAAATTATTATAATTATTCGCAATTTGATTATGTCTAGTTGTCCTTCTATCCATTCAACATAAAATAAGTAAGCATCTACTCAAATTGTTTGTGATGGAATACATTGTAATAATGATCAACAGACATGTGCATCATGCAGATGTTAAAATCTTAAAAAAGTGTTGTTTTTTTTAAAGTTATTTTAGTTATTAGTTATTTGAATTTGAGGTCCACAGACACATTTCTTCAATATTATTTACCAAATCATAATACATCAAAACAACACACATTATCCTACCAGGTATTCTTTGTATGGCTTATATATTAGCTAGTGCTACCCAATGACCCACCAGTGATCTTTAGTTCAAGAACCTATCCATTTGGAGAACATTTATTAACTACACATCCCAGCCTTTCCAAGTTAAAAGATGATAACTATGTCTTTCAGCCAAGAAAAATACAAAAAAGCTAAATGTTTGCAGAGAAAGATGCAAAAGAAAAAGGTTTCCCTTAAGCCGAACAGGTAATAAAACCCCATCAACTGACAGTTATTATTGGAACAAAATGGGATGCAAATGCAAGAAGGAGTTGAGTGGGTATGCCCATATTTGGGTAAATATTGACAAAGAAACATAATTTTCTCCAAAATTGGTTACTTCAAGTATATGTTCTGATAATATTACATTAGGAGAATAGTTAAAAGATGGAGAGAGTGGCCTAGTCTAGAGATTCTAGTCTCCTAATGGATGTTAAACAACTTCAAATCTCATGTGAGATGCATGTTAGGGTTAACACTGGTCAATGAATAGAGGTAGTCTTGAGAAAACAGTTGTGCTCAAGCATAATCCAGTGAAAATAGAGTAACCATCATGGTAATGAATCTCCTTTGTGACAAGAAGATAGCAAGTTGTGCTGGTGATATCTGTGTCAAACCGAGTCCTTTAGGATGACGTGCTGGAGATAAAACCTTGCGGATGTCATCTCTCAACTCCATCCTATAGTTTGAAACATAGCTTGTTTTATGAGAGTATAAAGAACTGTGATTAAAAATACAGCTTTACAGTGCATAAGCATTACTTTCATTAGGGTCTAACCTAGAGCTGTACCGATGTCACTTTTTGCCGATTATGCCGATACCGCGTATAGCCGATTATCAAAATTGCCGATACCGATCATGAGACCGATTATTTGATTATCATATTATGTACTCAGGTATAAGCCGACAAATTTAGAAAACAATAAAGGCCTGGAATGGGGGGAGGGGCTTATCCGTGGGCCAATGTCAAAACTTTACAGGTTTTAGGTGTTTTTGTTGTCTATTGTAACGGTAGTACATCTTGGGACAAAAATATCCGTGTTCTAAGACATAGGCATGTTAAAAAAGTAACTTTCGGTGACCCGAAAATTATTAAACTTTTATAAAGTACTATTTATTATTGATTTTGTTATTATTTTGCATGTGCATATTTTCTGATTTCCACAACACGAAATTACATAAAGGTAAAATACAGCCTTCATAATTCGCGGGTCGGTCGAGTTTACCAGGGAGACCATATACTATAATGTACAGTACTTACGTAGTGCAAAGTGTGCATAGCGTCACTTAAATCCTTTTTTATTCCCAAATATATTAGTTGCAGAGTTTGCTTTATTCGTTGTTTCGACCAAAGTGTATTCTTTCAGATAAAATTTCAGCTAATCTGTAATAGCTGTTTCATTTACTATGAATCACCTCTCACGAGTTACTCATTTTCAATGATATAAGTGATCCTACAAAATGAGGTAATATTTTGAGTGTACAAGGGAAACAAATAATCCGATCTATTCGGGCTCTTGATACAATGTGTCCAAATAAATTACTAGTCTGTTGTCCACAGACCGTGGCGGTGGGCGATTTTTTTTTTTTTAGCAAACAGGAAAGTTTCGCGGCACAACAAATATGTTCTAATCACTATGTAAATTGAGGCAATGCTTTTGAGTTTATTGCCGACTTTCTATGAGCAAAGGTCTTCGGCTTGCTTTGACGACAACAAATACTCGTTATTGCTGCGGCAACATCAGATAATTGTAAAACATTGATATAGAATTGTTTTATTTGTTTAGTATATGTCGGTGCTTCAAAGGTACAGTAAAACCAGATGGTGGCTTGGTGAAACACTAACAAAAGAAATAAAAAAATAATTTTAAAAAATCTGGAAATGATTCTCACTTACTAGTATTAAAGACAATGAGTTCATTCACCCTCCAGGCATTACGGATTAACTGAAAGACAGACGACGTACTCAAACCTATACTGAAGCCCTTTCAAACAATTTGTCACTGGGACATAAGGACTATCAGTGTTTTGTGAGTTTTCATAAAGATAAAGAAAAAACACAAACCTCAAAATTGACTGTGTATATATCCATCATTACTCCCTTTGATGTTAATCTTACTGGCTATTCACATGACTTTGGCACTACAATGGCGGTTAGCGACATGTACTTTAGTCTGGTTTACTGCAGTTTACAAATGTTACTGGACGCTGGAGTTGAAAATTTCGCACAACTGGCAGCAAGATAAATTCTTTTTAAATACTTTATTAGAGCAATCTCTTTGCTACAAAAGATTAATTGATGGTTCGATGTGTTTATCTCGATATATGGTTATTCGACTATACAGTAGTGTTAGTTAATGAGCAACTTGTTTGCATACTGCATTTATCCCGAGCTCTAGTGTTACAAAGGATTAAGTTACGGTCAGTCAAAACGCGACTGTATATACAACTTTTATCAGGAAAAATTGGTTATTAAAAAAAATTATTTGCATCGGCACCGATTATTTTTGCCGATACCCGATTATACCGATTGTGCTAATAATCGGCCCGATTACGCGTACGGACGATTAATCGGTACAGCTCTAGTCTAACCATAATTAGGCTCTATGTCGATCAATTAAATTATTAGAAAAAAAAGTACATTAAATATATGTAGTCCAACAACATCTGACATCAATAATCGGGGGTGGGGTGGGGGTGTTGGATTGATGTCTTACTGCCATAATTATCATAGTTGTGAAGTTCTGTTCTTACAGCACTGACAGATAATCCCAGTCCACATTACCACTGCTAATTACATTATTCAAACTATATTTTTTCTGATGCATTAATTCTTACTGAGTAAATCCAGACAAATTCTAGTGATTGTATTTTTTAAATGCAGATGATTGCAGCTTCAGTTCTTTGAAGAGTAATGGTAACTGAGGAATTCCAAAGTAAGCTGAACTAAGGGCTTAGTTTCATTAATGAAATGAATGTCTAATCACAGATTAATGTGATTACACATATTTGTTTCATTAAAGAAACTTAATGGTGGTTAAACCAAATTCATCAACTGCCATTAGTTGTCAAGCAATTGAAATGGCAGTCCACAACAGCAACACTCTACAGGAACAAAGCAGATCGTCTCCATATTTCTTGGAAATAAAGAACCAAAATGTATGAAAATTAGTGCCCAAACCTCATTATTTTGCATTATTATGCCCACACCTTATTATTTTGCAATATTATGCCCAAACCTTATTATTTTGCATTATTATGCCCAAACCTCATTATTTTGTATTATTATGCCCACACCTTATTATTTTGCATTATTATGCCCAAACCTTATTATTTTGTATTATTATGCCCAAACCTCATTATTTTGTATTATTATGCCCACACCTTATTACTTTGCATTATTATGCCCAAACATCATTATTTTGCATTATTATGCCCACACCTCATTATTTTGCCACACAGATTCACACATCTGTTTGAAATGTTAAATTTTAGTGGGATTTTCATAATCGTGTGCCATACAATGGAAGGAGGCATTATCCAAGTGTGATTCCTCCCTCACTTTTCCTGGAAGCCATTCAAATGTATTGTCTTAAAACTAAGGTGGTGTTATAGAGGTGTTATTCTTCAATAGAAAACACTGTTCCAGGAAGCCATTCAAGTGTAACATGTTATAAGTGAGGTCACCTGATATAGTTGTGTTATACACATTACAATTATATAATTTAATAGAATCAGTGATCATACCCACCTGTTAATAGTGTCAGTGGTATATGTCATAGTCAGAAATCAAAGAACTTAAAACTTACTACCCATTAACACAGGTACAATTCTGGTCAATTAGCCTACCTGGCTGGGGAGAAGCTGGCAGGAGAAAATGGTACCACAGGACTTCTTGTTGAACCAGTAAACCTCTTTAGTGGACCATTCTCTGGGGTAAGCTGTCTCTTCTGACTAACATTTCCCTGGATAAAAATAGCTTCAGTAAAAACTGCACATGAATGAGACAAAACACCACACTTGCTCAATTACAAAAAACTTGGATAAATTAACCTTTTCATTTTGAGAATTTGTTCAAGCACATCAAAAAGTTGTCATAGAGTCACAATGAACTGGAATAATATTTATTATGAATCCCATATGCAGCATCCTTTAGAAATGCAGTAAGTGGGAGATCCTGCATATTTTCCTATTATTGGATGCTGTCAAGAATTTATTAGACACTTGTAGGACCCAAAAAGTTCATTATCTAAATTACAACACAGCATCAAAGCATGAAAAATGCTCTCCTCTAATCCTAGACATTTAAATTGCCTGTGGACAAGCAGCGGTATATATGCATTCATCACTGATTAGTTAGAAATAGGATAAAATTTGTGATGCTGTATGAAACTAAACGATAATAACTTCCAGTTTCATAAATATTAAAAGAATCAATGTATAAATTATTTCAGATTACATTGATGCTAAAATACTTTTTCCACATTTTTTAAGGGGACATGGGGGGAGAAATACAGAGAGAGAAAGAGAGATGCATATTTTATATCTCGCACTCGTGATCAAAATAAAATATGGTCATATATATATTTAGCTGAAGCCTCACTACACACCTTGACCAGGGACTACTGCCAGAAAGCCAGTGCGGATTCTGAAAAGAATGTAGGACCAAAGACATAGTGTTTGCTGCAAGACAGCTACAAGAGAAATATCAAGAGCAAGACACTGACCTTTTCTCCATCTACATAGACTTGACAAAGGCTTTTGATACTGTCAGCAGAGAAGGCTTGTGGAAGGTAATGGCCAAGTATGATGCAGCATTTCCATGATGGCATGCAGGCATGAGTCCAGGAAAATGGCGAGACATCTGAGCCATTCCTAGTAACAAATGGCATCAAGCTGGGTTGTAATCTGACACAGAGAATGTTCAGTCTATTTTTCTCAGCCATGCTGACTAATGCCATCATGATGCAGTGCCAGCTATGCTGGGTGGGACATGTTGTACGCATGTCAGACCACCGGCTGCCCATGAGACTCATCTATGGTGACCTACGGCAAGAACAGCGGTCCCACGGAGGTCAGAAGAAACGCTTCAAAGACAATCTGAAAGCTGCACTGAAAGCATTCAACATAAACCATGATTCCTGAGAGCAAACAGCAAGAGATCGAGTCACTTGGCGTTCCTCTGTGCACAAAGGATCCAAGTTGTGCGAATCTAGCAGGACAGCAACTGCAGAACTGAAGAGGCAAGCCATAAAAGCATGTACCATCAACCCTCCTGGAGATGTCCCACCCATAATTCAGTTTGCATCAGAATATTGTGACCAGACATAATCGGTAAAAGATTATGTGACGACTTTTGTTCATTTTCCTAAAACCAAACAATGAGAAATTTGGATATTTAGTAATTGGTTGGCACATGTGTTAGGTATAGGACTGACAGGGGAAATAACTATTTCTGGCTTCCCGTTTTCTAATGCTGCTTTGGTTCCAGAACAGTGATGTGCTGTTACGGCATATTTTGAGATAAATTTGGATCGTTTGAATGTAAAATCACTGCAAAACAACAGAATACATATCCAGATACTTGTTCATAGTATTAAGCGGCCCATGGAAGAAAAAATAAGTATTTTTGCAAAGCACTGAAAATTTTAAAAGTTTTATTTTCATACATTAAGAGATGGTAATACTAATAAACACGGTAGGTCTTACGCTTCCAACAATTTGGAATATATCCATGTATATTTCATATTTCTGAGTAACCTCTATTTACCGTACGAAGTCTCAATTCAGGAGTCCTATCTGGTCGTTTGAGCCATATCTGCAATGACTGGTGCGTAGGCTAAATTATCCCTCAAATATTTAGAAGTTATTTCATAAATATATCTATATTGATTTTCATTCAGATAAGCAAAAATAGTGTTTATATCTTCTCTTCAAATTATGTATCAAACTTGTTTAAATGAACGGTGTCATGGCAAGATTATATCTGTATGAATTTAGTCCAAGAAAGCTATATTCAAAATAATGACAAAGAATGATGTAAACAATGACATGGGGTTGTTTCACAAATTTCCAAATTTTTAGTATTTATTAAGCATGGCAATATTCTGTTGAAATAATTTATACAAACATGAAACAGTTGTCACGAATATCCAACAGTTGTGTTAGATTTCATGAAAATAAATATGGGTTCGGGAAAAGGGTACACACATTCCTCAGCAGGCTGATGACACATGTGATTTGGTATAGCTTTCATTGTTTGTCCTAATTAAAACTGAAGCTATAAACATGTTTTCTGGCACAATCCAGAGTTGTAGACTCTGTTCATTTTCATTAAATTAAGTAGGACCATGTTTTTCTAAAAATTGACAAAATTGCATTTTGAGAATTGTCCACCCCTCACTCCTTTCATGACACAAAAGTACACACCGTTGCATCACAGGGACAGCTGAGACTGAATTTTTATCATTCTTGGATGCATCTCCATTGAAAAATAGCTTGATTTTCTTGCAAAAACTGGTATTTCAATTTTCATGTCCTATACCTACATGTGTACCAGTGCTGGATTTGGTGTCTATTTTGTGCAAATTATGCCAGTGCTTTGTAATTCACTCTATTATATAACATCAAAGTGTTACAGATGGAGTTATGCACATGCTACATTATGATATTCTGCTATTGAGTTGTACCTTATTACATTAATATCCAGGTTACAGATGGAGTTATATTCTGCTATTGATTTGTACCTTATTACATTAATATCCAGGTTATAGATGGAGATATGCACATGCTACATTATGATATTCTGCTATTGATTTGTACCTTATTACATTAATATCCAGGTTACAGATGGAGTTATATTCTGCTATTGATTTGTACCTTATTACATTAATATCCAGGTTATAGATGGAGTTATATTCTGCTATTGATTTGTACCTTATTACATTAATATCCAGGTTACAGATGGAGATATGCACATGCTACATTATGATATTCTGCTATTGATTTGTACCTTATTACATTAATACCCAGGTTACAGATGGAGTTATATTCTGCTATTGATTTGCAGTTATGCTAAATTGAGTTACCACCTGATAACACACCATTTTGTATCGGTGGTGCTATCATCTACTTAGTGTACCTGAGCTTAACAAATGAGATGCTAGAATTTCACCAGTATATCAAATTAGAACACTTGTTAATACCCTACACCATCATTAAGTGTTGTATGGTCAGTACAAAGTGGTCTGCAGATGATTTCAATATCTCATAATGTTATTTACTTAGGCTCAAAGTGATTTTCAAGGAAGTGCAGCTTAATTCTTGTTGTGACTGACCTTTGATATTGGTGACTGACCTTTGATATTGGTGATATTGGTGACTGACCTTTGATATTGGTGACTGACCTTTGATATTGGTGATATTGGTGACTGACCTTTGATATTGGTGACTGACCTTTGATATTGGTGTCTGAAGTTTGATATTGGTGTCTGAAGTTTGATATTGGTGACTGACCTTTGATATTGGTGTCTGAAGTTTGATATTAGTGACTGACCTTTGATATTGGTGACTGACCTTTGATATTGGTGACTGACCTTTGATATTGGTGTCTGAAGTTTGATATTGGTGACTGACCTTTGATATTGGTGTCTGAAGTTTGATATTGGTGACTGACCTTTGATATTGGTGTCTGAAGTTTGATATTAGTGACTGACCTTTGATATTGGTGACTGAAGTTTGATATTGGTGACTGACCTTTGATATTGGTGTCTGAAGTTTGATATTGGTGACTGACCTTTGATATTGGTGTCTGAAGTTTGATATTGGTAACTGACCTTTGATATTGGTGTCTGGCCTCCATAAGCATTTAAAAGCTCCTCTGCATCATCAACTGCAATTCTGCAACATAAAATGTGAGTCTAGTAAAAATGAACATGAAAATACTATATGCAGCATACCAACAAGGATTATCCCATAATACCCAGCAGTAACTAGTGTGAAAAATAGGTCACTGACTTTTTCCTGTGATAAGCTGAGAGTATAATGAATACATGATGATTGCATGCAACAATGTCAAGACAACAGAGCTAAAGATGGCCTCTTTCCTGTGGTAAAAGCAAAAACTTATTGATGTCTATGCCAAACGCAACCACTAGCAATACCATTATGTGTTGCCTGTGCCTTATTGGCATGAAAAACAAAAGACCTGTCCAATGATTAATTAATCAATTTTATATATATATATATATATATATATATATATATATATATATATATATATATATATATATATACCTATCTATCTGGTCTTTTGTTTAAGTCATGAACACTATCTTGTTTTGTTCAAATTAGATATTCCATCACAAAATGCCACAGGACCCAAACTTTGTTTATCCACCAAAATTCTAAATGGCACCAACCTTTGTTTATCTCCTCCACAAAACTGTCTCACTAAACCTTGTTTAACCCAGGAACCTAACTGTGGCACCAACCTTTGTTATCCCCCATAAAATTTAAGTGTGACACTTTTGATGTCCTAGAAGAGTCCCCCAGTGAGACAGCTGGTGATCTACCAGCTGATAACAATATCCAGGAATCATAAAAAAAATCAATTTTTCCTTTTAATTAGCACAGAAAACATCTCTGATATTCTTGAGAACATACCAAAAACTATTTTCATATGCTCGAGTTAACATAATCATAAGATTTCTGTTTGATTGGCAACATTTTCATTAGGACCAACTTGGTATCATAAGAAGTTCTAATATAGCTGAAAACTCCACGTTAAAATATAGCTGAAAACTCCACGTTAAAGGTCTGTTAAGTGTATTTAATTTATAGTAATATTGGCTTTCTTAATGAGAATATGTTATATACAGCTGCATTTTGTACCTGACCTTGTCCAAAATTAAGTTCCTTGTTCAACTAACCAGCAACATTTATTTTGTAAACATAATACATAGCTAGATATTTCTCTATGACAGGGGGTTAAATATTCAGATAACCCGTTTGTTTGTTTGATTAGGATTTTTAACGTAGCTTTTACAAAAAATCAGTCATATCGCTATGATGTCTGCAGTGAGGCAGCTAATAGTTATGTCTAGCACTGGAGCATCATGCCGCAGACATGTAGCATGATGTCCCATATAGTCACATTATCCTGACACCAGGCCAACCAGTCCCAGCAATAACCTCCTACTGCTGACCGCCAAGCAAGGCAGCTGTTATTACCATTTTTGTAAATCTTTGGTACGACTCGACCAGGGATCGAACCCACGACCAATTGCTTCTGCAGTGGACGCTCTAACCACTAGGCCACTTTTGCAGTTTTCAGATAATTATTAATGGTAAAATTGTTTTTAGCATTTTTTTGGGACCTAAAACAACTTCAAGAATAGAATTTTCCATCAAGTAATAGAGTATTTTCAGAAAATGATAGTTTTGACCTAGGTCATTTAGAGAGGTATATAATAACGTATAACCTTAGAATTACTCACCACTGCCTTAACATCTTGAAGTAAAATCAGTCTTATTGTTGTGTTCAGATTTTCATTTGGGTGGATTTTTTAATAATTTTATTTATTATTCACTGGAATTACACAGTGCTCAATAATATTCTTGGACATAAACACTAATTTGGAATTATAGTGGATTCAGTCAAGAAAATATTTGAATTTTATTATTGTGATACAGCAAAAGACTGCATATCATCACAATCCAGACCACTGACACATTAATATACAGTGGACCCCATATAACGCAATAATCGGGGTCCAAGAAATTGGATCATGTTAAAAGCGGGGTTGTGTTATCACAGGGTTTTTACAGTATTTTAATTTCTTTTTCAGCAAACACCGCATTGCCGTATATACGTGTACTCGTGTCTAATGAAAAAAATCGGGAGTATTATCGGACGAATATTAAATGGAATGCAGTACTTATTCAAAATAATGGATGGAAAATATATTTATAGGTTATTACTTTACGTTAAATAGTTTTATTAATTTTTATTATTTTCCCCCTGAAAATATATGTTGATCGATAACTTCCCAACTGACGTTATATAATGAAATTGGGTGTGTGTATTAACATCGTTTACTATCGTGCCATTGTGACACGCAGTTGATCCATAATTCATGCAATTCCATTGGAAGATTGCACAGATTTAAAATATTCAATAATTTTATCCAAGTTTGTTGTGTCTGAATTTAATGTCCAATATATAGCATGAACAGAGTATTAACACCGTTTACTTTCTGTCTGATATAGTACCGTCATGGCATGCAGCTAATCCATAATACCTGTACCTAATTCCATTGCAGAAAATTGCAAACATATTTAAACTATTCAATATTTTTGTCACAAATCTTTATGTCTGAATTCAATGAAAAAAAATTAACAGAAAATTAGGTTACAAAAGACGAAGCAAGTGTACGTTCATTACGTTCCAGGGTCTATGAATGGTGTCTATACAAATTGTAAACTTGATTTTCCTTTATGGTAAAATATTTTTGTATATATACAAAAAATAGGAAAGTAATGACAAGTTAATTTACAAACACCATACACATAAAATCCAAGAACTAAATCATAGCATGCAGGGAATCTGTAATGGTCACGCGCCACTGATATAAAGCTTTTTTTCCAGCTGTACACATGTACAATTTCCACCTAACAAAGCCTACACTGTTAACTAGTCAAATGATTCCCTCTAATAACACCGCCAAGCCCAGAAAACATATTCGTGGCTTTCGATTTTTGATGTTTATTAAATTGTCAGAATCTTGGGTGAAATGAATACATTTCAGAAGCCGCGTTTTACACACTATTTCTCGTACTTTATCATATTATATCTTGTATTACATCAGAATTCATACACGATCTCTTCCCCAAAATCATAATAAACGTTTTTTGCGCAAAGTGCATTGAACGACTTCCGTTTGTGAACTTGCTTTTCCGTAATGATAAAATATCTATTAGAAAAAAGCAGGGGGAAATTAATAACCATTTCATAAGCAAACCCCATACACATGTAAAACCCGAGAACTAAGTGCTGTAGGAATGCAATGGTCACAAGTTACTTTTATAATTGTTTTTAAAGCTGAACGCATTTCAATTTCATACCCTCTCAATTTCCAACTAGTGAAGCTAACATTATTTACTGGTCAACTGATTGTGTCTATATAACATCCAAGCCCAGAAAACATGTTGGCGGCTTTCGTTTTTTGATGTTTTTTTAAACTGTGAGAAGCTTTTATCAACCACTGCATTGTCTGTTGCTTGGTTGTGTGTGCAGTTAAAGAAGAAATAAATGTCGGCTATTGTTAAAGCAACGATTGTATACAAAATTAATTGAAGACAACCACAAAGACCACATCATGTTTATTTTGGCACAACACCTCATGAAGAAAAAAAAATCATGTGCGAATATACGAAATTTCGGGAGCCACGCCGCAACCATGTTATATCCGAATTTGCGTTATGGTGTGGCGAGTTATAGCGGGGTTCCACTGTATCCAAGACCAGAAGCACATTCAATAACAGAATATTTGGAATACTGCTGGAATTCAACTAGAATTTCTTACATTTGGACTTGTAATAGAACTTTACGACTATTTGAAATTAAATTTGCAATGCTGAAAGTTCTTTTTACCTTTTGACTTTTTGTGTTCTACAGATATAAATTATTTGTAACAATAATTTTATATAGTAAATGTACGACAGGTAAATTGTATGCAATGGTAAAGCCCCAGTGCACAGTCCCAATTCATAAATTCATGTCACACTACTATGTGAAAACCATAATGGAAATTGATGTTTCATGGCTGATTGCATGGCCAAATTTCAATATCACAACCTCCCGCATCTGAGGTGGATGCTCTAACCATTAGGTCACCTGATCAAGGTGACCTTGTGATGAATGTGTATGTATAGTTTTTTGGCAAACCTCCAAGTAGCTGAGGAGAAGTAACAATAATAAACTAGCTTTAACGGATGGATGGACATTGCATAACAGATGATGGACATTGCATAACAGATGATGGATACCAGGCCGTCCTATTAACTCTTCTGGTCTATTATCAGTGAAGCTAAAAGTTGCTTTTTATTCACAGGTCAATGGATTTTTCAATTTTAAATCTTTAAAAAGCATATAAAATTTTGATAACTATATTACTAATGACATGAAGTCATTAGTGAAGCTAAGGTTGTTCGTGCTGTATGTAATCGATTTTCAAGCTTCTTGACTTTAGGAAACCTGTAAAATATGAAATTCAATTCTTTTAATTTAGAAACAGGTATAAATACAATGAATCCTATTATACCAATTTAAATTGTCCAAACATGCAAAGAATCATGAATAAATAAGCATTTCCTTTATATTGCTATGAACCTTGAAGATTTCTGCATTCCATGATCCAGTTTTAACCAATGTAAATGCTTGTCACAAAGGCTTTGTAAATTTTTAAAATATATATATTAGCAGGAGAATATTAAGTTCTGAAGTAAATAAAATTCAGTAAATGAGCTTGGAAATAAAAAAAATATTTTTTTCTATGAGACCACCACCAAGCCCTTAAAAGCATGACTGAAAACCAAACTAGACTATATAAATTCTGACCACTACCAAGCACTTAAAAGCATGATTGAAAACCTAACTTGACCATATACATTCTTTTTACAGACCACCACCAAACCCTTAAAAGCAAGGCTGAAAACCTAACTTGACCATAAATATTCTTTCAGGTTTGGTGTCAGTAATTTTATTTATCATGTGTTTGTGAACATTTTACTTGCAGGCAGCATGAATTGCATCTCAATCAACAACACTTCTGTCTTTAATGTTACAATCAGAGAATTAAAATTAGTTCTTGTTATGTTGCTTGGAAATGACTATTCATTGTGGCAGCAATATTCTCTTCACACACAATCAATGTAACTGTATTGCACAATAATAAGCAACTAATACTGAGCTTTTATGGAATGCTTTTATCAGTTGAGAAGCTTTCTAGAGAAAAAAAGAAGAGAAATTGCCTTTTAAAAAGTGTGGTGGATGAGCTTTTCATGCAGAATAGGCATATTAATATAGGAAATTTGCAATATCTGGGATCAACATTTATCCAGACATTGTAAAATCAGAATAATTTTCAAGCACTTTCGTCCATAAAATGAATTCCTTGCAATCACTATAATATGAGCTTACCCAGCTGCTGAGGTCTGTATTGTATCTATACTGTATACTGTATGGCATGTTGTTGAGGATGCCTTGGGCTGCTGCCTCTTGGACAGTCTCTGTTGAGAATAGACCAATAATGAAGAGTATACTACATTTTACATATACAGTATATATACATAATCATCATATTCATAATCATCATATTCATTTGACACTGATATTTATTATATCTGGACAAGTGAGATCAACAATGCACAGGTAGCACACATAGGCAATCATTATCATCATTTCACATTGATGTTCATTACATTCTGACAAGTGAAATCAAGTAAGTATGGAGGCAATCATTACATCTAGGCTAACTAATATGGATGTATTTCCTCATACTGACTGCATGACAACTAGATGTATTTACTCATACTGACTGCATGACAACTAAATGTATTTCCTCATACTGACTGCATGACAACTAGATGTATTTACTCATAGTGACTGCATGATAACAAACTGTATTTCCTCATAGTGACTGCATGACAACTAGATGTATTTACTCGTACTGACTGCATGACAACTAAATGTATTTACTCATAGTGACTGCATGACAACTAGATGTATTTACTCATAGTGACTGCACGATAACAAACTATTTCCTCATAGTGACTGCATGACAACTAAATGTATTTACTCATACTGACTGCATGACAACTAAATGTATTTCCTCTTACTGACTGCATGACAACTAGATGTATTTACTCATACTGACTGCATGACAACTAAATGTATTTACTCATACTGACTGCATGACAACTAGATGTATTTCCTCACAGACATTGCATGACAACTAAATGTATTTTCTCAGTGACTGCATGACAACTAGATGTATTTACTCATAGTGACTGCATGACAACTAAATGTA
The DNA here is from genome assembly GCA_029339505.1 of Unio delphinus. Lineage (NCBI taxonomy): Eukaryota > Metazoa > Mollusca > Bivalvia > Unionida > Unionidae > Unio > Unio delphinus. Next base: position 259,652 of record JAQISU010000162.1, read on the forward strand.
TTTCCTCATAGTGACTGCATGATAACTAGATGTATTTCCTCATAGTGACTGCATGACAACTAGATGTATTTACTCATAGTGACTGCATGACAACTAAATGTATTTCCTCATAGTGACTGCATGACAACTAAATGTATTTACTCATAGTGACTGCATGACAACTAGATGTATTTACTCGTACTGACTGCATGACAACTAAATGTATTTTCTCATAGTGACTGCATGACAACTAGATGTATTTCCTCATAGTGACTGCATGACAACTAGATGTATTTCATCATAGACATTGCATGACAAGTAGATTATTTATTCATACTGACTGCATGACAACTAGATGCATTTTTCCTCATAGTGACTGCATGACAACTAACTGTATTTCCTCATACTGACTGCATGACAACTAACTGTATTTCCTCATAGTGACTGCATGACAACTAGATGTATTTCCTCATATAGACTGCATGACAACTAAACATATTTCCTCTTACTGACTGCATGACAATTAAATGTATTTCCTTATAGTGACAGCATGACAACTTGATGTATTTACTCATACTGACTGTATGACAACTTGATGTATTTACTGAAACTGACTGCCTAACTTACTGTGGGCTTAAGACCTGTCAGCCACCCTTAGCCTCACTTAGCTGGCCGATCGAGGCCGTTTCCCAGGATATGCCAAGTGGGGACCAAAGGTAGTGCTTCCCTCAGCCAGAGGTGCTACCCCTGCCAGGATACCTCATACATCCCAAAAGATACCCACAGGGAAAGAAGGCTCATAAACGACTAATTATCACCAAACTGAGATCCACCAGTATCAAAATGCCGTCGTGGATGCCCTGGAAAGAATGTCTGTAATCCACCCCTCTATACAATCAGAATCTGGAGACTGACTGGGCGGCACAGCCTCAGAAATCCTAGACACTAAACCAGAAAGCATCAAGACTGGTTTCATGACAACTGCGACAAGATCAAACTGTTGCTGGATCAGAAACACCGCCTCCTGCAAACCTACCTCAACAACCCCAAGTCCACCTCTAGGAAAGATGCGTGCAACAATATATACAGAACTGTACAGCAGAAACTCCGTCAGACATGAGACACATGGCTCAGCAACTAAGCTGATGAGATCTTGTGCTACACAGACCAGCAAGGTAGCAAATTGCAATTTTGTTTTCCTGATAGGTGACAAAATATACCATCTGGCAATATTTTTGGTGGCAACATTTTTGGCTGATAAAAACTGTATATACAGTTTGGGGCTATAGTGGAGAAATTTAAAGACAACATGACAGGAAGCCGCAAACATAGATATAAAAATGCATTGGAATCTATTGTTACATAAGCAAATACTTGTTTCATATTAACAAATCACCCCAGCATTGTATTGTTATATAATAATCCGCTTATACTGATATCTGGACTTCGTACTATATGCTGTAATATAATATAAAAAAATGCATGCAACTAACTAGCTACAATTGACCAATGAAATGACTAGTCGGCAATTTAAAAAAAATATGCAGAAAAATAGTTTTGCTGCAACTTCAAAGAAAACAGATTACATCTGAAGCACTGATATTTATGAAGTAAAAAAAAATTATATCTGTCTTAATGTTCTACAAATATCTGATGTTGCCACAGCAATAACAAATGAGTATTTGTTTGGTCCTTCAAAGGGAGCCTTTAGCGGCACCTTTAATAACACATGCACCGACATCAATGCAAGATGATGACCACTGATCAAAGAAAGTCAGCAACAAACTATAAAAAAAATTGCTTCATTTTTCATAGTGAGCAGAACATATTTAATGTGCTGAGAAGCTTTAACAATTGCAACAAAAGCGTGCATACGGAAGGACTCCCCTGCATTTGTGATTTTCTGCATCCCAGAGCAAAAAGTAGCATCCAAATATCTGTAATTAAGCGTTTCCAAGATTCACTGCATATCATGACAGAAATTAATATTACCATCACTGCATACCATGACAGCAATTAATATTACTATCACTGCATACCATGACAGCAATTAATATTACCATTACTGCATACCATGACAGCAATTAATGTTACTATCACTGCATACCATGACAGCAATTAATATTACCATCACTGTATCATGACAGCAATTAATATTATCATCACTGCATACCATGACAACAATTAATATTACCAACACTGTATCTTGGCAGCAATTAATATTACCATCACTGCATACCATGTCAGAATTAATGTTACCCTCACTGCATATCATGACAGCAATTAATATTACCATCACTGTGTATCATGACATCAATTAATCATGTTACCCATACTGTGTATCACAACAGCAATTAATGTCACCCTCTACCTATAATGACAGCAATTAATCGTTCCCCTCACTGTATATCATGACAGCAATTAATCATGTTACCCTCATTGTGGATGTAGACAAACTTGGGAATGTCCCTAACATTTCACTTCAGAATTTCATTTACACCTTTTTTTTTAATACTTACAATCAAAAGTTAGCAATATCTTTCTTTCTTGTAAACTGTACAGGTTTCTAGAGAGTAATATTTTGTTATAGATGTAATACCTATTTAATGCCATCACATTCTCTGTCTACAGTGTGACCTCACTAAACCATGCTGTTATAACACAAATTCGGGTATAACACAGTTGCAGCATGGTTTCCAAAATTTATATGCATGTATTTTTCTCACACACGGAAAAATTCTTTCTTAAAAGTACCAAAAAAAAACAAAAGTTTATTATCATGTTGGGGAAGAGATCATGCATGAATAATACACTGCGATCATAGCATGGCTCCTGAAATTTATATATATGTATTTTTCTTGCACACGAAAACATTTTTCTTAAAAGTACAGAATTTTTTTAAAAAAAAGTTTATTATTATTTTGGGGAAGAGAACAAGCATGAAAAATACAAAATGTCTGTGGCATGGCTTCTGAAATTTTATGTATTTTTCTTTTACATGAAAAAATAGTTTGTCTTCTTAAAAGTACGAAAATAAAGTGTAAAATGTTTATTCTAGGATCGCGTAGGGCTTCACCAATGTTGCGATTTTTTTCTCCTAATTATCAGCAATATATACCATCTGTCAATTTTTCTAAATTGCCGACATTGATGGCTGTTTAAACTTAAAAAAATGGGCATTTGTTTAGTTCTCCAAAGCTGGCCTTTAGCAGTGACTTCAATAACGCAAGTACTTTTCATCAAAGAAAGCCAACCACAATCTTCAATAAAAACCTTTTCTTCAAAGAAATCAGTACCAAACCTAATAAAAGCAATGGTATCTGATGGATTTTTTAAAAATATTTTTTAAATGTGACTGGAACACATTTACTGTGCCATGAAATTTTTTCTTTTTGCAGAGAAAAGTACATGAGCCAGGGATTGTCCTGGGCTTCGCCAATGCCACAAATTGCAATTTTTTTTCCTTTACTGGTGACAAAAATGTCCTATCTGGCGATTTTTTTTGGTGACAGACTTTTTGGTTATTTAATTTGTACATACAACTCATGGATTTGTACTGGATAAATTAAAAGGGAGAACGAAAGGAAGCCACAAACTCGACTAAGCAAAGCATTGGAATCACTCTGTTACACAAACGATCCTTTGTATCGACAACCCCATCTTTACAGTGCATTGTTACATCATAATCTGCTTATGCTGACATCTGGACTGAATAATTAGAGTATTAACTAACCAATCTTTTGTAATTTTCACATTACTGTTACATTAATAGACTAAATTAACACTTGGAAAAATGTACACTACTTGTTCAGGCGACACTTTTTGAAAATTGGTGACAAAATATTGAGGTTGGCGATTTTTTTGGCGACAGCTTTTTAAAAGCCAGGACCATCCATGATGAGCCTCATCATTCATTACATGATTGTACTATGTTTATCCACAGAATTCAGACCTATATGACCTGTGACAAAATTACTGAATATTTTAAATCTGTGTGTGTGCATTTTTTAGATGGAAATACTGGAAATTCACGGGTGAGTACATGGTGCTAGACTCTATTCGAGCTATACATATATAAACAGCATTCACGTATATGTACCAATCCATGGTTCTCTAAACAAAGCAAAATATTATATAATGAAAACAAAGCAAAATATTATATAATAAAGTACATATTTTACTTCCTGCATTTATTACCCCCACCGGCAACTTGTTTGGGGTACATGCATCATTTTCTTCAGCTAACTGACTGGTTGCTTATAACACAGTTCGGTCTATAACATAGTTGGGTTCTATGCATCCCAACTACCATGTTATAGCAGGGTCACACTGTATTTTCAAAACTACAGTTAATTCAAGTTACAATATTTTTCCTATATTCTCCTCTTGCTTGTAGAACCATTTCCCACACACTAACTTACATTCTGTACTCAAAACAGCATGTTTTTCATCCGACTGGCTACAGGTAAGGATAGAAAGACATTAAACAAATAATCCGTTAATGACAATAATTCAATGCAGTTACAAAAGTTACATTTATTTGTGATTTTTACCTGTCTTTCAAATGTATCAAGTTCCTCCAGAGAGATAACCGACAGTTTTTTAGTTTGACTGTATGCGACCCACTCTGTAACAATGTCTGAAGCAGCCACCTTGTAAATTGAACATAATTCTTGCACTGGAGAAGAGATCAATATTGGCATTAGTCAACATGATTATAGAACATATAATTTTTTTAATCAGAAGTAACTGTTTTCATCGTTTGTCCATTTATTCACCCATTCTTAATGCCGTCTTTGCATACAAGTTTTTGAGATGCCAGTTGAAGAGTTTTAACTACACTAATGTAAATTCCATAAAAGAGGAAAATTGGGAGCAGAGGAATAAATCTAGATGTAATAGAAGTGGCCGTTAAATCAGGGTTGCTATTTTGTCAAGCCCACCTTTTGCAAAAGCTCAATGCAGTGAATCATGTCTTTTCCTCTGCTAAATAAAAGATAAGCCCAGAAAACAGGTTCCCTTTTACAAATTCTATAAACTTTTAGTAGAAGGTAAAATGTTAAAGCATCAAGGCAATCACTTACAAAATTAAAATTCTACACATGTACAAGATATTTGTACTCTATATTTCTTTTTTATTTATCTTGAATAATCAGATATAAATATAGCAACCCTTGATAGTGCCTATTCCATATCAGTAAACTAGGCAAAAAAAGACTTTTCTTGCACTGTGTGCACTAAATTTGCATTAAAATCAATATCGATAATAAAAATTTTATGAAATAAACTTTATTTAAAAGGGCTTTAAATTATCTACAAAAACATCAAATTCATTATTATGTACTTTTTATTGTATAACCATACGGTCATTTAATTATCAATCAGTTATCAAAATTGATGGCTCTTAGTTAAGTCTATTTCCTGTGCGTGTGCATTGACACCAGTGTTTGTTTTGCAATTGTGGGTCACAAAGACCTAATGAATATTATTGAGGTGTTCATCAGTTGAATGGGGAATGAATAACGTTTCCGACGGTAATTTTAAAATTTGCATATCATGACCCTGTGCTGAGAAAATAGTCCTTAAAGTATCTCTAAATTTTTCAGTTCACAAACGTTTTATTTAAATTTCCAATATATCATCACAAAATACACATTTTAATCTTTCTTTCAATACCAAATTTGTTTTTCAGAACAAATATTTAAGTACCCGCATTTAATTCTGAAAGTACGAGTTTCACCATGTTGACCGCCGTAAGGCACGCGAGTTAAGTCGCCATATTTGTTTTGGATACACATAACATTGATGCGAGAAATTGGCGATCACAAGACAAATGCTGTGATTTATTTATACTGTTGGAATGTTTTGTATCGGTAATTCTTTTGTATATTAATTTATTAAATATTTTGTGAAGTATAGCGTAAATTTTATCATAAATGATCGTTCTCATGTTGACATATATGTAGATTTCACAACTTTATTTTAGTTTACTTTTCTTCAAAACTTGCATCTAAATACACATTAATACCAAATTATTTTATGCAAATGATGTTTAAACATGTTAATAATAAAATTAAATCTATGTAAATGAAATTCAACAAATAACAAAAATTTATGGTATGAATAGAGTACGAAAACGGTTTGTACCATGATAAAGTACTGCTCTGCAATATCAGATGATGAAATATGCTGTTTTTTGTAACTGTACCTAAAACTTTTTTTCCTTCATTTTCAGTGTAGAAATACGAGTATGTATTTTCCTGGTCCTTACTGCCATAAAGCAGGAATAAGTGCTGATACAGTAGCTTCCAAATCTTGTTAAAAAAATAGACAAATTGTCAAATGGAATTGTCATTGAAATTTTCAAGTTTTATAAGAAAAATATTCAAACATTTGCTGAATTTAGCAACATCCTAACATTACTTAACGATGGGTGTCAGTCACTTAACAAATCTACTCTTTCCAACAGAGTGAATAGTAGTGTACTTGACCAGAAGAAAAAAAAACTTGTGCGTAAAAAAAAGTGCCGTAAACAAGTAAACATTGATGAACTTCTAGGGTAGGAAATCAAGACATCGGTGCCAATAAAAAAATTCATATCATCTGACAGGAAACAGATGCTGCCATTCTGGATGTCAGTGGACATTCTTAGAGCATAGAAAATTTTATGAATTTTTTACAACGAATGCCAATGTTTTCTTCTGAATAAATTGACTTGTTAAAAAATATATTGTATAGTATCTGAATTGTCTGGTAGAAGAAAAATAAATATTTGAACCCCTTATTTTCTTCCCTGCATTGAAATCTAGTGGACATAGTCTAATTTATTGCAAATATTTGAATTCTACAGGAAAAATGCAATAAGACTGACAAGTTTCATGAAAATATCTTTTTCAGATCAAAAGTTATGATGGAATCACTTATTATACGTGTTGGGTCCGCGACTTATATGAATTAAATATGCATTTAAAGGCAAAAATTCACCAAAAGGACAATATTTGCCAAAAATTCAAATAGTCACAACTTCTGAACTAAGCAAAATACTTCAGAAATAAAACTGCTCTGAAAAGTTCTGAATGAGCTCTACAAGAATCAATCATTAAAATGCAAATATGAAGACTTTGTAATTTTGACTGGGGTTGCTAATAAATATGTAAGGTTATACATTTTTTATAGTGCAAAAGTATTCATTATTATTTTGTACAATTCTTTATCATGTTTAAAATCAATGGGTTATTTTTAATTTAGTGTTTGTCAAAAAGTGTATTGGGTTGATAAATATAAATACAGTAGACTCCACTTAACTGCTCATCGGTTAACTGCACACTCCGGTTAACTGCACGGTCTTGTGATGGGCCCGAGGGTGTGCAGTTAACCGGAGTCGACTGTAATATAAAGTTTTAATGATTGCTTTTCTACATATACAGATAAAAAGAGAGGACGGTGTGCTGACATAAAATAAATTACTATTATGTAGTCAAGATGCATAAATATGATGTATGTCAAAATGCATACAAGCTATAAGATTCAGTGATTAACTCTGTTTTGTTCCCTACTGGAACAATAAGTATGATGCAGTCAATTACAAAATAAATTAAGTATGGAAGGGACGATTTAAACCAAATCGCATTGTTCCTGTGATTCTATCCACTAAAACATAAAAATAAAAATGTTGCCAGTTGCTATGGCATACTAGGGAAAATTATGCAACACCAATTTATTTTGGGAATGACCTGTATATGGCAATATATTTAAAGTTCGTAAAGTCTCGATTCAGTATGGTCAGAAATGTATGTGAAAGTGTCACCAATTTCTGAATGTGACATTCTAATAAATTTTTATGTGTTCTCTAAATTCTTAAGCGTAATGTTGTTTTATAATAATTGCCCAATGCTCAACGCGTTCCAAGTTTTCCATTATTTCTTACAGCAACAAATGATCTCCACTAGACGGCCTGCACAAGGGCATTCAGGAGTTCAATCATCTTATATGCTGTGTATTTTTATTTGTGATGGGAATCGGTCAGAAATTCATAATCGATAATTGATTCACCTTAAGTTAACCAACTGATCATCGATTATAATTGGTTACTAAGAGCAAATTTTACTTTTTGTTAAACTGTTACATCTTTGATCAAGAGTTCAATATGTTTATAAATGTACAGGAGTAATCTCTTTTAATGACATGTATACTTTAACCTCACAATAATATTACATTGTGTGTTATTTTTGTTCTACAACTTTGTTAAATGAATGCAACTTTTTATGGCTGATCAGTCATATGTAACTGAAATACTGCTACAATCCCCTGAAATTCTTTCGTTCACATGTGATGGTTCTATAATTTAAAGTATAGAAGGACATGTTTTTCTTGTTTGTCATTGTTTATAAATAAATGTACTACAAAAGATGTTGCAATTTAACTGAAACAAATCAACAAAATGTGTTTAAATTTATTAACTTAACAATTTAACAACTTGACCAAGTAATAATTACTAAATGCTCCTAATTATGAATCATAAGGTTTGATATTTTTAGTTGTGAAGGGAATTAATAAATTTCAGGTCAACTTGAGTGGCTGGGAGTTTTACTAAACTTTGTGCTTTGCATACACCTACAAAGTAATCTCCCTTTACACGAAATCGACTATGGAGTTTACAATCGATTATCTTTTTGGTTTGCTCAACCAACTGATGATCGATTATAATCGATAATATGAACAACACTAATTTTTATATAGCATGTTGTCGACTGTCTACACTACAATCATTTATATTTCCATCAAAAACTGGAAATTTGCCACGATAAGCCGTTAAAACAGATTGAGTTTAGAGCGGAACATATTTTCGAGCTTTTAAAGACCCATATAAAATCCTTAAGAGAGAGAGAGAAATTTGATTACGTTTGCCGATGATAATAGGATCGTCTAAAGTAATACTGAATAGCTCAAACTCATCATTAAGGTCCTCCTCTGACACAAAAGCCATCTTTTTAAAAGAAATATTTCGTTCGCTTTTGTGCGGGTTTTACAACCAATTCTCCCGCGCTAATCACAATCACTTCCGGATTAACATTATTCGAATATCTTGGCTTCCAAGGAAATGAAACAATAGCGCGGCGTACTTGATTTATTCTATTCTTTCAAAGATTTTTAAACAATAGAGCTACGAGCATTTTCTTTCCAAGAAGCGTCAGTGCTCCATTAAATTTAATTATTGTTAGGTTTGTAAAGAAAAATAACAAATAAAAACTATATTTAAAAATGATAAGTCGTGGGTGTAAATCTATGTTGGTCAGATAATTTTGTTAAAGGAGAAATAGTTTTAAATTCTTGAGCAGACGTGTGAGTTTACTGTAGAAAGAATATTGATATAAATAAGATATAGAGACATGTAATGATCATGTATGCATCTTTTATACTGAGTTGGATGGATTAGTTGGACTGTTTCGTAGCATTGAAAGTTCCGTTTCTTATAGTTTTCCTGAAATTTATCCGATTTATCTTACACGCCTATTTCCTCACTCTTGAAGCTATTGCCAATTTCAAAGGATACATATGACTTTTTTTAATAAAAAGTTTCAAACACGAGGCCCCTGGAATAATTTTATGCGGCCCACAACGACACACGAAGTTTGTGAAATGATTACTAATGCAAATGTTTCTTCACAGCCAGCCAGTATTGATACAAGTTCGATTCTTCAACATTTTCAAGTAGCCACCTCTTTAATATGAGTCGCTTTCGCTGCATGAAAAAGGATTAAGTGACTCGACATTTGGTCAATGTACTAGTCTACTTGTGGCCATCGTGGTCATTTTGACCTTTCCTATTATTAAATAGATATTTCCAATTATATCATATGTTTTAAAGCAAGCAATGAGTCTGCGTTATATTCTTACCATCTGAACAGTGTCCGCTACATTTCATTACAGTTTCTTCTACCTCAGAGTTTTTCACCACCCGGGTGATTGGTGTTTTTAAATTGTATTCTATTCTCAGTTAATTATTGTTCTCTCTATATTGTTTTAAATTGGTAAAGGTTACTGACGCTGTAAATTGTTAGGTTTTCTTACCTTACATAACAATCGTATAATTGTTTCCCCCCCCCCCCCCCAAGTTATTAACCATTGTGTTATAGAAGCAAGCCCTTCCTCCCAAGTTGTATGGGTAATCATAGATTTAATCAACATGTCTAATTTTACTTGTGTAATGTGTTAGCAAGTATCAAGTAGCACGTATCATTACAATGTTTTTTTCGTGACTCTTATATTCTTTTTCTTTTTCTTTTTGATAATTTCACACTAACGTCATTTCTGGCATTGAACCAATCAAACACCGCATTCTTACTCATTCGAGTAGGTGACTGGCTTTTATCCTTTTAGAAAAATCTGTTTCAAACAAAGTGATCTATTGTCAAACACTGACAGAGAAATAAAAAGCATGGAAAAACAATGGCGGAAACACAAAAGCAAATTAGGGACCTAGAAGAAATGTTCAAGTTAAGGAGAATAGAGAATGATGAAGGATCATACCTGGAATGTTTATACAAAGACGAAACACATGAATTGGACATGACATCAAAACCAAGAGATATAATACCTGGAACCTCAACGGTGGTGATGGCTCTAAAACAAATGAACCCAGACTATATTAGCCAAACATACTCCATTAACAGAAATGGATACAAAGGATGTATACTACGCCCAAGAGGGAATAAGCCGATAATACGTATAATGGGAAAAATGTCACAGTAAGAGAGCCAACACCCATCCTAAAGAAACTAAGAAAGCAAACGTGAGAACTACATCTATCAGAAGTACAGCTCGAAATACCATTAGAAGCTACAATGGAATGCTTTGAAAATAAAATAGGAATAAAAGTTGGAAAAGCCAGACTCGCAACAATACCGCAGACCACAATATACAATGGGACCAGAGTGTTCGAAATATAAAAAAATTAGATTACAAGGGATCAAAAGAGCATGGTACCTTAACGGATTTGTAACGAAACCTTGGTATAAAGTATGTATTCACAATAAAAAATGTTACAGGTGCGAGATGACTGGACATACCACTCACAAATGCCATAACACTCAAGAGATCCAGACAGCAAATGAAGGGAAAAAAATCAACATGATGATATGATGGAAGAGCAAATCAAACAACAGAGACATAAAGCCCCACAACAGAAAAACCAAGAAATTACAAAGGAACAGAAAAACCAATGTCAGGAAAAAAATCCCAAGCATTACCCCACAAAAAACAGGAACAAACAGGGAAACAACAACTAAATCAGCGGCAACAACAACGGAAAACTAAATTAAAAACAACACAGCAACATACGGAGAAGCAAGAAGGGAAAGAATGTAGCGCACAGAAAGTAGAGATAAGAAACCAACAATAAGAACAGACAAAACAACAAGACCTACAAAAAGAAAACAGAAAAAATACACGTGCAGACAAAAAAAATCAAAGACAAAAAAAAAGAAACAAAGAAACGGTCACATAAACAACAACTTAATCCAAAACCAAAGCAACAACAGACAGGAATAAAACAACCTCAAAAAGGGAAACAAGAACCATTAAGACAACAACAAAAACTAATCCAACCTGTTCTAGTCTAAACTAGAAATTGTGACATCACCCGGAGATAAAATTTAAATGAAACAATGCTATTAGACATGACCGCAGAAGAGATTTTTGACTGGGAAAAAAAGAAAAGAAGGAAAGAGAAAAGACGACTAAAAAGACGACAAGAGAAGTTGATGATGGAAAAACAAATGCTGGTCTATGATGAATGCATAGATGAATACAATATTGACTATTCAGATTAATATATACATATGGAAGTTCAAAATAAAAATAAAAATTTGAATAACAAAAATATTAATACAAAAATATACAAAAAACAAAAGAAGAACAACAAAAATTAATTACACGAATCACACATAATTTTTTTATTCAACAAACTATAGCAAACATACCTCAATGAGGTTACAAAAGTTAGGGCAGGAGGGCCTCTCCAAATGGTCTGCGAAGATCAACCGGGTGAGAGCACTCTCCCGAAGAAAAACAAATTATCCTTTAATACCTTTGTCTTTGATAGCAAAGAAAAATTTTCAACCCATTAGTGCCATATGTAGAAATTATAAACTGTTGTTTTCAGTCTTTTAATGCATTACTTATCGAATTACTACTACGACACCTACTACTAGTATTACACTGTAAAATGCCCTCTATTTGAGATACATAGCATCCAATAGGAAGCTGACGAAGTAGGAAAAAAAAACTAGTGTTGTCATTACCTAGATGGAGATGCTCTGCAACAGTTTTGAAAAAAACTCAAGTAAGATCAAATACGCCTATCCCCCCCCCCCCAAAAAAAAATATATAATATGAACTCTTTTGATTAATTATTTTTTTCCCTTAATTATGACTTATCTGCTGTAATTAATCCCCACCTCCGAATTTAAAATAGTAAACAAATCTATTTAAAAATAAATTCCGCTTAATCCCTCTTATGCTATCCCGCATGAAAGCGTCTAAGGATTCAAGATGGACGACTGCAACCTTGAAAAGTTATCAGTTACGCCGGGAAAAATGTCCCCGGCGTTTCACATGAACGTTACAGAATACTATGCCACTGTTTCATGTGATGTTGGAGAAATTAATATTAATGCACTTACTCGAGATAGTAGTGCATCCTATTCAATTTCAGTAAGTTGTAATCAAGAGAACAAGAATGTGGTGTTCAACTGTCAGGTGGTAGGAAGCCTGTTGTATCTTTGGGTGTAAACTCTCTCCCCCCCCCCCCCCCAAGCAAAGAACGAACAAACAAAAACAAAACAAAACTTTTCTGCAGCTGTTTACATACCATTGTGAAAGCATATATGATGACTTATTGCATATAACAACTGTCAACTTTTTCTCTCCATGATACGTATGTTCATTAGTTTGTTGTTTTTATTGTAATATGCATGATATGTCCGAATAAAGTCAGTCATGCAATCTATTCACAAGGTAATTAGTTAGTTAAACTCTTGTTTGTTGGATCAGACAACATTTTCAATAGCTTGATCACATCCATTTGAGTATGATTTAAAGCAAAGGTGTTTCCCAGCTGTAACACATGCATTTCAAAGAATACACTTGTAATAAATTAGTGTAATGCACAAGTTTTGTAAAGATCAAAATATAGAAGATAATGCTTTTATTATAGATACAATGTATATTAGATGGATATAGTTAACTTACAAGAAATTCGCAGGAGCAAATAATGTGGCATGATCCTGCAGATCATGCATGAAATTCATGCAGAGTTTCCAATTTGAGTAATTTACTCAAGAAAACCTAATCAGTTTAATTTTTGTTTGTTCCCACAACAATGGTACCAGGCTTTATATTCAATTACATTAAAAAACCTGAAGTTTGATATAATGTAGACATCATTCTATCTCTTCTGTACACTTTGTATTTAATTTATCAGCCCAGTCAATTTTGTGACTTATATTTTCTGATAATAATTTCTGAATATAATTGTTCATTTTCAAATGTTAGTTTTGGATCTGAAAATACATGGGAAGACTTAGTTGTTTTTTGAAAAATTTCTGAGAGTTTAGGTTATGTAGATTTAGAACAATTTGAAACAGGATTAAGGTAGTTTCAGAAATACCATCATGAAACATGGAGAAATTAAAAGCTAGGAATATGTTTTCTCTATTATTATGAGTGAATTTTTTTCTTCCAGGGAAGTGGTGGAAGCAAGAAGGTTAGCTTGCAAGAGGGAGCAGTGACAGATATAAAAATAGAAGTCACTGCCGAGGATGGCACTGTAAAACACTACTTTATCCATGTGAAACGACTATCAGCAAGAGATGCCACACTTAGTGATATCAAACTTAGTTCTGGGACATTAGATCCAGAATTCAGTCCAGATGTGACTAGCTACTCATGTGAGATTTTCATTAGGTTGACCAAACTTTTAGAATTTTATATAAATTAAAAGATTTAATTAAGTCTGTCAGAAAGAGCAATGATTTGGTTTCCCATATTAGTGGCAAAGTTTAATTTAATTACTTTTTGTCTTGCATGATTGTACCTGTATTATGTTTCAGACAAAAACAACAGAGTAAAGTGTTAATTTTCATGTGCTTATCACTTTTTAAATTTTATCTGGTTGTACTGAATACTTGAATTTGCCTCTGTCCATCAATTCTAATCCTGTGATATATCTCATATACAAAAGTAGTCATTGATAACTGTTGCTTGTGCATTTACCATTTGATTGGACATTATGCTAAGTGAGCAGAGTATTGGCCAATAAAAACACTTCAAATAAATCTGGTATCATTAATTGGATATGGTTAAAACAACATAGTTATTTTGTTCTTTGCACAACTTGTATACTCATGAGTGGATCACCATTTGATTTCAATTAAGGGAGTCAGTGCAATTCAAGTAAGGAAAGGCACTTGACTGGCATTAGTATTTGATTCCTTTTTGAACTGATTAAATAACGGCAATGATTCTTTTTAGTTTTAATTGATTATACTGAGTATCAACTTCAGTATTGAAGGAATGCTAATTTGATGAAAATTTTATTTGAAGAACAGAAAGTAAATTATGATCCTTTTTTGCAAGCAGTTTTCAAGCAAGAGGATCTTTAACATGTAGATAAAATGAATTTACTAAAATAAATTCACAAAGGAGGGTAATAGCATGTTCCAAAGAAGAAAATTCACATAACTTATGATGCAATGTAAGGTGGCGAATGAGTCTGAGATAACAACTTCTCCAATGAAACATATGCTAGACTATGTGGTTGCAAATAAGACCCATCAGCTATGAGACAGAGAAACTTTCTGTCATGTTGGATTGATAATTATTCATGGTTTGAATTCATTGACTCTGAAGGAATGAGGTTTTGCAGTTGTTGCAGACATTATCCCAAACTGTCAAAAGTTAGAAATTCAACTAGTGTACGTATCAGTGAAACTGACAATTCAGGATTTAACTAATCCAGTAATGTAACAGGAATGGAAAAATCATGAGGCCGTTCAGCATAACATTATCCAGTATATGTAGAAAATGCCTGAGTTTTGAGTTGCTATTACTCTAATAGATGTTTTTTTAAAAAAAGAGCTCTCTTTAACCTAATTTACATTTTAAACTAGTTGTGGAAAACCATTTTCTGATCTGTGAATTAATTTAGTCTTAAGAGAAGTTAGGAATAGTCTGAATTATAGTAAACTCCTTTCCATTCTTGATGATGAAAGTATGGAGGCTACTGTATCAAAACAAGATATATACATTGACATTGGAAAATGGAGAAATAAAACCTTTCAAAAATATAAATATGTTCTTCTAGAATGAATATTGCTACTTGCTATAGCCATTTTCAGTTAATGAGTCTAAACTTAGATACCTTTCTGTATCGATAACAATTAAAGTATCAATATATGTATTATTTGGCTGATAACATTGCATCCATGACAGTTAAAGTACTGATAAGTGTACTCACTGGCTGATATCATTGCATCCGTGACAGTTAAAGTACTGATAAATGTACTCACTGACTGATATCATTGCATCCATGACATTTAAAGTATCGATAAGTGTACTCACTGGTTGATATCATTGCATCCATGACAGTTAAAGTACTGATAAATGTAGTCACTGGCTGATAACATTGCATATCCATGACAGTTAAAGTACTGATAAATGTACTCACTGGCTGATATCATTGCATCCATGACAGTTAAAGTACTGATAAATGTACTCACTGACTGATATCATTGCATCCATGACAGTTAAAGTACTGATAAATGTACTCACTGACTGATATCATTGCATCCATGACAGTTAAAGTACTGATAAATGTACTCACTGACTGATATCATTGCATCCATGACAGTTAAAGTACTGATAAATGTACTCACTGGCTGATAACATTGCATCCATGACAGTTAAAGTACTGATAAATGTACTCACTGACTGATAACATTGCATCCATGACAGTTAAAGTACTGATAAATGAACTCACTGACTGATAACATTGCATCCATGACAGTTAAAGTACTGATAAGTGTACTCACTGGCTGATATCATTGCATCCATGACAGTTAAAGTACTGATAAATGTACTCAGTGACTGATATCATTGCATCCATGACAGTTAAAGTACTGATAAATGTACTCACTGGCTGATATCATTGCATCCATGACAGTTAAAGTACTGATAAATGTAGTCATTGGCTGATAACATTGCACCCATAACAAGTAAAGTACTGATAAATGTATTCACTGGATGATATAATTGCATCCATGACAGTTAAAGTACTGATAAATGTACTCAGTGACTGATAACATTGCATCCATGACAGTTAAAGTACTGATAAGTGTACTCACTAACTGATAACATTGCATCCATGACAGTTAAAGTACTGATAAGTGTACTCACTGGATGATATCATTGCATCCATGACAGTTAAAGTACTGATAAATGTACTCACTGGATGATATAATTGCATCCATGACAGTTAAAGTACTGATAAATGTACTCAATGACTGATAACATTGCATCCATGACAGTTAAAGTACTGATAAGTGTACTCACTAACTGATAACATTGCATCCATGACAGTTAAAGTACTGATAAGTGTACTCACTGGATGATATCATTGCATCCATGACAGTTAAAGTACTGATAAGTGTACTCACTGGATGATATCATTGCATCCATGACAGTTAAAGTACTGATAAATGTACTCACTGACTGATATCATTGCATCCATGACAGTTAAAGTACTGATAAATGTACTCACTGGCTGATATCATTGCATCCATGACAGTTAAAGTACTGATAAGTGTACTCACTGACTGATAACATTGCATCCATGACAGTTAAAGTACTGATAAGTGTACTCACTGGATGATATCATTGCATCCATGACAGTTAAAGTACTGATAAATGTAGTCACTGGCTGATAACATTGCATCCATGACAGTTAAAGTACTGATAAATCTAGTCACTGGCTGATATCATTGCATCCATGACAGTTAAAGTACTGATAAATATACTCACTGGCTGATAACATTGCATCCATGACAGTTAAAGTACTGATAAATGTAGTCACTGGCTGATAACATTGCACCCATAACAAGTAAAGTACTGATAAATGTATTCACTGGATGATATAATTGCATCCATGACAGTTAAAGTACTGATAAATGTACTCACTGACTGATAACATTGCATCCATGACAGTTAAAGTACTGATAAATGTACTCACTGACTGATAACATTGCATCCATGACAGTTAAAGTACTGATAAGTGTACTCACTAACTGATAACATTGCATCCATGACAGTTAAAGTACTGATAAATGTAGTCACTGGCTGATAACATTGCATCCATGACAGTTAAAGTACTGATAAATCTAGTCACTGGCTGATATCATTGCATCCATGACAGTTAAAGTACTGATAAATATACTCACTGGCTGATAACATTGCATCCATGACAGTTAAAGTACTGATAAATGTAGTCACTGGCTGATAACATTGCATCCATGACAGTTAAAGTACTGATAAATATACTCACTGGCTGATAACATTGCATCCATGACAGTTAAAGTACTGATAAATATACTCACTGGTTGATATCATTGCATCCGTGACAGTTAAAGTACTGATAAATGTACTCACTGACTGATATCATTGCATCCATGACATTTAAAGTATCGATAAGTGTACTCACTGGTTGATATCATTGCATCCATGACAGTTAAAGTACTGATAAATGTAGTCACTGGCTGATAACATTGCATATCCATGACAGTTAAAGTACTGATAAATGTACTCACTGGCTGATATCATTGCATCCATGACAGTTAAAGTACTGATAAATGTACTCACTGACTGATATCATTGCATCCATGACAGTTAAAGTACTGATAAATGTACTCACTGACTGATATCATTGCATCCATGACAGTTAAAGTACTGATAAATGTACTCACTGACTGATATCATTGCATCCATGACAGTTAAAGTACTGATAAATGTACTCACTGGCTGATAACATTGCATCCATGACAGTTAAAGTACTGATAAATGTACTCACTGACTGATAACATTGCATCCATGACAGTTAAAGTACTGATAAATGAACTCACTGACTGATAACATTGCATCCATGACAGTTAAAGTACTGATAAGTGTACTCACTGGCTGATATCATTGCATCCATGACAGTTAAAGTACTGATAAATGTACTCAGTGACTGATATCATTGCATCCATGACAGTTAAAGTACTGATAAATGTACTCACTGGCTGATATCATTGCATCCATGACAGTTAAAGTACTGATAAATGTAGTCATTGGCTGATAACATTGCACCCATAACAAGTAAAGTACTGATAAATGTATTCACTGGATGATATAATTGCATCCATGACAGTTAAAGTACTGATAAATGTACTCAGTGACTGATAACATTGCATCCATGACAGTTAAAGTACTGATAAGTGTACTCACTAACTGATAACATTGCATCCATGACAGTTAAAGTACTGATAAGTGTACTCACTGGATGATATCATTGCATCCATGACAGTTAAAGTACTGATAAATGTACTCACTGGATGATATAATTGCATCCATGACAGTTAAAGTACTGATAAATGTACTCAATGACTGATAACATTGCATCCATGACAGTTAAAGTACTGATAAGTGTACTCACTAACTGATAACATTGCATCCATGACAGTTAAAGTACTGATAAGTGTACTCACTGGATGATATCATTGCATCCATGACAGTTAAAGTACTGATAAGTGTACTCACTGGATGATATCATTGCATCCATGACAGTTAAAGTACTGATAAATGTACTCACTGACTGATATCATTGCATCCATGACAGTTAAAGTACTGATAAATGTACTCACTGGCTGATATCATTGCATCCATGACAGTTAAAGTACTGATAAGTGTACTCACTGACTGATAATATTGCATCCATGACAGTTAAAGTACTGATAAGTGTACTCACTGGATGATATCATTGCATCCATGACAGTTAAAGTACTGATAAATGTAGTCACTGGCTGATAACATTGCATCCATGACAGTTAAAGTACTGATAAATCTAGTCACTGGCTGATATCATTGCATCCATGACAGTTAAAGTACTGATAAATATACTCACTGGCTGATAACATTGCATCCATGACAGTTAAAGTACTGATAAATGTAGTCACTGGCTGATAACATTGCACCCATAACAAGTAAAGTACTGATAAATGTATTCACTGGATGATATAATTGCATCCATGACAGTTAAAGTACTGATAAATGTACTCACTGACTGATAACATTGCATCCATGACAGTTAAAGTACTGATAAATGTACTCACTGACTGATAACATTGCATCCATGACAGTTAAAGTACTGATAAATCTAGTCACTGGCTGATATCATTGCATCCATGACAGTTAAAGTACTGATAAATATACTCACTGGCTGATAACATTGCATCCATGACAGTTAAAGTACTGATAAATGTAGTCACTGGCTGATAACATTGCATCCATGACAGTTAAAGTACTGATAAATATACTCACTGGCTGATAACATTGCATCCATGACAGTTAAAGTACTGATAAATATACTCACTGGCTGATAACATTGCATCCATGACAGTTAAAGTACTGATAAGTGTACTCACTGGATGATATCATTGCATCCATGACAGTTAAAGTACTGATAAATGTAGTCACTGGCTGATAACATTGCATCCATGACAGTTAAAGTACTGATAAATCTAGTCACTGGCTGATATCATTGCATCCATGACAGTTAAAGTACTGATAAATATACTCACTGGCTGATAACATTGCATCCATGACAGTTAAAGTACTGATAAATGTAGTCACTGGCTGATAACATTGCACCCATAACAAGTAAAGTACTGATAAATGTATTCACTGGATGATATAATTGCATCCATAACAGTTAAAGTACTGATAAATGTACTCACTGACTGATAACATTGCATCCATGACAGTTAAAGTACTGATAAATGTACTCACTGACTGATAACATTGCATCCATGACAGTTAAAGTACTGATAAGTGTACTCACTAACTGATAACATTGCATCCATGACAGTTAAAGTACTGATAAATGTAGTCACTGGCTGATAACATTGCATCCATGACAGTTAAAGTACTGATAAATCTAG
Organism: Unio delphinus; assembly: GCA_029339505.1. Classification (NCBI taxonomy): domain Eukaryota; kingdom Metazoa; phylum Mollusca; class Bivalvia; order Unionida; family Unionidae; genus Unio; species Unio delphinus. The sequence continues at coordinate 279,880 of JAQISU010000162.1, forward strand.
TCACTGGCTGATATCATTGCATCCATGACAGTTAAAGTACTGATAAATATACTCACTGGCTGATAACATTGCATCCATGACAGTTAAAGTACTGATAAATGTAGTCACTGGCTGATAACATTGCATCCATGACAGTTAAAGTACTGATAAATATACTCACTGGCTGATAACATTGCATCCATGACAGTTAAAGTACTGATAAATATACTCACTGGCTGATAACATTGCATCCATGACAGTTAAAGTACTGATAAATGTAGTCACTGGCTGATAACATTGCATCCATGACAGTTAAAGTACTGATAAATGTAGTCACTGGCTGATAACATTGCATCCATGACAGTTAAAGTACTGATAAATGTAGTCACTGGCTGATAACATTGCATCCATGACAGTTAAAGTACTGATAAATATACTCACTGGCTGATATCATTGCATCCATGACAGTTAAAGTACTGATAAATCTAGTCAATGGCTGATATCATTGCATCCATGACAGTTAAAGTACTGATAAATGTAGTCACTGGCTGATAACATTGCATCCATGACAGTTAAAGTACTGATAAGTGTACTCACTGGCTGATATCATTGCATCCATGACAGTTAAAGTACTGATAAGTGTACTCACTGGCTGATATCATTGCATCCATGACAGTTAAAGTACTGATAAGTGTACTCACTGGCTGATATCATTGCATCCATGACAGTTAAAGTACTGATAAGTGTACTCACTGGCTGATATCATTGCATCAATATCAGTTAATTTATAATAATTCTAATGAAATGCATAGATAAGCAAATGTGTTAGCTGTATCAGAAAAGATAATGATATATCTGAATTAGTGTCAAAAATAATTTGAAAAAAAATGTAAGGAGAGATAAAGAATATTTGTGGTTCAGTAGATATATTTGCTAAATTCACTCTATGTTATTAAGTTGGTTATATCTTCATATTTTTGTTTTACATTTTGGTGATAATTGTGCCTTTATTTGGTGTTTTGGTAGTTATGTTTCATTTTTATAAAAAACATTTTAAAAAAATTGTTATTTGTAAGAAATTTTATCCAGCAAAATCTATGTAAATTAATTGTTTCAGTAGGTTTCTTTTAGTGTCTTTGAAAATAAATTAATGCTTTAAGTTGTTTTTCCTGTGAATTGTTATTGATTCTCTTGAAAAAAAGTGTGTGTTTGTGTTTTGGATTTTTAAAATAGCTTTAACATTTTTTTTCTGTCATGCCACGATGATATGTGCAGTGTGACAGTTTATAGTGATGTCTGACACTGGGACATCATGCCATAGACAAGTAACATGATGTATTCAGTCATATTATCCAAACACCAGGCCGACCAGTCCTAACACTAACCTCTTAATGCTGAGTGCCAAGCAAGGCAGCTGTTAGTTCTATTTTTAAAAGTCTTTGGTATGACTCTGCTGGGTTCTGAACCCACAACCTCCCGCATCCAAGGTGGATATTCTAACTACTAGACACACCAGAGCAGTCCTTTAAAATAAAAAACTTGCTACCAGGACATTAGCAGGAAGCTGTTTTCTATGAAATAAATATGTGGAAACTCTACAGGCATAATGGGATGGGTCGGTCAAAGCAGGAGATTCATCCCCTCCATCCTCCATTTTTTATGTGTATGGTTGTCATTTTATGTAGAAGTTTGAAACTGATGTTGTGACAGGTATTTCTATGCAGATGCCTTCTACAGTCAGTACCTGTAAATTTTGTAGGATAATCTTACCTGTAGACTTTGTAGGAAAGTCTTAATAGTAATGCATTTGATGCTTTATATTTACTTTAAACAGGTATATGCACACCGATTTGAGAGGGGAAGAAACTCCTGCATTGACTAACTCCTTGCAGTGAATGTAAGCAAAATAGATCTTGGCATTTTCTCAGTTTATAAAGCATACTAGTGGTACAAATTCTTGTGATGGCAAGGAGAGATATTTACATTGTCTATCATGGTGGGTCATTTTTTGGCAAGGCACCATGCTACACACTTGACTTAATGCAGCATAACCTCTGTGTGTTGTAGTGCTGTAAAACACATAGCAAAACACAACCAGTTATCATTAAGATGATGATGAAAGGGATGAGTAAAAGATGAATGAAACTTCAATTGGTGACAAAAGCTTTGTTTGAGAGAGATGTTTCAATTTTAGCACATTTAATGCTACATTTTTGGGATGAAAATTGAAGATTTTATATATTGGCAAGGAAATTACAGAAAACTGTCGTTTTTACCATAATCTTATTATTGACATATCTGTTAAAAAAAATTTCAAAAATAATAATGAATATACTGATTATTTTAGAAATCTTATATATTTTTAAAGTTTGTGTGGCAATTTCAACTATCTCGATCTCATGTAACCCCATTGTCACATGGAAGTGGTAAAGATACAAGTCTCCATGAAAATTCTTTATTTGTGTATTTGATAGTATGTTTTAGGCTTGTAGGACAAATGTATTTCAAAGATTAGAAATGGTTCATTGAAATGAAACCTTTGGATAGTGTTCAGATACATTGCAAAACATGAATGCCTTTGTTAATCATAGATTGATATCACAGTAAACTGAAGTATCTGTATTTATTCTTTTGTGATAGGTTTATTGCCCTGTAATGTGGCTAGTGTCACTGTAACTCCCACTGCCCCAGATAAGAAAAATGAGGTGACAGTGCTTGGAAGCAAGCCTGGTTCCCCCACCCCCCTGAATGTGGGAGATACTCCAGTTGAAATTGAAGTCACTTCCGCAGATGGATCTAATAAACAGGTATTGTTATTAAGCACAGTGCATTTAATACATTTGTTTCATACATTTGTTTATTTATTAGTGTCATGATGGCGTATTATAAATAACATAAACCACTCCATGACATAATAGCTATCACTATCATGTGTTTAAAAAAACTGACCTTGTACATTATTGCTTGAAAAAATTGTGACTGAAGTGTACATTTCTGATTATTATTTGCTGACAGTTTTTCTTTTTCTAAATACATGCATCATTTTACAAAACTGTAAATTCTTTTTATCATAACTGCAGAGAAGAATAACGCTTGGTGAAATTACTTTTTTGACATTGATAAACATTGTAAATTCCATTTATCATAATGCAATAGGTATATCATTTAGGAAGATCCATTTTTTGACGTTGATGTACATGGTAAAAAAAGATGACTTTTTACGCTAATGAATGTTTGTCCTTGGTGATGAATCTAATTATCAACAAATGGTATCCCTTATGACATCAACATTTTCATCTGTACTGAATATACCAGTACTTGCATATAACTTCCATCCATATGCAGATTGTATAGACCCACTTCTGTTGTCACATAATGTGCCAGCAGATCTGGGTCTGTGCAGTTTCTTAGGAGTAATCAGTAGAACAAATAACTTAGACCCTGATCTGTAGGTGCATTATGCAAACTCAGATCAGGGTCTGTGTTGTTTACAACAAAACCTGACTTATAAGTGAGTACATATTTTAAGTTGTCTTTTATATGATAAGAATTTAAGAAGCTCTTAGTTCTACTGAACTGTGCTGATTTTTCATTGTGCAGTTTCAAAGCACTGTGTAAAAAGGTAAGAACAAAATACAAATACATGTAGTTAAGTAATACTGTGCAGTTGTGTGTTTATGCATGCGGGTGCCTGTAATAGATATATACAGTTATATACGAAATTGGTGAACTTGATTGAAGTAAACAATTGTTTACTTGTTGTATGCAGACCATAACAAAAATTCAGATTATTTATACTTTCATTTTAAATGTATTTTATGATACTCTTTATGTTATGTAAGTTTGTATTAAATATTAGTCTAAGTCTAAGAACACTGAAAACTCAAAATGCGATGAACCCACATTTTTGGTCTGGGTGTTCAGTTATTATGAATTTTTTATAATCAAGAAAATGCCTTTTGAAGGGACTTGCTGAATCATTCGGGTGGCAATGACTTTGTCAATCAGGTGGCACAGACTAAATGAATTGTTTGAGTGGCAATGATTTAGTGAGTCATTCAGGTGGCACAAAATAAATAATAGATTAATGTTCAAGTTATTTAAATTTGTATGCGTTTCAGGTTTATATTGTGCTAATCACTAAGAAACAGCTGCCTCGTCATGTCAGGATTACAGACCCTGAATTAGCTTGTCAGTTTGAGTGTCCAGTATCTCTGAGTCCCCTCTATCGCCCAATCACCATAAGAGGCAGTGACCCCAAGCACACATTTTCTGCCCCAGTCATTGATGAGCTTACAAGGATGTCCAAGACTGACCCACTAAATGATATGCCACTGGACAAGAACTGGAGAGTGGAGGATATTGAGCTAGAGAAAAGAATTGCAGGTGTACAAGCTTGTGTGCCTCTAACTTATGGAGGTATTTGAAATGGTTTTCTCTTGTTCAGCACATTCACACAAGTTCATTATTTGGATCTGAGGCAGTTAACTTTAGTCATTCTTTTGGTATTGGTAACATCAGTATTTTACTAAGATGGCAGAAATGAAAGCAAGAAAATTAATAGCTATTAATATTTTTTGTACAGTGCAAAAAGGCAAAATTAAATAAGATTTTCAGGGGTAGAAAATATTGATAATAAAATATGAGAATTTTATAAAGTAGACATTTCAAACTCTCAGCATTTTTAATTCTACATAGAAAGCTTCTGCTCCAATATAATTTATTTTTATATATAATATATTTATAATTTATTTGATTGGAAGTTTTTCATAAACACTGAATTCACAATAATTTATTTCTTTGGAAGTTTTTCATAAATACTGAATTCACAATAATTTATTTCTTTGCAAGTTTTTCATAAATACTGAATTCACAATAATTTATTTCATTGGAAGTTTTTCATAAACACTGAATTCACAATAATTTATTTCATTGGAAGTTTTTCATAAATACTGAATTCACAATAATTTCTATAAAAACTGGAGAAGTAACACTCTGTATTGCCACAGGATGTTATGATAAAAGTGCTAAATTTGTAAAAACCCTCATCTCTCATCGCACCTTTACTTGTGTAAATTTTCAATCTTAGTATTTACACAGGTATATTTCCAAACAGGCTAAAACTGTCAAAAGTAACTTCAGTATATAAAAAGGGAGATATTTCTGATATGAAAATCTATAGACCTATATCAGTTTTATCATCACTTACAAATATAATAGGAAAGCATTTTTGTAATGAATTTAGAAACTACCTGGAATCATTTAATTTACTACGTACATGACCATCAGGCTTCCATGAAGGACATTCATGTCAGACTACTCTGACTAGAATGGTGGATGATTGGTTACCATCAATAGATCAAAGTGACCTTGTAGGTACAATGCTTTAGAAAGGTTTTTGTAAATCACAACATTCTGCTAGAAAATCTAAGAAAATATCAAGTTACCCATGAAAACTTAATTTGGTTTCAAACTTATTTTTGAATGCAGACAACGATAAGTGTCCATTTTTAATAAACTTTCAGATAAACTAATATAGTATGGTATTCCACAAGGATCAGGTTTTGGGCCATTACTCTTTTTGCTGTATGTCAGTGATTTACAATATAACACGGAGCTATCCGCTACAAACATATTCACAGATGACATGACTGGATCAAATGGCCATGAGATTAGCACTGAATTAAATCTAGATTTGGTAAAAATAAATAACTTGTGGTTATTAACAATATGGAATTCCATTCTACCCTATTTAAAGACAGCAGACTCATGCCAAGCTTTTAAAAAGCTTCTTACCTGTAGTCAACATCGACAGAAACAATCATTTGTATGATTTTGTTTAATTCAGCGCTTCTACAGTTTAAAACAACGTTATATCATGTAGTCACCTATAATGTTATGACGGTTAATCAGGTGATGGATAATCAAAGTTCTACTGTACAGTTGGATTGGCATCGGTCTTTGTAAGTACTAGTTAGTTCATATGATAATATTGGGGATGTTTTGCAGATACAGAAAACATTCACTCTATTGAAATAGAATCAGCTGCTACCAATTCTTTGAAATAAATGGATTAAAATATAATGTAAATCTCAGTTACTTTTGGACAAGAAACATTGTACTGGAGTTTTTTTATGAATCATAATTCCCTGAGCTTAGATTAATTTTCAAATAATCACCTAGGTACAGCTCAATATATTTTACCAGTGATGCATCACACACAGTCAGCTTGTGTAAAGGAGAGCTCATTGATATTTATGGACATGTGAGCACTAATTATAAGTAACCAATGAAATACAGTGAACTAAAGTAGTATTACAACCCATTTGTAGGTTACAAGCATTGGCTTTGTACACAAAGTTAGAGCTTTGATATAATTAAACAGTTTATCCTCATAAAGTGGAAGAGCCTACAAATGAGCTCCAGCAGGAGGATGAATGATAATAATTTACCACTTTCTTTAAATTACATCAAAGCAAACATGTTCCTGAAGGTTGGTGATTTTTTCCAGGTTCTTCCTTTGCCAGATATACTATACCTATCATTTGCTGAAAAATGCCATAAAAACCAGCAAGAACAACAATAACAACAAAGTAAAAATGCTGAATTTGGTGGGTGTTCTGAAGGTTTGTTTAAGGCAAATTAGATAAAATTTGAAGTTTTAAAAATCCAGATTTTCAGATGTTTTTGCTAAATCAATAAGCTTCCTCCATTTACTTATACATAATATATTCATTATATTTTTCCATTTTTTTATATCAGTTAGCATGATTAGGGGTGGAGATGGACAAAGCGCATATGTACATACCTGGTGGAGCATATTATATTATGATGTAGTCATCCGTTCATCAGACACATTTCTGTCTGTTACCAATTTTGTTTCTGCACAGTAATGTCACCATCTACTGATTTTGTGGTTACGGTCACCATGACTGAAGGAAAAAAAATGGTTTCTATACAATTGCTCCAGTTCATCAGCATTAAGTTTACAGTAACCAAATCTTTATGATTACTTGCACTTGGATTTTGGGATAAAAAGATTAACAGTTATGGTCACTGTGGCTGAAAGAATAAAAATAGTTTGTGCACAATAATTGAAGATATCAACAATCTAAGTTACCAAACTTAAAACAGATTTCTTGTACTTGGAGTAAAATACACCTATTGATTTTTAAGCCAAAAGTCAAGGTCACTGACCAAAACAAAAGAAAGGTTTCCACACAATATTCATTCTAGACCAAGTTCTTTGATGAAAGTTTATGAAGGGCTTGCACTGAAAGTATGAAAGGTCTTCTCAGTTTGTAAAGGTCAAGGATCAAGATCATTTTGCCTCAAAGAGTAGTTGATTCTCCAGAATAACATTGATACAAACATAAGTTTATTGACCTGATTTTATGGATGTCTTGCATTTAGGGTGTCAAAATTCTGGTGTCCAAAGGTCAGGGGTCATAGTTATTACAAGTGTAATAAGAAAATATTTAAACTTAGGTACTAGTCTGCATACCTTAACCAATGGTCATTGAGACCAGTTGGACAATAGTCTACCAAGCCAATGATACTCTACTAGAACCTTCATTGTGGGCTGTTAATCATGGAGTAGACATTCCATTTGCCATTCACAGCATTCTTTTTTGGGGTTGAGAGGGCATATAGCAATGTAATCATAAGTTGTCTTTTGATCATAATCTTTATTTTTTCTTCAGGCACATCTGATCATGTAAAATTTTCAGAACTGCCAAACCTAGTAGACAAATGCAATGTTGCACCAAAAGTTCAGGTGAGATTTAAAAAAATAATTCCACTGCTGTTTTTACTATTTTAAAGTATTTGTGTTGTATGCAATGAACTTTATTATACTCTATATTTATGATATTTACATTTTTCAGGCTTTAGATGATGGACAGTTTTGTTCAGTTAACACTTGATTCAGAATTTTTTAAGAAAAAGTAAAATAAATGAAAATGATTGGCTTTCGCAAATTTTTGAACAATTATAGAGAATGTTGTTTTTCGAAACAAAGTTTAATGTTAAGTGTATATCAAGAATGGTCTGTATATTTCACACTAATCTCAAAAATCAGAACATTCTCATCTCTTTCTCATGTATGTTGAGTAACTTTGATACCCTGAAAGACACTTGCAGCTAATTTCAGTGATACCTCCCTAATCGGTAAAATTGTGACAGATGAACATTGGACTTCAAAATCTGTTTGAACACTTAAATATTTATACTTTTGTCAAGCCATGTAGTCTAGAAACCATTTTTACACTGAAATATTGATATTTTGGCCAGGCTCTGTAGTCCAGAAACTGTTTGAACACTAAAATATTGATACTTTTGTCAAGCCTTGTAGTCGAGAAACTGTATCAACACACTACAGTTTGATATTTTGGCATAGCTCTGTAGTCCAGAAACTGTTTGAACACTGAAATGTGATAGATAAGGTTGATGCTGTCAATTTTGGCATGAAAATGTACAAGTAGAACAAGCAGGTGAATTTTTAAAACCACTTATTATGATAATGAACCATGTTGATTTTCCTGTAACATGTCATGTTTTGATCTATTCAAGGGTAAGAGGAGAGAAAATTGACACATGACTTAACCAAAGTCCAAGAAGCTATGTTTCTTAGATCACCATGTTCAAAAGTTAGTCCTCAACCATGCTTTCTCAGTCTGGTGCTTCATTTTCTTCTACATCTAAGATTACCCAATACCTGCATTGTTGCCAATCATATTTTGTACAGATTACCCAATACCTGCATTGTTGCCAGTCATATTTTGTACAGATTTTTAAAATGTGCATGCAGTCAGTAGGAGAAAATGAAATATTAAAATAAATTTCAGTTATGATATCTTTCATTTTAAAATTTCAGGATGTTAAAGACAAGTTCAAAGATACTAATGTTCCATTGAATCACAAAGTTGAGGTAAGTCCAGTCACATGATGATGGAGTGACCAGCAGAGATTCAGGGACAACAATCAAATTAGAAGTTTTAAAGGGGTGGAAGTATCTGTTCCACCAAGAATGTGTGATCTCTTGGTCTAAGTTCTTTCAAAGAGATCTTTTGTAATCTTTCATATAATTCTTATACAACAAATTCTTTGATCAATGATGCAAGTATGTATGGAAAATGTTTGTTTCTATTGAAAAACATATTGTTCTTTAAAGAAAAGCCAATTAAACTTATCACGAATTCTGCTTTTGTTTATACATCTACAAATATTGTACTTCCACCTCCGATCAAGAAAAGAAATCCATAACTAGCAACTAGTTTGAATGTATTATAATGGATGACAATCTTGTTCAACATGGAAATGAGTGTTCAGAAGAATAAATTTTTTAATATTTTATCACACAGTGACATATTTTATCTTTCAGTGTGATATCAAACTTTATCTTTTTTACATTATTACTCATCAGTGTGATATCATATTTCATCTTCAATATTGTATCACTCACTGTGATATCCTCTTTATCTTTAATATTTTATAACAGTGATATGTGATATCCTATTTCATCTTCAATATTGTATCACTCAATGTGATATAATATTTTATCATTTATACCTTATCACACATAGTGACATCATATTTTATCTTTAATACTTTATCACTCAATGTGATATATTATTTTATCATTTATACCTTATCACACATAGTGACATCATATTTTATCTTTAATACTTTATCACTCAATGTGATATATTATTTTATCATTTATACCTTATCACACATAGTGACATCATATTTAATCTTTTATACTTTATCACTCAATGTGATATATTATTTTATCATTTATACCTTATCACACATTGTGACATCATATTTTATCTTTTATACTTTATCACTCAATGTGATATATTTTTTTATCATTTATACCTTATCACACATAGAGACATCATATTTAATCTTTAATACTTTATCACTCAATGTGATATAATGTTTTATCATTTATACCTTATCACACATAGTGACATCATATTTTATCTTTTATACTTTATCACTCAATGTGATATATTATTTTATCATTTATACCTTATCACACATAGAGACATCATATTTAATCTTTAATACTTTATCACTCAATGTGATATATTATTTTATCATTTATACCTTATCACACATAGTGACATCATATTTTATCTTTTATACTTTATCACTCAATGTGATATATTATTTTATCATTTATACCTTATCACACATAGTGACATCATATTTTATCTTTTATACTTATCACTCAATGTGATATATTTTTTTATCATTTATACTTTATCACACATAGTGACATCATATTTTATCTCTTTTATACGTTATCACTCAATGTGATATCATATTTTATCTTTTATGCTTTATTACTCAATGTGATATATTATTTTATCATTTATACCTTATCACACATAGTGACATCATATTTTATCTTTAATACTTTATCACTCAATGTGATATGTTATTTTATCATTTATACCTTATCACACATAGTGACATCATATTTTATCTTTTATATTTTATCACTCAATGTGATATGTTATTTTAATATTTAAATATTTATATTATTTTAATATTTATACCTTATCACACATAGAGACATCATATTTTATCTTTTATATTTTATCACTCAATGTGATATATTATTTTATCATTTATACCTTATCACACATAGTGACATCATACCTTATCTTTTATACTTTATTACTCAGTTCCATGTACATTTTATGTCTCAATTAGCATGGAAGTTAAATCTTAGATAGTTCTCATTTTTTCTGTTTTATTTATATTAATTTCTTAGCAAGTAACTTTTATATATTTATTATATTAGATAAAACTGTACATATGGTTAATTTACTGTTTCTTTTCTGCACATTGTAAGTTTTTTCCTTAGTTCCAAAATATTAATTGCCATATTTTTTTTAATTGTTTTTTTTTTTTTTTTGTGAACTCAAATTTGTGTGCTGCTCCACTGTAGATGGCCATTTCACCGCCTCATTGAAAGCTTTCAGTATGCATAATCCAACCACAAAGATCTCATCATCCATAATAAATTACTTCTTGGGACCTAAAGATGTGCAGGACTGAATGATTCATACAGTGCTGAATCCTCCAAATTTTCCATGTATCTTTGTTTTAAAATTAAAGTTGCATTCCCTGCAAAATGTCAACCTGACCTGGGTGCAAGACAATACTATAATGAAATAACATATCTTGTGTATGGAACATGTTCAAGAAGTTAATTATAGCAAAGGATTTCATACTGTATCTTACTTACATCATATTTTATTTTTTGCCTTAGGTTAGAAAGTGGGAGAAAGAAATGCAACAGGTGTATGGTGAGACCAGTACTGATAAGCTAGTTGAGGGTGCAAAAGAAGCCCTTCAGAATTACTTCAAATCCCTGCCATCTAAACCAGGTAGATGGAGTAACCATGGCTATTTGGTAGCGATCAGAACTGTAGCACTCACATGGTTATCCTTGTTTTTTCTTTTATTACCGTCTTCTCACATTTATTCCAGTTATTTCCTTGAATAGCATTTAATAAACTCAGGTGTCAGCTTGATTTTAATTAATAATTATTGATTGGTTCTCATTCATATTATATTTCCGTAATGATTAGACCAAACTGACATAAGGTGACATACTGTTTATAAACAACTCAAACTTTATCAAACTCTCCCTCAACAAGTGACATACAGTGAGTCCAAAGCATTGACTTCAACATAAGCAGGAAAATAAATGACCAAAGTTACCTCTGAAAAATTAAGAAAGTGATGAACATCATCTGTGAGAAGGGAAAGAGTTGTGGTATTAAATGGTCAAATACTTGTTTAAAAATCATTTTGTGAATAATTTTTAATAAATAAACATTTTTGTTATAAAGGTTATCAGTTTTCTGAATTAAGTTTGTCTCTATTTTCAAGAGAATCACAAAGTTTTACTCCAGGATGTTTAAATACAAAGCACATGTGTACCATGAAAATAATGTGTATTTTGGCACTACTTTTATCATGTGAAGGTGCATACATTCTGACATTATTGTTAATTTAGAACAGAACTAGATCTTGTTTTTCAAAAGAATAGACAAATTTGAGCAAATAATTCTAACATCATCCAAACTTTTAATGGTTTTATCTGTAAGATATTGATGTTCTGATTTCATCTCAAGCAAATGTTTGCTCATCCTTGCTTAGATTTCTGAATGCAAAAAATTCAGAAATGTTAATTAAGTTCACTGGACACTTTTATTCTCATTTTTCTATAATGAATTCTAGCCATGAAAATAAGCTTATCTCCCTTGCTATCCTTGGTTATATATTTGAGTAAGATAAGCTGCTGATAAATGTTATATATTTTAAATATATTACAGATTAATATTTATTGTGGAATTTAATTGGTTCGTTGAAATAAGTTGAGTTGACATGTGTCTGTAACTGCTAGCATTTTATGCAGGTAGAATATGCATGGATTTTAATTTTTGTTGTTGCACCATCTTTACTCAGATTGATACAAACAAATCTGGCTAAGGTGATAAGATAAAGCATGTCTACATTTAATCAAAACACAGTCATCATTTAATTAGGTTCACATGGTAACGCTCATGGACATTGCTTTAATGGTTGATTGATGCTGTTCACATTTTGCTTACTAGAAGGCATATAACATTTATGATAATTACACTGAAAGCAAATTAAAACATGAAAATTTACTTGTCAAAATTTATTGAATTGGTATTTGAAATATTGCCTCCAGGAGGTGATACAAATATTTTAATTGATTGATGCTTATCATAAGTTGTGATTTACATAGTGTTGATCAATTTTTTAGAAAAGAAAATATTAAAAAATATAAATATAATATTAACTGATTTATGATGTTGATTCATAATTCCTGACATTAACCACCATTTTTTGTACAATAAATTGAGTGATCTACGAAGGCTTCATTTACCATTCTGACAGTAAAATGAGTTATCTATGAATGTTTTTATTTACCATTCTGACAGTAAAATGAGTTATCTACAGATGTTTCATTTACCATTCTGACAATAAAATGAGTTATCTACAGATGTTTCATTTACCATTCTGACAGTAAAATGAGAGATATCTTCATTGACAAAATGTAACTGCAATTCTTTTCAGGTTCAGCAAATAAGAGCCTAATTTTTTGGTAATTGTTTTTGGGGTGATGGGTATTGTCAACAATAAAAAATGGGATCTACCCAGTTCTGCTTTATAAGCTGTCATAAGTTAACTTTGTATGCTAAAGTGAGATAGTAATGTACCTCCATAGTCTAAGCTTGATAACCAGCAAATAAATAAGAAACGTTTGGTAAATTCTGATTCCTTAAAGACTGCTATGATGTGGTTTATCCTTAGTTTCACTGAGGGTTGTTAAGAAGCAATAGGTAAAGTTTCCCAAGGATTGTTGCAGGAAAATATACTTGGGACCTAGAGAAGGCAGGTCTAATATGGAGTCGTCACCCACAGATGGACAATTTAGAATTTTGTATCATTGTGCTATGAATTTTTTGAATAACCAGAGTACCCTGCCTTCCTCTGGTACCATGCATATAAAGAACAGCTTCAAGAGGGAACGATAGGAAACAATGCACTTGCAGTTCAAGCTAGAATTTTTAACATTGTTTTGGCATAAAAGAATCGTCTTACAAAAGATGCTTATTGAGAGAGAAATTTACATTGCTTTTAGGTCGTTACACCAGCTATGCAGATGGTGAGTCCCCAATGGATTATCTACAGCAGAGTATTCACCACTATGCCACTGCTATCAAGTTTAAGGGCAAAGATACCAATCTCCATCTGCAACTGGGAATGTTACTGGAGGAGAAATATTATGCTGAAGATATCTATGGCTTGAAAAAGGAGGTAAAATCAAGAATAAAGGAACATCCACTCTTTCTATATGCATAAAAAAATATCAATAAATACTGTTGCACAATGCAGAATACAATTCTTTGAATCTGATTGGTCAGTCGCAAGTTCATGTGATGCTACACATCCCTAGTGAGTCAGTGTATACCAAAGAAATTTAGCTCATGTGACTGTTATAATATAACTTATCAGAAAGCTAGAGCAGCATTATCGGCAAAGTCAATTGAAGACATCTTGATGCTATTTTTTTTCTTAGATCGACTAAATTGAGCAAATGTAAATAACACAAAACTCCCCTTTCTACCCTCTACCATTAGGCCCAGATGTAACCCATTTTCTCTTTTGCTGTCATGCTGTGAAGATATTCCAATGAAGAACCATTTTGTTCTATACTTGAATTTAATCACTTATCTTTTATTTTCAATGGTAAAGTAAACCACAGTGTTGTTTTATATAGTAAATACAACATTTTTGTAAAATCCAGTAAATGTTTGATATTTTGACCTTATCTCATCTTTCATTTTTGTCACTCTTGATATCAAGAAGTAGCATACATTTTTACCAGTGGAATTTTTCCATGCATTTTATTTATGTAAATTATTCCATTTTATTAGTAATTTTCCTAATGCACTTTATCTAAGCAATTCTTCAACTCCTTGACATATTTGTTACTCCTTGGTTTCCTTTATTTGCGGACATTACGGATGGCCCTGATATAATGATGACCTATCAAGGACCATCTAGATCAAAACATTATGATCTTGACAAAAAACTTTCTTCTCTAATGTCAAGACAGGAAGTGGCTGATGGAAGGAGTAAACCTTGAAAACCCACAATTGGAAATAATGATTGGTACAGATGCCAGTTGGGTTGGAGACACACTATCATAAATGCCATAACATGATGTGTTATCCAAAAATATGAATATTTACTCCCAATGCCCCATATATAATTTTTAGAAAAATAAAAATAAACCAGTGCCTCATTATATCCCAGTAACATGTAACATATATAAGCAACAAACAGTTTTGCTTAGAGCTTATATAAAATAATTTTTGTGTTTAAATGACTAATTGTCAGAAATGAAATTAAAAGGCAAGATGGTCAGGTAGAACTAACTGTAATTTCACATATTGCACAATTGACTGTTCATTTATTTAATGGCAAAGTGAGTCATCTGTAAAGTGATCATAGCACAGTAAATTTATATTTCATAAATCCTGCTTGACATCACTGGACTTCGTGAAGCAGATCAACAAGGGGCAGGATTTTATTCTTTGTGATGTTATGAGCCTATGCTATAAAAATAAGTAACAGAAAAGAGTGAAAACAACAAGCTTTGTAAAAATTTAACAAATAATTTTTTTCCCTAGAATACCAAGTAGAATACCAAGTAAAAAATGAGAAATGAGAACTTTCGATATTGCGAATTATATCCAAAAATGATCCAAAAATTACGGACACATGCCCTAGTAATAAAAAGTCATAAATAAAACTCAGTTCAAGTCCCAAAAGATTTAAAATTGAAGGTGATGACGTGACTGTCTGTTTTAGCCTGTAAAGTACTGATGTGTCAGCAGTCTCTTGTTGAATCATGGAAATATTATTCCAGGCTTGCATTCAGTATAAATTCCAATAAATGACTTTTGTATTTTGAGAGAAAATAATGTTTCGGCTATTGGATTTGATTTACTTTATTTTTATTGTTAAATCCAAATTTGTCATTTAGGGTTTAATATTTATTCATTAATTGGGAGATTTTTTCTAGAAAATTCAGTTTGACCTAGACTCTAGTTGTAAACAGGCTGACCTTGGCTTGGTTACCTCAATATCTGACCTTGCTTTAGACATTGTAAACAGGTCTTTAATACTATTGGTTAATTTCAAGGATAACTTTTATTTTTAGTTCTTGAGGGTGGGAAGTGAATGATTTCCTTCTAGATCATTCCATTATTACGTGACTTGGAGAAGGTAGCTTCTTTCTGTGACCTTCCAGAATCACATGATTCCTCTTGTTTACGAGGGAATTACATATATATATAGCTGTGTTTTGGAGGCTAACTTTAGTAGAATTTGGGCTTATTTTAAAGTTAAGTTGTGTATTTCATGTTTGAGTGTTATAATTATTCTGGACTTTGTGTCAATTCATTGAAGAAAGAGGATTTATTATTTATTTGAAGGAGAAAACATGTGCTCATAATTTATGTGGATGATAAATTAAACAAGAACTGCATCACGTGACATTGTCAGCCATTTTGGATTACATTGTCAAGATTCGAACCTGGAACTATTAGAACATTTATTTATTAGGACTTGCAATTCCATTAGTGGATTATTTTGTGAATTCTATATTTGTTGGATTTGATTCTCTAAAACCGTAAGTTTAATTATTTTATGAAAATAATTGTACTTAAATAAATCATTGTTGAAGTTATACAAGTTTGTTAGTTTTCACTCTTTCTGTGTTGCTGCTTATTCAAGCCTAAGCACGTAACAATAATCACTTGGATTCAGTAATATGAAAAAATAAAATTCAGCTTAAACTGGTCACAACATAATATAACTTAAAGTGCTAGATGTAAAAGCATGACTGGTAAAATCCTTACAGTCTCCAGATAATACAGTTCTCTTCTTGTCGTCAGGTCACAATTAGCAATTTCTAAAACCAACAATTACCTAATGGAACATAACATTCTAGCATGATCTAATGAGACTTGTTTATTTACAACACAATAGCCTACAAAATTCACATAGGAATCTCCAAAACCCTGACCTTGATCAAAATATTTACTCCTTCTTTTTACCTGATTAATATTCCTGATAAAAAAAAGCTCATACAAATATAGAATAATGAAGCTTTTATTAGTTGTTTAAATAAAAAAATTAAAAGAAAAGATAAAAAGACAATCAGGTCAGTACAAAAAGAAGAATGACAATGAGGTCAATCAGGTCAAGCAGAAATTAACTAAATTTTGGACAAGGTCAAGTCCAGCAAACAATGTTACATTACAATAACATGTAATAGAATAAAAAAAAATTAAACCGACCAACCAACAGTTAAATTAAATATATATAACAGTACATATTTTAAATATTATATCATCATTAGTTATTCAGCATGAGGACAATAAATGAATGCATATGGTATAAATTCTTTTGTAAGTCGAGTCAAACTGCAGGCAACAATGATCTTGATTTTACATAGCATAATGTGCCTGCAGATCAGGGTCTATGTTCTTGTTCTTTTTATGACTAATATCAAACTACACAGACACAGGTCATCTGATGCATTATGCAACAGCAGATCTGGGTGTGAGATGTTTGCCGTTAGACTCGACTTCTTTTTGAGTACATATGGTAGCTAAAACCCAAAAGTAACTAATATCTTTAAATAATCATTGACAGACAATATCATAACAGCAGAAGTACTTGAATGCAATTTTGTTGCATGTATGTGTGTGATTTCGATTTTTAACATAGCTATATCAATTTTTCAGTCATATTGCTACAATGCCTGCAGTGTATTAGTTTACAGTGATGTCTAACACTGGATATCATGCTGCAGACATGTATCATGATGTCCCACCCAGTCATGTTATCCTGACATGAGGCTGACCAGTCCTAACACTAACCTCTTAATGCTGAGCTCCAAGCGAGGGAGTTGCTAGTACCATTTTGATAAGTCTTCAGTATAAATTGGCCAGGGTTTAAACTCATGACCTCCCACGTCCAAGGCAGATGCTCTAACCACTTAGGTCACCAGAGTGGTTCAAATTTGTTGCAGAGTACAAGTTACCACTTGTAGTTGCAGATAATGTTTCAGACCTGCATGGTTGACACTTCCTCACAGCAATGCAGATATAGAGAGGCCATTCTCTATGCAGAGAAATATTCAACAAGGTCTTCTGAGAAGTGTTTGAGCAATAATACCATTTGGTCACAAATTAGTGCAAAGATGAATACAAATGACATTTGATTTGCCTTAAAAACCTGCTTCTAATTATGACTAATTATCACAGTTCAATGGATTTGAAAGACTGAAACTTGGTGTAGTTTTTCTTCAGTGTCTTTTTGGTTGTAATAATATGAGTGGAGTCAAAAACACTGGGGCATTTTTACATATTTTGTCCACTTTTATGGTTTCTAGAACAACAGAGTTGTAATGCAAAATTTGTTTCATGCACTGAAAAAAATTCTTTGTATATTTACATGTATGTAATGTTGTATAGTCATTTAATCAGCTGTTAATGCTGACACTGTAATGTTGATGTGCATGGTTTCACTTTAAATATCATGTCATTTAAATAGCTTATATGGAGCTAATGTTTTACATAGTTTTACCTTATCAATGTTAAATAAATTTTTTTGTATCTTGTAAGTTTTTAAACATTTGTATGCATGTAAAATAGTATGGATTGAACTTATTCATTATTTTTTAAAAATATTACTACTTTGTCAATTTGTATGGTTATAGCAGCTTCATTGGGATAAAGTGATTGATTGGTGGAGGGTAGAAAATCTTTAGTAGTGTATGCCATTATCAGTGTTACATGTTAAATACATGGATATAGAGTCTCATATAACTAATGAATTGGCTTCTTGGCTGACAATAACTGATAATTTCATTTGATGGCCACTCAAACCATGAACCCAGGTATTCAGCTGTCAGTCTGATTTCCCATGCTGACTTGCTCCATAGTTACTAATCTATTCTAGTCATCATTGTAGGATCAGTCGGATTTCCCCTCCATGAACCTGCAAGCTAAGGAGAGCTCCAAAGAAGAAGAGTGTGCCGCTATATGCAAGCTGCGTGGAATAGATTCTTCAGCTCCACTCCCACTCCAACTGAAGGCTATAGATGAAGAGTATCATCATCTAATCAACAATGGTCAGAGTGCTAAGGCAGATCATGTGATGGAACTGTTTCAGTTTAAGTCCAAAAAAGGTTCTCAGGTAACAATGGCAGTCTTATTGTAGTTGAAATGTTTAGGTAGAACAGATAATGTTTTACATTATGACCAGTTTTAGTTTCTTAAACTCTTCAAATACAAAAACAGACAAAATTTAAACTCAGCTTTCTAAGTACCTTTAAGAATAAGAATCCATGAACAATGCATACATTTTCAAATGCCATACAGCTAAAATTGAAAAATATAATGCAAAGAATTTCTCACATCTTTCGTTATAAAAAGGCACTACAAATTAATATTTTCCATGGAAATAAGCACAGCAATGTAATAATTAGTAATACATTTACCACTGTTAAAGAAATGATAGTTTAGTTTTTGAAATATTATATCAGATATTTATTCTGTGGAAAACTATCCTGATATATTTAACCATTGTCCGATGGAAATTCATTGGGAAAAAATACTTATTTATTCCATTGTTTGAGACTGAATGCCTTTGCCAGATTTTATTGTCTGAGATTGAATGTCATCTTTTGTCTAAGATTGAATGTCTTTGATGTATTCCATTGTCTGAGATTGAATCTCATTGACCTATTCCATTGTCTGAGATTGATCCCCTTTGACTGATTCCATTATCTGAGATTGAATGCCTTTGACAGATTCTATTTTCTGAGATTAAATGTCTTTCACAGATTCCATTTTCTGAGATTGAATATCTTCTATGGATTCCATTGTCATAGATTGAATGTATTCTATCAGTTCCATTGAGACTGAATGTCATTCATCAATTCAATTGTCTGAGATTGAGTATCTTGCATGGATTCCATTGTCTGAGATTGAGTATCTTGCATGGATTCCATTGTCTGAGATTGAGTATCTTGCATGGATTCCAATGTCTGAGATTGAGTATCTTGCATGGATTCCATTGTCTGAGATTGAGTATCTTGCATGGATTCCATTGTCTGAGATTGAGTATCTTGCATGGATTCCATTGTCTGAGATTGAGTATCTTGCATGGATTCCATTGTCTGAGATTGAGTATCTTGCATGGATTCCATTGTCTGAGATTGAGTATCTTGCATGGATTCCATTGTCTGAGATTGAGTATCTTGCATGGATTCCAATGTCTGAGATTGAGTATCTTGCATGGATTCCAATGTCTGAGATTGAGTATCTTGCATGGATTCCATTGTCTGAGATTGAGTATCTTGCATGGATTCCATTGTCTGAGATTGAGTATCTTGCATGGATTCCATTGTCTGAGATTGAGTATCTTGCATGGATTCCATTGTCTGAGATTGAGTATCTTGCATGGATTCCATTGTCTGAGATTGAGTATCTTGCATGGATTCCATTGTCTGAGATTGAGTATCTTGCATGGATTCCATTGTCTGAGATTGAGTATCTTGCATGGATTCCATTGTCTGAGATTGAGTATCTTGCATGGATTCCATTGTCTGAGATTGAGTATCTTGCATGGATTCCATTGTCTGAGATTGAGTATCTTGCATGGATTCCATTGTCTGAGATTAAATGTCTTCCATGGATTCCATTGTCTGAGATTAAATGTCTTCCATGGATTCCATTGTTTTACGTGTACTGATTTTTAAACATTTTGATGAGCTTTCATCAGTTCCAAAAATTAATGATTTAAGAAAAAGTATGGGTAGAAAAATTGTCCTTATGTATATAGTGAAAACAGATAAAGGTAACACCTAATGGATAGGATTTGTGTCAGGGAGAGACTGGCCAGGTCAATGATGTGGAACTTTTCCCCAAGAGTATCATTTCCAGATATGAAAAACTGATGTATATTTCACACATTATATGTGCATCATTGATGTCAGGTGAATGATGTCACATATGTAGCACATCAATTTATCTACCAATAGCATAAGACTAGACTTGTCTAGCACAATGAAGAATTAAGTAAATCTGTCTAGTGGGCAAAAATGTAATAATTACATGGAGATTGAAGTTTAAGCTTGTGCGACATACTGTATGTCAAGGATATTGAAGGTTAAATGACTTCATGTCAGACATCAACAGTCTATATTAGCTGTTGGTCAAAATTTGTAAAGTCCAACTGACCACAGATTGAATAAGAATAAATTTGCACCTGAAATGTAAACTTGAGGCTGCATGGTTAGATACCTACATAGTATTCTTCACTTAATATGTACAATTTCAAATTATTTCAAGTGCTTCACATTATATTTGTTTTCAAGAGATTTTCACATACAAACTCTTCTGATTGAGTTCTTACAACAATTTCATAAGACAAATCTTTGTTGTAGAACACTTTTTGCTAATAAATATAAATTGTTATGTTGAATGTTGCATTTGATTAATTGGTATTTTATTAATAAGCATTGTATTTTGCTTTTAAGTTTAAGCTCATTAATGAAACCCAATACATACTATCAACAGGAAGGTGCTACAGCTCAGAAAGCCATGATGGAGGAGAACCCCATTGGTCAGGCATACCTGAAATACATGGATGCACTGGCCCTGGATGAGGCAAAAGCACTTTACAACTTTCATGTGGGACGCCTCCTTGTCATTCAGGGAAAATATGATGATGCAGTCAGTAGACTAGAGATCAGTCTCATCTGGAACCCAAACCATCAGCTCTCCAGGTAGGGTGTTGTGTTGTGTATGAATAGAAATCATCTAATAGATAGCATGTGTGAAATATTGGTCTTATTGGGATATTTTCATATGCTGCCATAAGGTGTCATGTGATGATGTCCATTTGTACATTTGTCTGTTAATCTTTTTCTTTTCTCATTTCTGCAAAGTAACTAGAGTTTTTCACCATCTAACCTTATCAGATTTCGAATATAGTTTTCAAATGGAGCCAATAAGAGACCTTTAGATGTTTTAGTTTGGGTAAGATAAGAAAAACACCTATTGATTTTTGAGTGAAATGATTGAAGGTCACAGTGACTCCCATTGGTGTCTACATGATATCTTGAGCTCCATATAACCTACTTTGATCCCAAAATTTTTTGGATGGCCTGCATTTGAGAACATTAAGATACCTGTTTGTTTGGGGTCACCAGGATTGAAAGATGTATAATCAATTTTTATGAAAGTGCTTAAGGTCTGTACAGCTTGTTTTGATTGAGCTTTGTAACATTTGAGATATGAAAGTACTTAAGGTCTGAACCATGACTAAACTTTGTAAATGATTTGCAGACACAGATGACAATACTTGATTTGGGGGTTAAAAATGATCAAATGTCAGGATCAGATTCAAGAAGGCAGACAGTTTCCACCAAATATTTCTTATGCCACAAACCATGACCAAGCTGTATGGATGGCATGGATTAGAGAAAAGAAAAGCATGTATCAGTTTTGGGTAAATAGATCAAAGTTCAAGGTCAAGACAAATGATTTGTGTAATATAACTTGACATGTTTTTTTTTTTCCAGAATATTTGTCCAAGAGTAAAACTTTCTGAAACAGAATAAATCTAGAAATTAGAAATGAAATACAATTTTAGTACCATCCAGGTAGAGACTTGAGTAATGTGTGAGTTCATTAGTCAAATAGTGTTTTTTTCATACATTTTAGCTCATTGGGTGTGAGACAATCATTTCATTAGACACACAGCGTTAGTAGTCCCATTTCTTGCAATTTATGTCATTCTTTTTATCATCGCTGACTGAAAAATGTACCTGTGAACTTACACAGTTCATTATTGTAATGCAATATTTCTATTATGACAAAATCAGGGGGACTTTTTCTATTTTAAATGCATTTGCTTTCAGTTAAACTATATCAACTTGATGTAAAGCATTTTATCATTAGTAAAATTGGTAGAAAAAGTTTGTGAAGAGGTAGATATGGAATGAGGGATAACTAATTTTGTGACCTCAATATGACATTCATATCCTGAAGTCAATAAGAATTACCATTGATGTGACTACTCAAGACATACTGGTAAGTCAAACACAATGTGGGAGATTTGATGAAGAATTGGATTCCAAAATGTCCAAAAAGAACTTTTTTTTTATCACACCATCAGGTAATCACTTGAAAATGAAACTTCATAAAGACTGGTGACTAATGTTAGAAGAGCATAATCTTGTAGAATTTGTTTGGATGCATCAGTATGATTAGGTGCATCAAATAGGTGAATCTTAAAGTAAAGACAGTTATTTATTTGGTTTTTATTTTAAAAAAATTATATCTCATTGTGTGATGCAGTTGGCCTGTTATGACTTATGGGGCTGGTCAACTTTTTGAAATGTTTCTTAAACCTGTTTGCAACAAAGAATTTAGAACATTATGATATAAATATTTCCTGCATGCTATTTCCAGTACTTTCCCAATGTAAAGTAAATATTATTTTAGTGCCATTGTTAAAATGACAGAATCGTATAAATTCTTTTTCAGTTGTTCTGCACATGTACATTTTCCAGTAATTTATTTCTTCATTAGCAAGAAAGCAGATGTAGTGCTTACTGTTTGTGTTATTTACAACATAAGAAACAGTTTAAGTTCTTGTCACCTTAATGGCTCCATCTCCCAAAACAACCTGACCTCATTAAATCATCATTAGTTTTGATATAAATAGTTATTTTGTGAGCTATGGAACCAGTTTATATTTATATTCATTTTCCTTCTGAAGATAATTGAGCTCTCTTGTTGTCAAAATTTGAAATCCTCTTTTTAATTTGGCAAAGTAATTTTAAAAGAAAAACCTGAAGGGTATTCCCACTCTACTTTGGTCATCTCTAGTTTAGTGATTAATGTGCCATAGAATTACATTTTAAAGTCACAGGTTCGGCTTTCATTGTGAACAGGTTACAACACTTATCTTTGTAATAGTTAAATTAATTTTTTGTTTCTTTCAGACCAGAAACATGTTGCATCAGATCTATAAATGTATTATTATGCAGTGAATTTTAATACTTAAAACTGATACCTTTTATAGATACTATCTAGGTCTGGCCCTGGCACTGAAGAGGGAGGGCCCAGGAGCCCGAAGTAAGGAGGCTATTGGTTATCTTTTAGAAGCCTTAGAGACATTGCTGCAAGAAAAATCAAAAGAGGCAGTTTCATTTGATGATCCAAGGTAAAACCAGCAATTTAGGTCAAGTTATGTAAATGAAGAATGTGTGATGACCCTATTTCTCTCTGTATTTTGTATTGCTTGTCTTTCAGAGGGAGAATTCCAACAAATCTTGTATCCAGATGATAGGGGCTACAAGAATTTAGTATCTGGGCTATTTTATGTTCAGTTGTGGTAGCCCAATATGATGTTACATGATATTACTTATTTAGCATTGTTTTTAAAACTAGCTATGAAAGTATTTCAAAAAGTCAAATGAATTATAAATGGCTGAAGAAAAGAAGAAAAAAATGGAAGTCTTAAAGTTTCATAATGAAAATAATTTTTCTGGTCTCATGGGCTACCAGTGGTCATCTGAATTTAAAACTTGTTGGACCATAAACTATTTTTTGAAAATTGCTGATAAAATGTTTAGGTTGGTGCTTGCAGTGGCAGAATCATAAAGTTCTGAGAGAAATTGATTGCCAGTGGTAAGTGACCGTTTATTCAAAGACATGGAATCTGAATCTTGCCTCCATCTATGTGATCATTGAATTGAGAACAATGCAAAAAGAATAAATCATATTATCTGAGCTGAAAGCAGAAAAAAATGTAATTATTTTTGAAGATAGGCCAGGATTTTTATTGTAAAACTCCTTAGATAAAAAACTTAATGTCATTTTTAGTTGACTTAAGAGAGACTCATGGATCCTTCATAATGAATCCTGCATGATTTGATTTATTTTCTCTCTTCCATATTACAAATCATGAAAGACGAGCTCTATATTTTGATTGTTCAGTTTGTATTGAATAGTAAAACTCGTATATAAGGATAATGATAACATGTCCATATTTCTTTATGACAGTTTGATAAAACGGGTTTTAAGGGCTGAGAATTTGATGCAGACGACTAATGTTCATCTGCTGAGAGGAATCATACAGCTGGGGAAACTTCTGTCCCAGAATCCAGACATCAAAGCGGCCATGTCACCACAAGATGTTTTTCACAAGTAAGATCTGTAGAATTATCTTCACCTATTTACACCTTGAATAGAAAATAAACTTCATTCAGCAGAGATGGAACTAGTTGTGTACTAGAACAATGGAGCCTATGAATCCAAGTGATAATGAATTCTTTATATTTCCTGTGGCTTTTATAACCAATATGCGAATAGCATTGAATTGCTCCATCTTGAATCATGCTTGACTTGCATTTTATCCAAGTCTAGTATGTACATCTCCATCTTGTATCATACTTGACTTGCATTTTATTAAAGTCTAGTATGTACATTTCCACCTTGTATCATGCTTGACTTGCATTTTATTAAAGTCTAGTATGTACATTTCCATCTTGTATCATACTTGACTTGCATTTTATCTAAGTCTAGTATGTACATCTCCATCTTGTATCATACTTGACTTGCATTTTATCTAAGTCTAGTATGTACATTTCCATCTTGTATCATGCTTGACTTGCATTTTATCAAAGTCTAGTATGTACATTTCCATCTTGTATCATACTTGACTTGCATTTTATCAAAGTCTAGTATGTACATTTCCATCTTGTATCATGCTTGACTTGCATTTTATCTAAGTCTAGTATGTACATTTCCATCTTGTATCATGCTTGACTTGCATTTTATCTAAGTCTAGTATGTACATTTCCATCTTGTATCATGCTTGACTTGCATTTTATCAAAGTCTAGTATGTACATTTCCACCTTGTATCATGCTTGACTTGCATTTTATCAAAGTCTAGTATGTACATTTCCATCTTGTATCATACTTGACTTGCATTTTATCTAAGTCTAGTATGTACATTTCCATCTTGTATCATACTTGACTTGCATTTTATCAAAGTCTAGTATGTACATTTCCATCTTGTATCATACTTGACTTGCATTTTATCAAAGTCTAGTATGTACATTTCCATCTTGTATCATGCTTGACTTGCATTTTATCTAAGTCTAGTATGTACATTTCCATCTTGTATCATACTTGACTTGCATTTTATCAAAGTCTAGTATGTACATTTCCACCTTGTATCATGCTTGACTTGCATTTTATTAAAGTCTAGTATGTACATTTCCATCTTGTGTCATTCTTGACTTGCATTTTATCAAAGTCTAGTATGTACATTTCCATCTTGTATCATACTTGACTTGCATTTTATCTAAGTCTAGTATGTACATCTCCATCTTGTATCATGCTTGAATTGCATTTTATCAAAGTCTAGTATGTACATTTCCATCTGGTTAGCACATGTATTAAATCATCAACATTACTGAGGAACTCTGATTCTCTTTATTCATCCACTCTGGTCACATTGGTTAGCATTGATCATGAGCCCTGTTCACATTGGCTGGCAAAGATGATGAGTCCTGTGTGCATTGGTTGGCAAAGACTTTGCATTCTGGGAACATTGCTTAGCAAAGATTATGATGCCTGGGTACATTGATTGGCAAAGACCATGAGCTCAGGGTACATGGGTTATCAGACTTGTTCTACAACTTGGCAAGAGAGTGTAAGCAATGAATAATATTTTAGTTGTGCTTAGATAGTTAAATTGGGAAAATGAAGTACAGATTTTAATATTCTATGATGATAAGAGTGTTCAGTCTGGGTTAAACCAGACCAAAGATAGAAATTTAGGTCAGAACCTAAACTCTGGGCTTCTGCTTTTTTTGAACCAATAACCAGCTGATGCTGACCTATGTTTGCATTTCCATATAGTGTGAATTTCAGTGATGCCTGGGTAAAGTCAGGTATGTTTGTGTGATTTGGATTTTTAACGTAGCTTCAAAAAAAATTCAGTCATATCGAACCAATGTTAGTGAACCCTTTTTAATTCCAGTGAATAATAGAAATAAATAAATTATTCTCAACCTTTTATGAATATATTATATTACCAGTATAATTGTAAATTTTATCTCTATTTAAATTACAATTATTATTAGTTTTTTTTGTTATTATTGTTATTGTTGTTGTTGTTGTTATCTTCATTATCATTGATACTGTTATCATTATTATTTACAAGTTTTAGATCACTCAGAATATTTTGGTTCTTTCAGTTATACTGTATATATACCCAGTTGTGTAGGTCAAGATTTACCAATATGTTGTCTTTGCATACGTTATGAGAAATGTTTAGGTGTAATATTATTCCCAGTATACCTAGTGAATAATTCCATTTTCCAGATGTTATTTGGCCAGATTAGTTTGTTGTTTGTTTTCTTTATCAAGCTCGAGAATCTGCTGGCACTGCTTTATTAATAATGTGAACAAACCACCTCTTTTATGAAAAAACACAAATTTCGTAAATTCTTAGACAACTTCATATTGAAGTTTTTAATGATGTTTTACCTTTTTCACTATTTTTTCTTTTGTTTGTAATTTATTGGAGACAGCTAGTTTTAATGTATATCTCTGGATAGTGGTCATGCATGTTGTATGCTTATTCCAAGCCAGTCTAATGCACTCATGAATCTTTTAACTGATCATGTTAATTGTCTTTGCTCTTGCACATTCTGCAGGTGGTGAGAAGTCTTGATTTTTATATATATTTAAAATAAAATTATGGTTTCCAGTTTCACTGTATGTTGTCTAAAAGCTGCCATAATTAAATGGCTTTTCTATCTCTCTATACTTACCATATTTCATGATGCACACTGATTTATATGTATTTGTATAAATTTGACTTAGAATGAGGTGAAAAACTTTGCTCTGTCATATAATGTGCATGTGATATCCTGCATTTCAAAATCTGGATGGCTTTGCGCCATTTTCATTGTAAACAACTGTTATTCTGCCATTTTCATTGTAAACAACTGTTATTCTGCCATTTTCATTGTAAACAACTGTTATTCTGCCATTTTCATTGTAAACAGCTCTTATTCTGACATTTTCATTGTAAACAGCTCTTATTCTGCCATTTTCATTGTAAACAACTGTTATTCTGCCATTTTCATTGTCAACAACTGTTATTCTGCCATTTTCATTGTAAACAGCTGTTATTCTGCCATTTTCATTGTAAACAGCTGTTATTCTGCCATTTTCATTGTAAACAGCTGTTATTGTGCCATTTTCATTGTAAACAGCTGTTATTCTGCCATTTTCATTGTAAACAGCTGTTATTCTACCATTTTGAATAGTGCATTGATCGTCATTTACACCACGTTTGATTAGTTTACAATAAAACTGGGCTTGACTCTTTCATTGTTCTTTTCTGTCAGTACTAGATACTTGTATGATGCACTCAATTACATCTGATGTGAAAATAAAATTCCTGGAAGAGATTCACATTAATCTTCTGTATTAATGTTTTGTAGAACAGAAAAAATAAATCAATACACCAAATAACTCGATCAAATCAACAGTAACTGTTCTTGAATATTTATGGGAATGGTAATCATGTAATGTGATAATATGCAGTTTGCAAGTAATCATGATAGTGTGAAAAGAACTAGTTAACAGTCTCTTGTATTTACTTTTTGTTGAGTTACAGAACAAAACTACACAATGACATGAAATGAAATAAATTTGTCGACATAAGTACTCAAAGAACTTGACTATCGAGGGTTTTAGTTTTTGAATAATGCTAATAAGTAATGTTTATTTCAAAAGGAGTGAATATAACCTGGTAGACAACTTAGTGTCATGTTTCTCTTAGTAGAACAGCCTGTCAAGTTTTTTTAATGCAGCAATTATGCTCAGCCTCTCCTGATTTTACAATAGATATAAAAAGTTCACATTATTCAAAGCAAAATACTCCGGTATTAAAGATATTTCCAGATATATATCATAACTTCTTGTTCTCTCTGCTTTATTAATGTACAGTTTTATTTCCCTTAATATCCTTCATTTTAATCTCCACCATAGCTGTGGTAGGGGTATTTAGTGTTGCCTTTTTTTGTCTGCATGTCTAACCAATTCTACATTTCTGTTAGCTTTTCAGGTACAGTGGTGGGGAGTTTGTGTTCTATGACAATGTATATAGCTGTGCGAGCACTATACATGTTTTATCTACCCCTCATTCTGCTCGTTTGTTTTAAAAAACATATTCATAATACTTTGTGTGAAAACTGTACTGAAGGTCAATCTTTTTGTTTGACTGCAGTGCCTGCCTGCTTGCCACACAAACCCTGCCCTTGGTCAGTAGAGGTGATCTGTATCAGCAGCTGGAATGGGTTATTCTTGATGCTCACTCATGTTTACTGGACTTCTTGATTGCTTCAAGCCCAGCTGACAGCACCAGAGAAAAATTAATAACCCAGCGATGTCACTGGCTGTCATCCAGGATCTTCCATTCCACTATTCCTAGTAATGACCAACTGCTGACACTCCAGGAGAAAGTAAGTACACAGTGTTACATACATGATTTATTCCAAGTTGGCAGAAAGGACAAATGTGAAATGTGTAAGAATATGTCTAGATGGTTAGGGATGAGATGTATTCATAAAACATATCAAGCATGTTCTATCCTCAGAGTTACAACAAAACACAAATGTGGCTTTACATTTATTACATACCCTGTATTGTATAATTATTACATACCCTGTCTTGTACAAATATTACATAACCTGTCTTGTACAAATATTACATACCCTGTCTGTACAAATATTATGTACTGTGTCTTGTACATTTATTACATACTCTGTCTTGTACATTTATTACATAGTTACCATGTCTTGTACAAATATTACATACCCTGTCTTGTACAATTATTACATACCCTGTCTTGTACAAATATTACATAACAAGTCTTGTACAAAATATTACATACCCTGTCTGTACAAATATTACATACCCTGTCTTGTACATTTATTACATACCCTGTCTTGTACATTTATTACATAGTTACCATGTCTTGTACAAATATTACATACTCTGTCTTGTACATTTATTACACAGTTACCCTGTCTTGTACAAATATTACATACCCTGTCTTGTACATTTATTACATACCCTGTCTGTACAAATACTACATACCCTGTCTTGTACATTTATTACATACCCTGTCTGTACAATTATTACATGCCCTGTCTTGTACAATTATTACATATCCTGTTTTGTATAATTATTACATACCCTGTCTTGTACATTTATTACATACCCTGTCTTGTAAAAATATTACATACCCTGTCTTGACCGCAATGATGGCCTAGTGATTAGAGCATCCACCGCAGAAGTGAGTGGTTGTGTGTAAGATCCTTGGCCGAGTCATACCAATGACTTACAAAAATGGTACTAACAGCTGCCTTGCTTGGCACTCAGCATTAAGAGGCTAGTGTTAGGACTGATTAGCCTGGTGTCAGGATAATGTGATTGGGTGGGACATCATGCCCCACTGCTAGACATCACTATAAACTGATCACAGTGATATGACTGAACTTTTTTAAAGCTATGTTAAAAATCCTAATCACATACCTTGTCTTGTACAATTATTGCATACCTTGTCTTGTACAATTATTACATAACCATGTCTTGTATGCTTTCCAAATATTTTCACTATAATGAATCCAACTTAGATTGGAATTATAGAAGATCAGTTTGATGCAGTTAAGAATATGAACAGAAAGACAATTGAAAACACGTTTCTAAATAATTTACCTCTACAGTCAAAACCTCTACAGGTTGGACACTCAAGTGAAAAAAAATGTTATTTTTGTTCTTTTTATACAGGTTAAATGCACCAAAATTTTGAATGTAGGGTTTATTTAGACACCTATTTACTCTTACAATTAACACAGATGTCCAATCCGTAATTATATATAACAAACCTAACATTTCCATTTATTACCAAAAAGTTTGAATTATTAAAATATGACAACACATATTGAAGAAATGCAATCTAATTTGGTAATAATTGGCATGTTTGCTGCTGGATATAATGAGAGAGTACTGTAAGTAACAAAAGGCAGTTTATGTGCATTTTCTGGTATCAATGCTGAGAAAATAAGAGTTAGTTTAGGTGGGTAACAGTATCATGGGCAGAATATTTCAACAATTAGATCTTAGATGAAGTTGGTGTGCAAAGTGATATCAAACATATGAGAGAGAGAGAGAGAGAGAGAGAGAGAGAGTACTTCGCTGATAATTTTTTTTTTTAAATTGTTAAAAATACAAAGTAAGAGGGTCTCATAGGGACATGTCAATTTTCAAGATGTGGTTAGAAATGACCCACATTTGGAGAAAAACTTTAACCCCATGTTTAATTCCCAAGAGGCATTTCACAAGATAAATTGACTAAAATACCATATATAGCTAAAATCCATTTTACCTTCAGAGTTTCACAAATATGGTATGCGTTATTATACTTTTAAAGAAGCAAAGTTGAAGTGAAGGCACTTACAATTTGTCCATTAAAATTACAGAAGAATAAAATTTGTTTATTAACTGTCCAGTGTAAAATAAAGGTCACTTTATTAGAATGCTGTATGCTTGTTACAGTATGACTGTGTTATAGTAAGAAATGGTTTTTATCTAGCTAATAAATTATATTTAAGCTATGGACTTTGAGATGAAATCAAGCAAGCAATAAATGAAATTTCAATAAAACCCTAATTTAAAATGAACAAAAAGTGATGTAGAAATGTTTACATTGAGGAATTGGGTGTAATAGTTTCATTTCAAACATACCATCATTATACATGTCACATGATTATCAATCTTTAACATGGACCATAACACACAGCCACATGTAACAAGTTTTATTCCGATAATTAATTTTGCTATATAATTGGTATTCTTTCATTTGATAATGTAAAAACAAAAATCTAAGCATCATATATTGAATCCCAGCTGCATTGTGACGTTTTACCATTAAAAAACCGAATCACACTTGTACTACTGAAATAATGCTTTGCATTTTATAGAGTGAAATCCATGGTCAAAGAAACATTGCTGTTTATCATAAACTTGTCAATATTCTTCAATAAAGATGGTTTGAACATTCTCATTCAAGAAAATGATGTGTAATAACTTCTGTTCTTTTATACTTATCTCTTTGATTTATATGCAGAAGTATAAGCCACATTATATTCATGGTCATGTTGTAATTATGAAATTTCATATAACTGACCTTGCTTATCAGCCTACTCATACTGTAAACATAAAAAATCATGATCTTCAGTAACATAATGCACCTGTAGATCAAGGTCTTTGTTTTTTGTTCTATTGATTAATATTAACAAGCTGCACAGACCCAGATCTCCTGATGTATTATGTGCCCGCAGATCTGGTCTTTGCAGTTTGCAGTTGGACTTGACTTACAAGAAATTGCAAATGGTATGCAGTTTATTTTTTAGTTTGAAGATATCTTAAGCTTGAAGGGTTAAGAAAACTTGTCCTTTATAAACAAGTGTCCTTTATATAGATTTGTCACCTGAGGTAAGTTTCATTATATTTTGCATAAAGCCAAGATATGGGATATAAATAGAATATTAATGTAGTTTTAGTATTTTCTCTCTAACATTTTAATGAACTGATCTTTTTTAAAAAGCATTCTTGCTTTTTTCTAAATAAATCATAACAGGTTCATGTTTCACTTCTGCAAATATGGCCTTGCTTGTCACACACATATATTCTGAAACAGGGATTACTGTAAAGATTATGATTCTTAGACCCTCTTTTTTGTGTATACAAGTGTATACAAGTAATCCATACAAATAAATATTTTGCTTTTTGAAATTTAAGGTGGTTAATAAACATTATAAGAATATTTTTACCCATAATAATTTGTGTGCCTCAAAAAATCAAAAGAGAGTGTAAACAATGACAGGCATTACAGTAATTAAAATTAAAGTATGCATGATTCCAAATATTCATCATGGTTTACACTGTAGTAAATTTATCATGGCCATGATTGGAATCGAAGAGGATGGGATAAGAGTGTTTTAATTATCTAAACCACAAATGAAATTACAAAGAAAAAAACAATGTCCAATAAAAGTGATTTGGTTTTTTAATTATCTAAACCACAAATGAAATTACAAAGAAAAAACACAATGTCCAATAAAAAGTGATTCGGTTTTTTAAAACTGTTTTCTTCTTCACTTGATTTTAATTGTTTTTATTTTAGTTTCATCCATTTGTTGTAATAATTATTGCCTCAAATATTGAAATGTAGGAGATAAATAATAATAAATAGTAATAACTTTCTACATTGGTCCATTGTTTCATCTATTATGACTTTTGTCTGTTCATTTTTGTAACATATAAAGCTTTGTAACTCCTACACATAGTTGGCTGGTTAATTGCTATTTATAGATGAAATGCTACATTTAAAGGTTTCAGCTATTCAAGTCCAATTTTGATTGAATTATTGCCATTTTTCAATTAATTTTACATGTCACTTACAGGAGACCCTTGTAACCAGCATAACTTAGGAATAATATTAAACATATTTGAATGCAGTTTGTGATTGCATTCTTGCAAAGCCTTTGTGTAACTTTTAGGAGTTTTTGTCTTGTCAGTTTTTTTTAATAGATTTATGGCCCTTGGTAATTACCTTCACATTTTTATGCTGTTTGTAACTAGTACAGATGAAATATCACTTCATATACTGATGCAACTTGGTCAGAACATAGTCACATATGCCTAGATGTGCCTTTTTTAAGCTTATGTTATCCATACCATTTTGATAGAGTTATAATTAACTGACATTTTAACTAACATAGCCCTAGAACCATTGAACATGTTCTGATGTAATTTGGTATGAACATTGTCTCATGCACCTAAATGTGTCTTTTAGAGTTGTGTCCCTTTAACTACCTATCCGCACACAAGAAGTTGTTTGTAACTATAATAACACAAGAACCATTCAAAATATTTTGAAGAAGTTTGGTATGAACATTATATCAAACTCACTTGTGTCTTTCATTTTATTTTTTTGTCAACTCTATTTTATATAGAGTTGTTGCCCTTGAAAATTAGCTTAATATTCTTCATATGGAATATTGATTGTTATTTGCTCATTTACCAGCCCCCAACCCCCAACATTGAAAGCTGTGTCATATACTTTTATGTGCCATTTATGGGTTTAGTCATTATCCTGTCAAGCGTATTGTTTCAAATGTAATGAGACTGTTGGGGTAATTTTACATTTTTCATAGAGAAAGTTTTGTTAGTTATGAAACTAAGAATTATTAATTATATTATTATCATTATTAAACTTTTTTTTAAATAGTTAGTGGTTCATCATCATTATCAGTCTCTTGACCTAGGGTCATCGCCGAGGTACTGTGAACATCTGACCAGTTCCCTTCACTTGTCTTGATCATGTGCTAATGCCTCTGTGTCTGTAACACTTTTTCTGGTCCATTCTGTGATATTATCAGTCACCTTTTTTCTGTGTCTACCTCTCCTTATGTCACCCTGGATGCTGCCATACCATTTCAGCTTTTTCTTTTTGACATTGGTGAGGAGGTCTTCATAATGGCCTACTTTGTGCCTGATGGTGTTACTCACTTCTTCATTTGTTATGTGGTCAATGTAAGAGATGCAAAGGATGGTTCTGTAGCATCTCATTTCAAGTGCCTGGATTCTTCATTGTAATTCTGCTGTCAGGGTCCAGGCCTCACATGAATACAAAAAGATTTGAGATGACTAGTGCTCTTAATAATCTGAATTTAGTTTTCAGACAGATGTTCTTGTCTCATCAGATGGGTCTTAGTTTTGACATAGCTGCCATTGTCTGTTCTGCTTGTGACAAAATTTCTGTTCTTGATCCTTGTTCAGTGATTAGGGGAACAAAATATTTGATCTGGCTCACTGTTTCCATTTCCTGTCCTCTGACTTTAATCTTGACTGATATTTGTTTGCCACCAGCTTTGTCTTCTCAGCATTTAACTCCATGTTGAATCTGGAAGATGTTTCATCCAGGTTCTTCACTAAGGTGGTAAGTTTGTCTTCACTCCCTGCCAGTCCATCAATGTTGTCTGCAAAGTGGAGGTTGTTGATGTTACGCCATCCAATGCTGATTGTCCCACAGTGTTTTTCCAGGGCTTCGCTTATCATACATTCTAAGTAGTTGTTGAAAAGTGTTGGTGACAGGAGACAGCTTTGACGTACTCTGACTGTTGTCGGGAACCAGTCCCCCACAGAATCTTGGGCAATTACTGCACTGGTAGCCTTGGCGTACAGCTGCTTGATGGTATTGATCAACTTTTGACCCATGTTGTACCTCTTCATTGTGAACCACAATGCCTCATGCCACACTCTGTCAAAAGTCTTTTTGAAATCTATGAACCCATGATAGATGTCTTGTTGATGTTGTGAGTACTTTTCACACAGAACCCAAAGATTGAATATTTGTTCTGTTGTGCTTCTTCCACGCCATAACCCAGCCTGTTCTTCAGTGATTATTTCTTCTGCTTGTGGATTCAGTCTATTCAACATCATCTTCAGCATCACCTTACTAGCATGGCTGATCAAACTGATAGTTCTGTAATTTTGGCACAGCTTGAGATTGCCTTTTTTGTGGAATAATCAGTGACTTGGTCCACTGTGTTGGCCATTCACCTGTCTGCCAAATCTTGTTGCAAATTTTTGTTAGTAGCTCTATCACTGATTCCCCCCCACTACTATTCTTGATAAGTAAAACTGAGATGCTGTGTACACCAGCTGCCTTCCCATTCTTCTGTGCTCTTATTGCTGACTCCACTTCTTCTTTGAGAATGGGGAAATCATTATCAAGTCCATCTTTCTGCAATCAATGTCACTCGCTTCTGTGAGGCATTTTCCAATTTTGTCTTGAATGATACTGACTCTTGGTTGCTTCTATCTGGTGCTTTTGCTTTCATCAAGTCTTTTCTGACATTCTTGTTTATTTCTCGGTACTTCGATGCTCCTGCTGTGTGTCTGGTGTTTTTGAGGTCTCTTTCAGTATCACACAACTTCAGAATGTCTTCTGTAACCCAGGTTTTTTTTGTGGGCGATGGAGACCAATGATGTCCCAACAGCTGCTGTCATGACTGTGTTGAAAGTGTCTGTCATCACTTTAACATCATCATCCATCCCAAGGAGTGGAGCAAATTTTCCTCCATTCATGGCTTGGAATGACTTGCAGATGTTATAGTTAGTGTTGGGGCCCCACAAATTCTGGCCATTATATCAGGGTGGCCAGCTTACTGTGATTTTTAAAAAAATGTTATTGCAGTCTTTATTGGGACTAACACATGTTGCCAGTCTGCAGAGGGTTCTGACTTTCAGAGAGTAAGTTTACATTAGTATCTTATATTATTATTATTATTATTATTATTATTATTATTATTATTATTCAGACTTGTCAGAAGCTAGTCATGTGTCAACCCTGCAGTAGTGAAGCTTTGTATTATCTTGGTGCTGCACAATTTTCTCGGTTTGAAAACTCTCCACCAGGGGATGCTGCTATGAAGCTTTTGGTGGATGCCAAGTCATCATTCCAGTGTTGTATTAGCCTAGAGGGAAAACCTGCTGCTGGAGATCTTCCTGATGTAATTAAAGGTATACTATTTATCAGTATTAAAATATTAACGCAGACTGCTTCTTATAAATAGTTTAAACAATTCTACCAAGTGTATTAAGATCATTTATATTGGAACTTATAATACTTTTATCAGATATTTTGTGCTTTAAAATGATAAAATGGAAAAACGTATTGATCTATGTTGGTCACATTTTCTTGCCTGTTTGCTTTTGTTATGAAAATGTAAGAGACAGAATGTTCAACGTTTTTTCCAAAACAATGATAAAACTTTGTGCAAGCCCCTAACTCCAAAAAGGGCAGGAGAGAGTGTTCCACAGACCCTCTTTCTAGGTAAAAGTACCTCAATCATTTCACACACAAACTATTTCAACACTATGAACATACAGCACAGCACATCAAATTCATTGAAACAGGATGGTCTGTTTACAGCAAATTCTTAAAGGATGTCATGACCTGTGGAAGCATGTATTGTTTATAAAGGAGTAATCCTCTTTCCTATTTGTCTATTTTCAGTCATAATATCATTGTTTTACTTGTGATTTCTTGGCATTTGCATCAATGTAAATCAATAGGCTTGTTTAGTCAAATATAACTACTTTATCAGGCTAAGGTTTAGAACTGTATAGGTTTATTTCAACCCATGTAATTTTAGTCATGGCAACCAGGAGGTTACCTTGATAAAAGGGTCTTTGGCATGTGCCACTTGCCTTCCCACCTTAATCATGGACCAGCAGAGAAAAAGGTGGCAGAAATCTGTTATGGTCATCATTAAAATTGGTATAATCGTGCTTGACCATTAGGTTTCATGTCAATTTGTTTTTCTGAAATCCTCACCCTCCAGTGTTTTACAACTGAAAAATATTTAAGTTATATACATGTATGTATTATAAATCAAAATATGTTTAATTTTCACATTTTTAAAAAAAAAATCAACTAAGTAATAAATATTTTTATTGAAAATAAATTATATTGTATGCAAAATATTATATAGTATGAAATAGATTGTATATATGTTTTATTGAAAATAAATTATATTGTATGAAGTAGAAAAAGGATGAATGAATTGTACAATATATATTTATTTTGTTTTCTTAATTTAAAATTGTGCATAAAATGTTTAAGTTAAGTCTAATATCCAATTGTTCATTAAGCTATAACCATGCTATAATGAGTTATGATAGAAAAGTTTTTATATACATGTATTATTTAATTTTGTTGTTGTTGTTGTAGGGCTTAACACTATTTTTCAGCACAAGGTAGGCTATACATGACGGCCAGTACTAATGGTGGAGGAAAAACCCAGGAAAACCCTGGAAAGAATGACCAATCCATGAAAAGCTACTGGCAAGCTTTCTCATATGCCCACATTTGCCGAACCCGAGACTAAAACCAATGCAAACAGAAGTGAGATGGCAATGATCCATAACAGTGAGTGCTTATGACCACTCGGGGCCCCTCAATTTTATTGAACTTTAGCCACAAGACATATTCAATATATAGCATGGCTTATGAACAGATAGACAGACAGATGGATAAACAAAGGTGAAACATATATTCTCATCCTATTTTGCAATGTATGTTGATTTTAAAAAAATCATTTTGGAAAAATAACTTATGTAATGTAAATAAACTGGTGGCTTAGTGGTTAGAATGTCTCCCTCAGATGCAGGAGGTCAACGATTTAAATCCCAGTCAAGTCATACCCAAGATTGTACTAACAGCTGCCCCTCCTGGCACTCAGCAGTAACAGGTTAATGTCAGGACTGCTTGGCCTGGTGTCAGGATAATGTGACTGGGTAGAACATGATGCAACATGTCTGTGGCATGATGCCACAGTGCTAGACATCACTCTCAACTGCCATACTGCAGACATCGTAGCAA
Organism: Unio delphinus; assembly: GCA_029339505.1. Lineage (NCBI taxonomy): Eukaryota > Metazoa > Mollusca > Bivalvia > Unionida > Unionidae > Unio > Unio delphinus. The sequence continues at coordinate 318,062 of JAQISU010000162.1, forward strand.
TATGACTGAAATTGTTGAAGCTACGTAAAAAATCCCAAACACATACACACACACAATTTTTTAAAATAATTATATTAAAAAAAAATATATCGTATTGCAGAATATTCTTGAGTGAAAGAAATAAATTTCTTTTCATGTGTGTTATGTTCCTGTTTGATACCAGTCTTTTTTTTAAAATACAGTTCCTGTTCTTAATGTATAGGTCTTATTTGTAGATCAAATGTAAACAAAGAGATAAAGGATGTCAAATCGTTTGATCTTCTCTCTGGCAGTGCAATTAGTTTTATTTGGCCAGAAAGACTTTGTAGTTTCTCTTCCATGAAGACAATATCCATACCTATAGCATTCATTGTCAAATTCATATTTTTTTAGGTAGACTTGTAAAAGTATGTTATCTTGAAAATGAAAATAGTATACAAATAGACACAATTGTTTTCAAAAATGTGGAGGGATGGATATTTATGCAATTAAACAACAGGGTTTTTCACAAGTAAAATTGGAGGCATACTTTCTCTTTGTCTTTAATGTATTTAAACAAATAAGTGCTTTACCTTGAATTTATTGATAGATTTTAAATAAAGGCAATCATTGATAACAAGGGATTGAATGACTGATGTAATATTCTTTGGGGCACTTAAATAAGGGTGTTGAAAATAGATATGTAAATTCCAAAAATGTTTGATTTACATTTTTTTATAATCACAGACTGACATCAACTAATCAGCAATAATTTAATACAGTGTTTAAGATAACATTTAGAATATGTGAAATTGATCAGGAAGAACATTATTCTGGTTTCTATTATTATTATTATTATTATTATTATTATTATTATTATTATTATTATTATTATTATATTATTATTCTTATCAGTATATTATTATTATTATTATTATTATTATTATTATTATTATTATTATTATTATTATTATTCAGAGCTGTTTAATGTGCATTTAAAATCAACAGTGATTACTTTAAATTTTTAGGGAATTGTTTTTTGATTTTGTTTTTGACATTGACATTTTAAGTAAAACTAGATGATTTAGATAATTTTGTTTACCTGCAGCACATGCCAGTTCCAGTAAGACTCATCACTGTATCACATCACAAATATACTTTTTCAAAGCTCCTGGACAAACATGGTGGATTACATGTACAAAGATCACACTTTTTCAGCATGTATTGAATGAATGATATAACACTGTTTATTGATAAGAATTGTTTAAATCTTTTGATCATGAAATGAATTCAGTAACTTTAACAACCTTTTGAGCTGCTGACAAGAAAATTCAATGAGAAACATGTATGGATAACATTTGCAATGCATAGTAAACTAAGTCATTACATACTGAAAAAAATTCTCACCTGGATTTCATGTAAACATGTACCTATAAAATAGAGCCTGTCATGTTGTAATTATATCAAGGCAGATTAATATTTTGTTGTACTGTACAGATTCCTTTTATAATGTTATAATGTGTATGTGGATACATTCTATGTCTGGGGTACATTAGATTTCTCATTATATATATATATATATATATATATAGAATATATGTATAGTATGTACGCTGTATCAATGATATACCACGAGATGTATAAATTTTTCATTAAAAGGAAACGAGGCTTGCCCGAGTTTCCTTTTAATGAAAAATTTATACAACGAGTGGTATATCAATGATACAGCGTACATACTATACATATATTTTATTTATATCACATACAAATACAAATATTTGCAAGTTGGAGTTACGATGTGCTCCTGATATATTGCCCGAGTAAATGACCTCCTCACAACCAAGTGGCTGTCTGCTACAAAATCTAGTTCTACGATTTTTCTTGTTATTCACAATCACATATTCAAATTGATAAGTTGATTGTTTTCTTTTTTATTTTCTTTTTTTATTCACATTTATTAAATCAATTTAAGACACACGCATTATTTAAACATAAAATATGTTGTTGTGTTGTTTTTTTTTTTTTTAATGAAGAAAGTAGTACACTGCAAACACGGTGATCTTATTATAGACTATGCATGTACTGTCATTGACCTACTGTCGTATGGAAATTCGCGTGGAATATAAACGAATTGGAATCACGAACCAACAAGAGGTAATTAAAATATTTTAATATATTGACAGTTCAACTAAGTCATCATTTTGATTTAATTAGCGATTCTACAGACTAAACATCTCTCTCTCTTTCTCTCTCTCTCTCTCTTTCTCTCTCTCTCTCTCTCTCTCTCTCTCTCTCTCTCTCTCTCTCTCTCTCTCTCTGTACGTCTTGACTAACATTGCCATCATTTATAGGTCCAGAGACATCGTCGTATGACAAGCAAAAATCCACAACGCTTGTATTTTCGTGTATTTTTGCTCCAGAGGGGAAGGGGGGAAGGGCTGACGACCATTTGGACAGTTTTATATTTAATTATTAATACTCGATTAAAACGGGTTTCACAAACAGCAACAAAGGCTTAAAACACAATACAGTATGTGCGCATCGTAACCGACAAATTTAACATGTAGGCCTTGTGTGTCGTCTGACGATTGCAACTATGTATCATTGATATCATGAGTACTATAGATAAATCCCAAGGAAAGCGTAAGCATAGGTTTACGAGGAAACAGAGTACTGTGAGTTACTTGGTACAAGTTCAGCTTTAATGTTTTCGTCCAGCGCAATATATTTCTCTCTCACTCCAGATATGTGCTTATTTTGCATGAGAGGGGGAGAGGAAAAAGACAGGATTCCGATGAAATTGTGTACCATTTTAATATTTAGAAAACAGGGACTATTAATATTTGTGTCGTTATTTTTATGTCATTTATGATTAATGAATGAGTAGAAATTCTTCATAGAGCTATAGGCCTACGGTAGAAAGAATGTTTATATATTCGTATTATTGCGCTATGGGCGGATTACTATTTGATATACCAATAGTATTGGTATATAGATTTGCTTTATACCAACACTTTAAATGCCATGTTATTTCTAATGTATGTGGTATAAATATATATATATATATATATATATATATATATATATATATAAATTTGTTCCATTAAATAGAATTTCTTTTTCTCTATTAAAAGTTGATATCATTTGAAATATCTATGCAAAGCATTTAACAAATCTTAATGTATGAAATATGTCCAGTGTTATAAAAAAACCAGATCTGTTGCAAGCTTGTGCTAAACAAAACAGTCCCCCAGGTGAATGTTGCCTTCATCACTCTCCTCCAAATCAGAACCTAATACCATGAAGTCCATGAAGTTCAGGCAATTGCCCATATCACCTGCCCATTACAATTGCCCTGTATAAAGACATATGATATAGAGCAAGTTCTATTGAATCTTGTATAAAATCCCATGGAGAGTGAATATGATGGTAATACATTCTGTTTATTTCTGTTTGAATTTTGTATAATGATACAATTTACAATATAACTTAATGTGAATGATGTCTGTAGAAATCTTGAAACTTAATAATGCAGACACCTAAATTCTTGACTGCTATAATATATTAGGATTGCTTTGTGGAGATTATGCTTCAAGGTGCAACAGATCTTCTCCAAGGTGCACAGTGTTTACCCGAATACCTTGTCTCGGTTATATTATATTGAATTCAGGTAACCCTCATGTTAACAAAACAATTGACTGATAACTTGTGGTTGAAAGGTCGAGTTTAAGGTTTGGTAAGTTTAAATTTGGCTTCAGTGGGCTGATTTAAAATGTTTTAAGCTCAAGATTTTGTGAACGTTTTATGAGGAAGGTTCTCTGGTGCTGTTTTAGTTTTTTTCTTTTCATAGATAAGATAGCACAACATGTGGTACAGCTGTTTTTGTTGCATTCATTGCAGAATGGCAGATTTCTCCATATAAATAACAAAAAAGTTAAATTCTATTACAAATCAAAGACTTGTTTAATCAGAAATTTCATGCTTGAAATCATGACTTCCAAATTGTAGAGAACCACTCCAGTAGCCCAGTGGTTAGAGCACTCACCACAGAAGCGGGAGGTCATGTGTTTGATCCCCGGTCGAGTCATACCAATGACTTACAAAAATTGTACTGAAAGCTGCCTCACTTGGCACTCAGCATTAAAAGGTTAGTGTTATGACTGGTCGGCCTGGTGTCAGGATAATGTGACTGGGTGGGATATCATGCTTCATGTCTGCGGCATGATGCCCCAGTTCTAGACATCACTATAAACTGCCTCACTGCAGATATCATAGCGATATGACTGAAAAATTGTTAAAGCTATGTTAAAAATCCTAATCAATCAAACAAACAAACAGACAAACCAAATTTTAGATGTATTTTTTACTAGAGCAACAGTGGTGGCTGGATAAGGTGAAAGAGGAGGAGAAAAAGAAGGCAGAAGAAGCAAAAAAAGCAGAGGGAGATAAGATAGCACCATCTGGTGGTGGAGCAGCAGTGAAAGGTGGTACTGCTGCTGGACGTGGAGCACCTGCTACAAGAGGGCGTGGAACAGCCACACCTGCATCCAGGGGAGGTAATGTAAACTAGTATTATAGGACTATAGATATCATATATTGATATAAATTTTGTTGCTTTACATCTTTTTATGTTATTTTCCTTTAACAAATAGTTAACACTAGTTATATCTTCTCAAAACAATTATTGAAGCTTTTACATAATTTTACTTTTATAACAACTATTCTTGTTAAGTTGTGAGATTTTAGAAAAATGGTGACATTAATTGATATTAAAAATAGAACTCAGTATCTTTTGTTCATTTTTACAGGAGCCACTCAAGGAAGAGGTGGAGCAGTTGCTTCAAGAGGTGGAGCTACTGCTGCAAGAGGCGGAGCTAAGGTATTTGTATATAGATGAATTGATTGATTGTTGGAGTGAGTGAGAGACATTTATGCTATTATCTGTCTGTCTGTCCAGTCTTCCATGCTGTCTTGACTGTAATTCTTAATTCATCACACTTATAAATACCAGACTTGCAGAGTGAGCTAAATTAAGTCACTTTGACCTATTTTGTCATGGTTAACTTGAATTGCTTGAAAATACTGTCTCCTGTCACAAATGGGTGACTGCATAGTAAGCCGCTGTCTCCTTCTAACTTTAGTATTTTGTGTGATCAGTCATTGTTACATACATTGGTCATTTTTCAGGCAGCACCAGCAGGAAAGGCTGCACCTCCTCCTGCAGGTCGAGGTGTACAAGCAAAACCAGTACCAGCGAAGCTAGGCAGTACAGGTTCACAGCATAACTGTGAACAAGTCAAACCCCAGGTTACTGCAGAACCCCCAGGTAAGTACTAAATTTAGACCTCTGCCAGTGCGCTTGAGTCATGTAATAATTAGATTTGTATTTTTGTCTCACTCTCCTCATGTTTACTTCATTCTTGTTAGTTCATGTATCATAGAGCCTCATGGTAGAATAGTTGCTGATTAAGTATTTTTAAAAAAGAAAATTTTATTGTTGCTGTTATTATTATTTTTATTATTATTATTACTCTTTGGTCTTAAACTAAGTAATAGAAGAGCAAAATTCAAAAGGTTTTGTAAAATTCAACAAATAACTTTTTTTCCTGAATACAAAGAGAAATTAAAAAAAAAAATTACTTTATTTCAACATAAATCCAAAAGTATCATCAGTCCTAATGAATAAAGTTATAATTAAATTGCAGTTGTGTTCAAAATAAGATTAAGTGCCAATGGCATCAATGTGCCTGTAATCTTGAATGTACTAATGTTCCAGTAGCCTGAAGTGTGATTATGTATGACAGTCTTCCAATTAATCACAGTAATATATTCTAAGATGTCCTTGTCTGAATTCACCATAATTCCAAATTAATGTTTCTGTTCTAGAATATTATTTAAGAGCACTTTGTATTTCCAGTGAATAAATAACTTGAATAAATAAATTCACCCAAATCAACTATTGAACACAACAATAAGACTGATTTCTGCTTCAGATGTTATTGCAGGAATAAGTATTTCTCAAGTTATCAAAATAAAATAAAAACACTCTACCTGACCTAGGTCACAATTTGCATTTTCTGGAAATACCATGACTTAATGGAATTTTCCATTCTAGAACAATCCAAGTTGTTTACAAAATAAAGTTTTTTTGCTAAAATTATTATAAGGATGTGGTAAACATCAGGTAGGCTAGGTATTGTTTTGGGGAATACCAGTGTCCTATATCCAGACCCTACTTCAATTGATAATGATCCTAATATTTAACCTCACACTCAAAGAGGAATATTAAGTATGCATTGTTTGTTTACAAAATAAAACAGCTTCATTGTCTCTGGTCAGGAACAACATGAACATAATTCTGGACAAGGTCAAGTGCAAAATATGATTATACATAATCATGGAGAAAATCTAACAAATATAAATACATGTATTCATCACACTTATGTTAAATAACATTGTTGTTGATGTTGTCATTGCTAGTTCAGTTATTATTATTATTATTATTATTATTATTATTATTATTATTATTACATCTGTGTATCTGTGTGGCCACACTTTTCTTGGAATACTCTACTTTTAAAATAATTGGTATCTGATAGATTTAATCTTTTTCTTTAGGTTTTTGTCTGTTCTTCAATTCTTCTGCAAATGCCACCAGTTTATGTTCTTGCAAACAATAATCATGCCTTAGCAGAGAAAGGAAACCTAGCACAACTTGGTGAATCCCTGTTTATATTATTGATTGAGATGTTGAAATGTAGTTTTCTTTTTGCTTGTTTGCAAGCAGTATTTTATTGAATAATTTATTTGTAAAATGTTGAAAGAAACATATGGTCAGAGTGAAAACTTCAGTTAATGGAAGGTAATTTTAATTTCCTTGACATGTCTTATCTGTGACAGAGCATATAGCGTTAACATTTCTGTCAATCCCATCCTGTCCTGTTTGTTTCCACACAGTAATGTGTGAAGAGCTTCATAGATTGAAACCAAAGTTAGTATAAGATTTTATACATTACAAAGCTTTCAATCATGTTCAATTTTATCTTATTTTGTCAATATTTAACACTGCAATAACACTGTTGGACTTAAAAACTTTGTCCTTTAGAACATTATATTGGCTGCGGTATTCATGACATATGTTTCTTGATTTTTTATTAATATATATTTACTACCATATCTTCAAGAAAACTTTGTTGTTCCATGTGCCACTTTTATTTCTTGGAGATTAAAACACTATAGAATTTTATATTGCTACTACTAGACTAAAGACCATAGAATTTATAATACATTTTACTATACAGTCCTACCCATTTATATCGACATCGCTTATCTCAACAAGCCGCCTATTTCGACAAAAAAGAAAAGTCCCAGTCCCATGGTCTACTATTACTATCAAAGTTGTAATGCCTATGTCGACGTCGAGATAACAGAAAAACGTATATGTCGACAGAAGCCCTTGGTCCCATCTTGAACAAATCCTTTGTTTTCAAAACGTTTATGTTGACAAGCTGCCAATTAAGACCAATACTTTGTTCAACAATTAGTTGATCTTGCCGCCAGGCTTTAATATCGTGGTCGGATAAAAAAACAAACAAACCCATAGCAGCATATTTTCTCACCACTCTGCAGCTAGTTAAGTCTTTGATCTTGCCGCCTAGCTTGTGGGTCATGTTCTTCAAATGTACTCTTACAATGGCAGCATGTACATCTGTGGGTCTTTCAGCCACTGAATTTTCTGATTGTAAATATATCAGCACAGCGAAAAGGATCAATTGATGAACACAATTTCCCAATCAACAGGTGGTCGAAGCAGGACTAGCAAGCCCTTAAATTTGCCGTCCAGGAAATTGATGCGTACAGAGGACTCCTGTATACGTGATTTTCTGAATCCCATATAAAAAAATTGCATGAAAATACGGATTACACGTTTCCGAGACCTTTGAAAGTGATCGGTGATTTTCACTGTGAAAGTTTCGTTTTTAACTTTATTTACATTTACGATGGCTACCGACAGAAGGGTAAAATGCAAATTAAATGTACAGTCTTTGGAAACTAAATACCTGGCTGTCAATGAAGTTAAGGGATGAACATCTCGAAAATCTTTGAAATTTTTTCATTTAAAAATAACACGTCCAGGAAGGATGAAAGCTGCAGAGTCTAAAAGAAAGACTAAGTTGAATGTAACTGCGCTCCCCAAAGGAAGAAGCAAGACTGCTACATTTGAAGACGTGGAGGAAGCATCTAAACAGTTCAATGAAGCATTATCGAAAAAGCTGAGAACTTCGCTGCAACAAGTGATTGGTGCAGTTGCTTTAATGTTCATCATAACATCGGATACAAAGTATTTGTGGAGAATACATGTATTGTTGACAGTTTTTCATTTCCCTGTGAATAGCCCTATCCCCTTGGTAGCCTCAATAAGATGGGAACAGACTGACCAAAATCAAGGCCAATTTAAGTACATGTACATGAAGCATGTAACTGACAACTTTTCTCAACCATGTGTTAATGCTGACGTTGAATATCATAATGTTGTTCGTATCAGGATGTGATCAATGCAATATTTTTATTTGGATTTTATTACACAAAGGTAACCAAAATGTAATTTGTCAATATACAAGTGTATTTCACACTGATTCTGTCTTCATGTACTCAAAATTTCCAATTTTTTTTCCTCAAAGTGTAAATGCTATTTACTGAGGACGGGTCACCCTTTGCTGATGAATTTTAAATTTTATCTTTTTTCAGTCCCCCCTCAACACTTATCTCGACATCCGCCTATGTCGACAATATTTCCTCGGGCCTGAGGATGTCAACATAAACGGGTAGGACTGTATATCATATGTAATGTTATAAATAAAATATTTTTTAAAAAATCATTAAATGTAATATCTATATTTTTTGGTAGAAATAAAATTACTATTGCATCATGTGACATATTTTATAGCAAAACAGGAAGAAAAACCACCAGAGTCCAGCCTGACCTCCAAACCTTCCACTGGCCCTATCAACAGGAAAAGCTACCATCCCCGACTTGGACTTGCCAGAGCTCACAAAGCAGCCAGTGAAGTACCAGAAGCACAAATGTATTACAATGAGGTCATCACCATGGCACCAGAGGTGAGACTCCAGCAGATGTTGAATGGAGGAACTTTCCCAAAAGCAAAATTATCTCTCTAGATATTTATAGACTCTAAAACAGTTAAAAGAGGTGTCTTCACAATGGTGTGATTACTGTATGTATTAGGTTGAACTCATTCACAACACATATGAACTCTGTCTGTAGTTGAAGCTGGATGACAGAGTGTTTGGTTTAGGGACATTTAAGTATACTTTTACTTTAAATGAATCAACAAATGGAGAGATGAAATTTAACTAATGAATGGATAAACAAATGTTTTCATTGAATTGCTTATCAATTGACTAGGATATTGCAGTGGTTACCATTATACACACACTTTGCATCCCTGCAGTTCCAGTTTGGGTGTTAGTGACAAACATGTTCTCCACTTCGGAGAGAACTTTATCACAATGCCTAAACCATCAAGAGCACTTTTTGGAAGTCACTGTTATTTAGTGTACATTAATAATGAAAATAAACAAGGTACCAATTTTGTCATTTAAAATAAGGAAAAATCAATGTAAAGAAAGTTTTTCACGCAATTTTTTCTCCATGGAAAGATTAACACATGATATCAAACATTATAGGAATTTGTTAATTTATTTGTTATACAAGAATTATCTGGGAGCTTTTTGCACAATATAATCTGGCAGACTTTGAAAATATAAGTGAATGCTTGTAAGCATACATCTTAATTTTAAAGAATTACTTCAGTTTTCTGTTTAAAGACCTAATTTATTTCTAAATTTATTGGAACTGACAGTGAGTCAAACTGTATTCAGGCTGATATTTTACATGCATTTCCAATGCTTCAGATGTTATTCATGATGGCATGGGGATATACCAAAATTTACTCCTTGTACAGTGACATGCCTTTCATTTTTCATTACAATTTTCCATTCAATTTAAGAAGAAAAAAACATAATAATATAAAGAGAATCTGAGATTAATCGAAATATTATAAACTTGATTTCAGGTCCATGATGCATATATAGAATCTGCAGAGATGTTGCTAAAGACCAACCCTCTGGCAGCTGTTGATGTCTACTGCAAATTTCCCATTTCTGCACAACCCACATTTGATGATGCCTTCATCATCGGAGAAATTCTGCGTATTCTGATGAAGAATGAGAAGTATGATGATCCCAGACTGACACCAAATATGATTGCATATGGAAAAGCTCTAGGCTTGGGTGAGTATTGCCAATTGAAAAAAGCAAAAAAAAAAACCTGTTCTTCCTTGTGATATTTTATCTTTGAGTAGATTTCCATAGTTTTTTAAATACAAGGAATTCATTTATTTTCATGAGAACTAATTTTAGTGGTTTCGCAAAAAGTGGGAAGAGTGTCATAAACCCTTTCTACATGGATCACTATTTCTAGTCTTAAAAGTTTAAATCCACTAAAATTGTACCCCTGGAATAATAATAAATTTGCAGTATAAGAAATGCTTGTGCCAAGATATATGCATTAGACTGGATACATTCTGTACTATTTAGGAAGGATGGTCTCTCGTGGCTTGTTTAATCAAGGTTTGTTTAATCAAGGTTTGTTTAATCAAGGTTTGTTTAATCAAGGTTTGTTTAATCAAGGTGCCAGCAGGTGGACAGTCTGATTACTGGTCATTTTATTCCAAAGATAAATATCAAAGACAAATATAAAAGATGTGAGTAAGACTGAAGCAACTATTTTTTTAGTCTGGTTCCCAAACCTTCTGCATACATGTATATAGTCTTTGTGGTATGATTCTAGTAAAAAACCATCAAGTCAATAATATAAACAAAACTGATTCAGTTCTGATGAAAAATATCAAAATCCATTACTGCTAAATTGTTGGTTCTGTATTAAAAAAGAAACTTTTGAACTTTGATGATTTTGTTTACAAAATAAATCCATCATTTGAAACTTACTTTTTGTCAATTTTATGTAAGTGTTTTATTAGATCAAATTTTGCACACAAATTCAAAACAGAAACAGAAAGAACAGACTTATACCAAACCTGGTTTTGATATTATCAAAGCATTTTCATGCTCAAATTCAGACTCAGTTTGAAATTCTAACATCAGATTGGTTAATAATCTGATATTAGAACCAATTGTCTTTTTTAAATTTCAGGTGCCCTAGAGAAGTATATTAAAATCTTGGAGGAAAAATTCAAAGCAGAGATTCTAAAAAATGTATATGCTGGAGTTAATGGTCGTTCTGTTGATGACCCAGACATGCAGGCATTCTTCAAATTCAAATGCTGGCTCTAAAAAGATGGAGTGAATTCTTGAAATTGTATATTCACTGTTAGCAGACAGTATTAGTTGGGTAATTTGTAATGACTGACATGATTTTTGTCTTGCCCACATCAGGAATTGTTGTATAAATTGGTTGGGACACTATAGATTCTTAGTCTGAACTGATAAAGATCTCACTATCAGACACTGCAAGAATATATAGTGCCTTTTAATATTTGGAAGTGTATTTATGCTGAAAAATTACCAATTTTATCTAATTTGTATCTGTACATTCCAATAAGAAAAAAATAACTTGGTAAATTTCAGTCTGGTTTTTCATTGGTTTCATTTGTCTGTTTTTGCTCATACTTTAACATCTAGGACAAACTTTTGGATCTTGCTATTTTATAAATCATCTTTTTATCCATTTGTATATCTGACAGTACATCATACATTTATTGCTTGTGAAATTTTGGAATATTTAGCTTCTTAAAATGTTTTTTTTACCAAGCTAAGATCTCAAAGAAATCCAAATTGCAAGCAAATGTTTATGTTAATGTGCATTACTTTTACTAATTTTAGTTTAATATTTATCCACAAGTCATCACATGAAAAGTAAGGGGTAAAGTTGTTTTGGGTCTAATGCTATTTTTAAGCATATGGTAGGGTATGCATGATGGCCAGTGTATTTGGTGGAGGAAGAACCTGGGAAAACGCCAGGAAGAACCACTGACCTACAGGAAGCTACAGACAAGCTTTCTTACATATGTTGGTCAAATTTGAGACTGGAATCCATGCAGATAGAGGTGAAATCTCAGTGATCTTTAAATGTGAGCAGGTTGGTCACCCAGGGCCATGTTACACCCAGATAAAAACTGACTTTAAAATACATTCATCATATAATTCATACATCTTTTCAAGCTGCACTTAAAGTGCTGACTTCATTTCTTTTATATACATTTTCCAGAAATTTAGAGTGATTGAAATTTCGTTTTAAAAAAAATTCAGATATAATAATTTGATATTTGTTGAATATGATGCAAAATATTATCAAAGAACTTATAACATGGTAAATACAAACGTGAGACTTTCATTTTTTTGGGCATGTATGTTGGTGGGGACTCCAGACCAAAATGGTCTCAACATCAGTGATATATCATAGTTCAAAAAGGAATTCAGGAACTGGTTTATAATATAGATACTTTTCATATAGGGTTCTCATTCATATCTTTTGCATTTGAAACAGGACATTGTTTTCTATGAACAATTTAAGACAGATTCAAATAATAGATCCTTTTTTATTATCCTTTGACTTAAAACATTTTTCTTTCTTGAAATTTCACTGAATTCTTAAATAGTATTGCTTCAGAATAATTAGCCTTTGGTAAAACACAATCTTCATCTAATATATATTGTATTTCACTTATTAATTCATTGGAAAGATTTGAATCAAGCATATACTAAAATTTGAGAATAATATAAAAAAAAATTATTTTGAAGTGGAAGTATTTACCAGAGTTACTAAAGTCTTTGATGAATCAAAGAGTATCAATGAGCAAGATCTCAAACCATACAGGATTACTATTGCTTTTTCCTACAAATTACACATTCATTTTGACATGCATATATGTGTGATTGAACAAGTTGATCTTAATTTGTATTTTAAAATATTTTCTTATTTCTTTTTTTTTTCTTCCTTTGCTTTTTTCTTGCTTTGTAATCATAAATGATATGTCATGGATTCTTAATTGGTTGTGAATGGTCTGTGATACTGATATAATGTGATGGTTTTATTTTCTTATAAAAATGTTATTTTTTCAATTTCAATATGACATGCATTGCTATGGTTTTTCATGTATGTCTGTCTGTCTGTTTGTCTCTACAGCATTACCACTTAGATTAAAGTTTGCATTTAACACTTTTCAATTACCTTTTCTGCAAAAGTCATTGAATTTGAAATGTATGTTCACCATGAGTAGTACTATGGCATTTATACAAAGGGAGGTTACCATGAATAATATTTGGCACTATGCTGACATGCAGAAAGTGTTCTATTTAGCTCAGGTATAGGTATTACTATCAAAATGACCACTCTGGTAGCCTAAACAATTTGAGCATCCTTCTCAGATGTTGAAGGTTGCAGATTTGAACCCTGGCTGAACCATGCCAAAGACTTATAAAATGGTACAAGGAGCTATTTGCTTGGTGCTCAGCATTAAGAGGTTAGTGTTAGGACTGGTTAACCTGGTGTTAGGATAATGTGACTGGGTGGGACATGATGCTACATATCTGTGGCATGATGCCCCAGTGCTACACATCACTATAAACTACCACACTTCAGACATCAAAGCAATATAACTGAACAATTGTTAAAGCTGCATTACAAATCCAAAATCACACACACACACACACACATTATCAATGTGAGATTGAGAAAGAGTTCTGATTGTATTGGTACTATAATCAGTTTGAGATTTGAGATAAGATAATGTACTGTTTAGTTACGTTGTATAGGTACTATTATCAGTGTGAGACATGATACATGTACAATTTTATATGGCAAAAACATTATTCTTCAGTCACAAAAATGTGAATCACTAAAGTTGTATTTGACTTTTTATTTTATGATATTGTATTTATCTAAATGCAACAAAGCACCCAACTTTGCATTGTATCGACTCAGATCTACCACATGTTATGTGTACACAGATCAAGGTCTGCATTTTTATGTATAATGTACTTGTGGATTACACATCAGTAGACCAAGGTCTACATTATTATGTATTATATACTTGGTACATTACACAAGAGCAGGTCAGAGTCTGCACTATTATGTCTGCAAATACTTGGTACATTACACAAGAGCATGTCAGGGTCTGCATTGTTTTGTCAGCATGTACTTGATGCAGTTACATGGCAGTATATCAGGTCTGTCCTAATCACAGTTACATGGCAGTATATCAGGTCTGTCCTAATCACAGTTACATGGCAGTATATCAGGTCTGTCCTAATCACAGTTACATGGCAGTATATCAGGTCTGTCCTAATCACAGTTACATGGCAGTATATCAGGTCTGTCCTAATCACAGTTACATGGCAGTATATCAGGTCTGTCCTAATTACAGTTCAATGCATGTTGTACATGAATTAATATTAAAGAATTGAAGTTGTTATTTTACAAGATGAATAGACATCGATGAAGCTCATTTCTTATAATAACAAATAGTTACAAAAAATAATAGAAATGTCAATAAATAAATTACAACTATATTTTAACCATGACAGGTTACTAGTCAAGTCCTGTTTCCCAGTTGTTTATCCAGTGAAATCAGTTGAACAAAGTAATGTCGTTCCCATCATGTCTACTTTGGAAACTCCTTTTTAAGTGGTGAGATTGGTTGTTAAGTTCATATCAGCACAGTGTATGTATTGCAGAATTCATGTAATTCATTCAGTGATGGTGGTTGTTAATTATTTGCAGTCTAAGGATCTGCAGACATGTGACATTAATAAGAGAAGCAGAGAAGGGTGTATGCATGCCTAACTTTTTCCTTTCTGGTTTTATAAAATAATAACCTCTAGTTTTCTGCATTACATGATAATATTTTAACCATTCTAAATGTTAAATACAAAGGCTTAACAAAAATTGTAATTATGTTTTATATTATGTGTTATGATGATGAATTATTAAAATGTAATACAAGTGATATACAATGAAAAAGAAGACTATTAAAAATTAAGTCACTAAATTGTTTCTTTTGAATCTGAGTATGCTGCTTAGTAGTGACAAACTGTTGTTTTTTTTCAAATATGTTACCAGATCATAACACCAGAGAACTATTACTATCTTGCAATTCCAGTTATTACTGGTAAGTACATTTGAGAGAGTGACATATGTAAGGTGAAGTTGTTTGCATTTAAAACATGCATACTGCAGAGAATGTTGGCATACCTCTTTGCTCCTTTGATATAATATGGATGATATTTCTTTGGATATTGTAAATCATCTAAGAACACTGCTAACTAAAATGACTGCTCCATTGTGCTCCAAAAATTAGCTTGAATTTGTTGAAAGTACACTATCCTTAGCAGCTATTAAAAAAGGGAAAGTGAATTTTGCCAAACTAGACAATATCACCTTCTGAAAGGGCAATGAATGAATTACCAAATTTATAAAATGTAAAAAAGTTATCATCTCTTGTTTTTCCCAATTTACCTCTGAAGTTTAGGAAGTGAAATGACCAAGTGGAGCTAGCATTTTTTTTAAAGGTACACATCTGGAGTAAGGCCAAGCTGAATAATATATAACCCATATTACACATATCAATCATACACCAAAATAATGGGAATTAATGGTTCTTTGAACAAGATATACAAGGTCTTTTTTAAATAGGCAGTATAACCAGCAAGGAAACTCAGGGAAATTCATTTTCTTAAAATTTCTAACCTTATGCAAAATACAAAACTGTTGATCACCACCTAAACAGTTAAATATTATTAACTCACTTAGGTGGCAGTTAGGTAGATTGATCTCCCCTTGATACTAGTACTGGCACCAAATCCAGTGAAATCATTATCTACTACTTCTGCTCGAGCCATGTAGCACATTCTCTACAGAGGGACCTTGGAAAATCAATGCAAGCAGTTTGGAAGTTTCTACCTTAAAAGAAGTTTAATCTTTGAAGAGAAGTATACTCTATTTATAAATTTCCAACATTTGTATTCTTTCGTTCAATAGACAATTAAAGTTTTTGACTTTTCAGTGTTATCTCTTTGCCAGCTTAGAACACTGAGGCATCTTAGATACATACTTGCTCAGGTCACAATGGCATCCCTTCACATTGCTATAACTCTATAAGTGCAGGTCTGGTGTGTGATATAGAAACTTAATTTAATATTGCTGTATAATTTCTGCTATGTCTGGATACATATAGGTAACATTTATATATTGTCTTAGTATCCCTTCAAAGTTATAGATTTCACACTTTACTGATTTTACCTGTATAGAACATCATTGGGCCTTACCTTCAGGTAACATTGTCTCACATTGAATATTGTAGTCTCCCCTTCATAAGTATCAATAATGATGTCTCAGCAACTTTTTATGTGCATGGATGAAGTGTACTATAGAAAATTTATTTATATTTATGTATAGCTTTCCTCATAGTTAGATATATACGGAGGTAAGATTTCTATACATGGTTTACTCGATTCATCCACTTCATACTTACTATAAGTGATGCTCCAGTGATTTTACCTGTATTGGCAGTCACAAATTGGCCTTCCTACAGGTAACATATTACTAGAATTCAATATGTAATGTACACTTCGTAAGTATTAATATCAACATCCTGATTCTCTTCCTGAATAAGTGTACCCTTTTGCAGATATTGGCCATATTGTCTAACTCTGCATGGACACGTCTATTTATTTTCTGCTGTATTTTGTCATTCAGATTTAGACTATGGACAAGACCAGACTTACAGTCACCCATTCTTTGAATGCATGCCAGGTTTGTTATGGACAGAAGTCCATGGGTGGCAAATTATATGGATACTACAAGGTGAAGGCAGATAAGCATGGCTTGAGGGACAAAGACATCATTAGTCTGAAATTATGTTATTTGCTGAGGAGTGAGAGTGAGATAGAGAGAAACAACAGCTTAAGTTATGATTTCAGATATTGCAATTATGGACTGGCTAAGGGAATCAGTATCCCATAATCCATCCCAACCTCAATAATCTGATGTTATTCTAGTTAAGATGGTCATGATCTTTCATGAGCAGACTCAGAAATATAATTCTGATCAAAATGGCCAATGACTACAATCAATCATACAGCATCAACCATCAGATGAACAAACATGTCCAGTTCCATGACTCACACAGTGTCACTAAGCACTTCCTGCATATGATGCCCATCTTAGTGCCATAGTATCATAGAACCAAGTTCATCTTATGGATGAGATCCAGTTTATACTGGTACTTTCTATATCAGTTTAACCCACCTAGTACCAATAGGCTCTTCCTGTGTACAGATCTTCTCATGGATTAGTATAATCTGCATAGTGCCACTGTGATGTCCAATTGTTATGGGCACTCTCATGGATCAGTCTAGCCTGCATGATACCTCTATACACTTCCAGCATACAATGTCCAGCTTAATGCAAAAGCTTCAAAGAGATGTCACTACACTCATCCTCAAGTTTTTGCCACTCAAAGTGAGCCTCTACTAGCAACAGCTTGAATGTAATGGGATGTAACTCAGAGAAAGATGCAAGTGTAGTAGCCATTATCCTCAACAGCCTTCTCCAACTACTTAAGATTTAGCATAAGAGACATCAGCTATACTATCTTAATCCATAAATTATGAAAACTGGCTCTTAAGTTCCTTTGTCTTTATTAGATCATACTTTAATGCATGAAGACTCCTTTAGGTTTAGACTGAAGAAGTATTCCACCCACTAGCATCTTGGTTATGTCCTCATTTCTCTACAACACCTGCCTGGTATATAGTTCCAATGTCAGGTTATCATTGATTTTAGGAAGGGTCTACATTCAATTGCTTCCACAATCTAACAGAATTACTGACATTTTGGACTGCTCACATCATCAATTGCAAGTCCCAAGTATATACGGATGCTTTTTCCCGCAGATGCCTTCCCTTGAATTGCAGCCAGCAGTTCTACAAGCCATCATACAGGTTTTCCATTTGTATACCCATCTTGATTCGTAATGCCATGACCGTGGGATCAACATTGGATCTATTAGCTCTAGCAGTCTTTAAATAGGCAGAATACAACTTACTTCTCCCATCCCGAATAACACCGGACATGCGTGAGAACCTGTTTATAGAGCGCTCACATAGAGGCCCAACATGCCATGCCAATAACAACAGGTATAAACTTGCAACTAGTGGAACGAAATGCAATGGTCTCTATGTCAATCTTTTGTAAAAGAAAAATCGTCATAGTCCAAACAACGCTCGCAAACATAATCATCCAATGGCCTCTTTAGTTATTAGGCTGACAAAATTTGCAAACAAGCTACAATATAGGGATTTGAAAGCAATCCATAAAAGATCACATGGACATCTGTAGAGCATAAGTACTGAGAAGCAGTCGTAAAAAGTTTACAGCCATCAGAACCACAGTTCTCCCGAACTAAAGTGGAAAGATGCAATGTGAGGGGTTTATTTTCGCCAGTGTTTCTCTCCTGGAGACCCTACCTATCTCAAATGACTATTGCACCCTCTTATCCCAATGCTAGTAGGGAAAAACTCCAATTTTTAAGTGCTGATTGGAGACGATTTGCCATGATATCATATGGTTTCCGGGACACCCGGTATCACATTCAGCACATTCCTCCTTTTGCCCATAGTTTCTTCAAACGCGGCACTCTGAATGCACTTTGAACCATGATTCAATGAAGCAAGAGGTTATAAATGTTGTCCATTGAATGACGAACGTAATCAGTATGTACTTGCAAGAGGCGCGACTTCCCATACCCACTTGCACGGTTTCCAGAGAGTCATTTGATTCACATACAAAAACTTCAGGCTACAAAACAGCAATGTATTTATATCTTGGAACAAGAAACTATATCACTTGTTCTTCTTCTCACTCTCTTTGACCATTGGACCAACTTTCACAATCTGCACAATATGAGTTTCCATCTTAAAGACAGGGAAACCTCTGTAAGTACAACCTCTGTCCACCATGATCTGTATGGATGCAAAGACAGTGGCCTGGGCGTGGGGGCTAATTTCCTATTAATTTGGGATGCCATTCGAGTGTTCCCCTTTCAGGATAATTATTTATTTGTCACATTCTTGAGATGAAAACCATTCCAAACTTTTTCATTGGTAGCTGAAGAACATACATGGGAATATATTTTTAATTTTGTCTGACAACTCTGTGGTGAATAATTTCAAACGGCAAGGCGGAACCGTGCCCCCAGAATTTGCTTTCTTGTTTGGAATTTTCTAAAATTGTGTCCTCAAAGACAAACCCTTGTCCAAGTTCGACATTTCGTAGGCTAGGTAATGTTTTGGCGTACTTATCCCACAAAAACCAACAAATACACATGGAATGGTTTCTTCATTTTTCGGCTATCACTAAATAGGTGCTAAGTTGGAATGATCTAAGATGGACCTATTGGTGACAAGGTGGAATGCCAAAATCGAAATATTTGTCTCACCAGTCCCAGATCCAGAGGCCTGCACAATGATATAGAATGGAACGACCAATTTTATACGCTTCTCCTCGAATTCCTGGGATTCCGAAGGTGACACAGGAAGCAACAGAATCAGAGTCCTTTCACCCTGATCACCCCACTCAGGTGAGAAATCTTGTGTTAACCTTATTGATCTTGGAAAAGAATTGATAAGAAATCGAGGTATTTTTTACTAGCCAAGAGTTCCTGAACCTGGATTCCTGGATCTGATTAAAATTCACCTCCAGAACAAACAGTTCTCGCGATCAGTGATGGAGAAATTCCTCAAGTGAGGCGGCCGGTCCACCTTAAAGGCATATTAAGGTAATGCATTATATAGTCACAATAGTGTGCCCAAGAACACTTTATACCACTGCAGACATCAACATCTCAACAGCAAACATTCTTTAGCTATTTGACGAAAAACAGTTAACACCAATCACAATTAAACCATACTTTTTCCACGATCAATGCTATACTGCATTATCATGGAAGAGGGAACATCGGAAAAATGAAAGACCCATCCAACCTGTACATTTTGGATTACACTCGTCAAATGATGTTTGGACTCTTGTCAAAGTGGAATCTATTATGGGTATAGACTTTGATGAACATGACACCATTTGAACTGCTCTCAAAAGCCTCATCTTTACAACCTGCCGCTAGTGGTCGGTAAATGAGTGGAAGAATTCACTCCTAATGGCGTGTTGAATAGTAGGTGTAGTTGTAGCAAAATAGTTTATGTTATCTACAGAGACACGAGCGTGTTAAACAATTATTACAAAAAGATTTCGTTAAGGGCTTACTATTAATTCCCGTTTAAGGTCATAGGGATCCTTTTAAGGCTGGCTAGTCACTAATAGCAAATATGTACTATAGCCGGCATAAATTTCAATCAGAGAACCGTACCATAGAATTTATCGTTGTCACATTACAAATCCTCAAAGTGGTGGTCTATAAAAGACAGACTTCTGAAAGAAGTGCGGACTGAAAAGATTGGTGTTTCTTGTCAAATTCTGGAGTTTTAGCATAATTAAATTATGTGGCATTGCTCTGCCTCTGCCTCTGTCTCTGTTTCTTAGACACATACACAATTTGTGGGCGTCTCTTTATAGAGTACTGTTAATTTAAAACATGATGTGTGTGACATTAAAATTTCTTTTTGGTCAGTATCTGATGAGAAACAAAATTCATAAATAGTTTTGACCTCAATCTTTCTCTTGGAATTCTGCTATTTTCGGATGCAGGCAGTGTTACATTGTGTTACATAACGCGAGATCGATATCATGCTACTTGCATTTTCATATGAAATTGAGGAATTAGAAAATTGCTAACTTTGTTTAAAACCGATTGGAAAGACAGTGCGATATTAGATTATTTTTTCCGAACATTCCATCGATAAATGCAAAGAACGAGTATATCAAAAATGACATCCAATACAATTACAAGTTTACAAATATAGATGATGCACGTCTTTGAATTATAACATGTTTCATGTATACATTACTGACTAAATTTCTTTCAATTTAACTTCCGTGCAGATTCTTCGTGACAGACTCTTTCTTTATTAAAGGACATTCCTGTCAGAATTGTTGAACGTTTCTTTTAAATTGCTTTGTAAATTTATTCAAAGGGATTGCATAACTATTTATACCAAAGACATCCCAGGACATATCTTATAATTTATATTATGCCATGGACTCAAAATATCTTAAGAAATTTTGATGGATTCGGATTACCAGCGCCACTTTCTTATTACCAAAAGATTTCGCGAACAAAGCTGAAACTGTGGGTGGAGTTAAAGCATTTTCTTATTGTTGTTATTAAAAAAGAGACCTTAATATTTAATCAAACAAACTGAATATTATCCCCATGCAATTGAAAAACATTTTCTTTATCGTTTTTGATCTTCAGACAAACAATATCACCTTGCAATTCAAAACCATTTTCTTAATCATGTCTCGACCGCTCCGGTGGCCCAGTGGTTAGACCGCCTGCCTTTGATGTGGGAAGTCGCGGGTTCAAACCTCGGCTGAGTAATAATACCAAAGGCTTATAATAAAAATGGTACTAACAGATGCCTCGCTAGGCGTACAGTATTAAGAGGTTAGTGTTATGACTGGTCGCTATGGCGTCAGGATAATGTGATTGGGTGGGACACGATGTTACATGTCTGCTGCTTGATGACCCAGTGCTAGACAACACTACAAACTGCCACCCTGCAGACGTCGTAGCCATCTGACTGAAAACATTGTAAAAGCTATATTAAAAGTCACACACACACACACACACACACACACACACACACACACTTTATCGTGTTGGCTTTGGACAAACAATATCCCCATGCAATTCTTTGGCTTCGGACAATAAAAGCGTTATAAAAATCTTAAATCTAAACAGTAATCAATGACACAGGTCAGGCAAGAAAGCGATCTTTTACTCTTAAGTGGGATAAAAGGTTCATTTTGAAGAAAGCCCAATTAAATGGATATTTAAAGAAAGGTCTACCTTTGTGCAATTAGTGAATTTTGTAGTAGATATAAACAGGGATTATTAACAGCATACCGATATAGGAAATTGAATATGGTGAAACCTATTTTTTAAAAAGGACCAACAAGGACTATTATAATTATTTTGATTCCCGATGATTACCTCCCTTATAAGACCTTGCCAATTTTATAAGAAATGCAGTACCCATTTCAATTCAATAATACGGCATTACAAGGATTGGATTCCTATACAGTGTGTAGTCAATAGTGTATTTATGTTCTTCATTAAAGTCATTATGGATTGATAGTAGAATAGCATGTCTTAATTTGTTTTTATTTATCATCACTAAGGTCTCACTGGATAGTTTCGCATTTTGACACCTGCCTAACATTTAAGGTAGAAGGTATGAGCCTATTTATCACAATCCTAGCATTTTTCAGTTCACACATAAACTAAATCTGTAATATGGTTTAGATTTACTTTGAGTTAGGCTTGGAAACTGGTTGACTTGTTGGTAACTGCCTGTCACAGTTAGACTAGCACTGTAGATCAAATGCGTAACTTGGGCTTCAAACGAGCCGCGAACTTGGCTTGCGTATTTACATGTGTCTGCTACAGAAGTAAATATCTAAATATCTAGATGGTTGAGGGGTGATGAAAAGTATGCTAATTTGCTACAGTACTAGTGTATTTTATTCATGTATAAGGCACATACTGATTCTTTTAGCTGTCTTGTCACAGGAAAATATTTAAAATACCCCCTTTATGTAAAAAAAAAAAATGAATGTAAACAAGAGGTATTGGGGGCGGTGTTGATTCAGTATAAAAGCCACTAGTTGCAAAAGAAATTAACTTTAATTCCTCAGTTAGAATCTTACAAGCATCATTTCAACAAAAATCATTAGTTAATTTTTATTTGCTTCTTTAATGTAATATTATTATTATTTTTCTGCCAAAGGGTCATTGTCGGACAAATTTTTTTCCAAAAAACTGTCCATTGAGACCTAAGATATTCACATACAATGTATAAGCACCGCTCCCCCTCATCCCCTCTCATTTCAGTGTTTTTGTTATACATAAAAGTCAATTAATTCTGGTACACGGCACATCATAAGCCAAGGTCGTCATTTTAGTACCAACATACTAACATATTTTAGGGCCCAATCAGTACGGGACAATATAGCAAACTAACCTTTATTTTCTTCAGTAACCCGAGTAGGCGACAATTGTAAATATAGATCTTATGTCCATCCCATATATATATATATATATATATATATATATATATATATATATATATATATATATATATATATATATATATATATATATATATATATATATATATATATAATAATAATAATAATCTAAACAGTAAACTGAGCAAAGCTGGTCAAGACTTGATCATAAAAGCCAGACGATTTTCTAAATTTTTATCACATGCTAATTTTTATTATGATCGATCCCTTGCAATACGGTAATGGATATTGGTAATACGAATAGGCTCAACGGGATTGGTATAGCCAAGTATAAAACAATATGCAATAACTGAAAAGTTATTATTTTTTTAGCTTGAAAACACTGTCATTTAAATCTTAACGGATAATATGATTAGCGGCAAAAGTTTTTAAATTAGCTAAAATAGTCAATCTATATTGCATGTAACGTCGGATTGAGATATTGATTTGCAAGAATCGGGTGCAGCTACCGTTGCATTTTCATGTACGTATGACCTTGTGCGCAATCGATGCGGCAAACACACCACAACGCTATGTAATAGGAGTTGTAATATGAACAATTTTTCAGTCAGATGACAACGATGTATGCAGTGTGGCAGTTTATATAGTAATGTCTAGCACTGGGTTATCATGCCGCAGACATGTAACATCATGTAATATTGGTCATCATTAGGATGTTCTACCTCTCTCTCTCCATCTCTCTCTCTCTCTCTGGAACAAAGTCGTACTTTATCCATCCATCCATCCATCCATCCATCCATCCATCCATCCATCCATCCATCCATCCATCCATCCATCCATCCATCTATCTATCTATCTATCTATCTATCTATCTATCTATCTATCTATCTATCTATCTATCTATCTATCTATCTATCTATCTATCTGACCGCTGGGGCACCACTGATGACCTGACAACCAGCTTCCTCCATTTTTCGTCGTCATGGCTTGGCTCTGAGACACTTTTTGTATAATTTGGTTTAGTCCCAATACAAGGATACCAAGTAAAGTTGTTGAGATGTAAATTCAAATTTCACCAATTATTCGACTTAAATTCACCGAATACGATATTGAACATCTTTTATGCACGACACACCCGTGTCAAATAGCACAGTGTATTAGGAACTACTTTGTAAACAAATCATGTAGTAGAGCTTATGGGTTTAGCATATTAGATTTGTTTGTGTATGAACTAAAGAAGCTTTTTCGTGTATTTGAATGTTGAGATGATAAAATGACAGATGTGGACGAGTTTACTTTCAAACAAGCTAACGCCTGAACGTGATATTCACATTGTTCACAACAAACGCGAGGTACGCAGTATTGGAAATACTATCCTGCTCATTTTAGCAATTATTTAGGAGAAATATTCGTAACTTTTCGTAAATGAAATGGTTCAGACTATGACCAGTGCTCCCTGAAATAGCACACACAGTAAAGCCTTTTGAGACCAAGAGCCATCGCATATCCATCAGAAATGTACTACTTTGATATTCTGTCAAATACTAAATTTAAAGAAAAAATACAACTGAAGAATTTTGTATGAAACTGAGTGTCTCAGAGCCAAGCCAAGACGGCGAAAAAGTATTATTTTCGCTGACAAAATGGACTAACACACAGCAGCTGCGTGACAATATTCACCGTTCAACTATTCTGATAAAATGTTATGCTAGTGATTGAATATATACAGTGTATGATACAAGACATAGATGGGGTCCCCCAACAAGAAGCAAAACAAATAACAGGTCATAAAGACAGGTCTTGTTTTAGCTGCTAAAAAGAATGGTACGGAATTTACTTACATGTATGCGTCTTGAATTTCCTCAAAATGTACGTTTTAGATCTTCAAATCCGAATGACTTAATCCATGTCATGGAAAGCATAATAAACACCGAAATTGTACTGTACTTTCAAATACATTTCAAAACGATTTACATATTCCTTACTGCAATGAACTGACCCAATAAATACAGTCCTTCATAATCAGAAAAACAGATTTAAGTTGGATCAACAGCAAAACAAAAATCCATTCATTCCACACCAACTACAAACATTTTTCCAATACGCATTCCTTCAAAATATGATCATAAACTTTAAGTTTAAATAGGCCAAACCGGAATAATTTGAAACTAATAACGAACGCGCGACGCAGTTCAAATGTCACAGGGAGGTGCTATGTGCGCATTAATATTGTTTTTGCGTATTGATGAATATATAGTTGTGAATTCATTTTGCAATACAGCGTAAATTCAATTACTGCCTTTTCTTGTAGTATATTCATTGATTATATATTAAGTCATAGGAAGGAAAATATAAATACGTATGTTAGGATTAAATTTTTAGTAAAATTAATAAAGATTGATATTTTCTTTGAATTGTATTAAAGTAATGAGTTTCTAAAATATATTAAAGGTAATTTCACTTGTTTTTGAAGTACAACTATATAGAATAGAAGGATTGCTGTGCAGGCGAAAAATAGGCAATGTATATCGCCGTGTTGTGTAGAAGCAGCAAGATACTAAGCTTGCCAATGTATAAGCTGTGTGGAAACATATAAAAAAAATACATAATACATGAATTTTGCCTAGCTAAAGTTCTAAGTACCAACAGTAAAAATATGTCTCTGACCTAGTTATTGGCAAAGGTTCAATTCGGTTAATGAAGCTGAAGTAAGATTTCTCTAGACGATACAGAAACAAGATGGCTTCCAACTAACGGCTAACCATATTTGGTGTGACGACGCGAAACGAATATAAATAAACTATAGAGTAGGTCTTATGACGTAAGATAAATTGGTTTCTGCCGGCCGAAACTAGTTTATACCTGAAAGTAAGTCAACATCTTTTCTGACTGATGCATGGGGGTATGACCTCTGACCCTGACACTATAAATACAGATGCGCGATCAGGTCAGATTAGTTCTCCATGTCAGCAGAGAATGAATGTTTGACTCTTAATTTCAAATGTAGCTGTCTTATCATCGCGGCGGTGCTCCCTTTAAGAGAGCCTGACTTCTTTCTTCTTTCTCTCTCTTACCATGGATATAGACGTTCCCCAACTTACGAGTAATTCTTTCTCATAGCAAGAAATGAGAAGAAGGTTATGTAAAGCTAATAACAACATACATAACAGAAACCTTTACATAACAAGTGGATGGAGAACATTACAGATCTCTAGACCTTCTCGCAAAGCCAGTGGAGTGATTATTTCTTTGAAGGAGTGTTTATAATTACGATTCATGGGAGAGATTGGCACCAACATATTTACGATCGTCAGACTTCATACCGCCAATGTTTGCATTTTTTTGCCTGTATCATACACACAGCTATTCACGTGACTGATTCGTGATTCTACCTACATACTACATTGCTCTTGCTGGAATGGCTCCACAGATTTCTAGTAATGTATATACCAGTATCTACGCGCTATCCAGTTCCAATGACGCACACTCCATTCGACTATAGTTCCTTGACCCTACGTAGACAACGATTGAAAACCAAATCCAGTTCTTACGCAGACGAATATCAACTCACCCCACAAAACCACGTCAGCAACTGCACTTCAGTGACCCTCGCCAGCTCAAAGATTCCTCAAAAGTACTTTTACACGGCAAATTAACTGTGTATACATTTACTATCAGCGCCCAGAACATTGTGAGTTAAGCCGTTTAATTCAGTTAATGTGACTTACTACTATTGACATTATTCCTAGGAGTGCAATTTTTCTCTGGAAACACTAGATTCTCAAGTACAGGTATGTCTCTTATCACATTAGATATTTTTAAAGGTGATCAATCACAAAATCCTGTTAAATGGCTAAATCATTTTTTACAATGGGCTAATTTTTATGATTTATCAGAAGCTAAAACTTTGAATGCTTTTCCTTTTCACCTCCAACAACATGCTAAAGTATGGTATGACTCGCTACCTGATAACGTTAGGAATAACTGGTCAAGTCTAGTAACTGCCTTTACATCTAGGTTTCACACTGACAATATCATTTTAGATTTATCAATTTTACAAACTCGACAAGAATCGTCTGAAACAGTTTTGGACTATTTAAATCGTCTCTTACAAATTGCAAATAACCAAACTATCTCAGATCAAATATT
Organism: Unio delphinus; assembly: GCA_029339505.1. Lineage (NCBI taxonomy): Eukaryota > Metazoa > Mollusca > Bivalvia > Unionida > Unionidae > Unio > Unio delphinus. Next base: position 345,417 of record JAQISU010000162.1, read on the forward strand.
GTTAGCAGTTGCATTACAAGGTTTAAAAGCAGCTATTAAACAAATCGTAATGAATAAAAATCCAACAAATATGGATGATTTACGACAAGCCGCAAATTTAGCAGAGAAATCTCTTGTCACAACTGAGAATGATGATTGGTCAACACTTAACACAATTTTAGAGGAACTTAAACAACTTAAAGATGAAATAAAAGCAGTCAGCTCAGAACAGAACACAGAAAACAATGTACATGTATTATCTCAACCCTCCGTACGTGCCAAAAACAAACCGTTTCGGCTGCATGGCTCTAATTCCCATCATTATACATCGTCTTATCAGACAGCCAAATTTCCAAACTATTCCCTTAGTTCAGTACATAAATCTCGCAATAACAAAACAGATCAGTTACCTCCGCGTGATGCGCGCTACAAGCCACAACTACATAGTCGTAAGCCATTCTGTCTCAGATGTGGTATTTGTTTTCAATCACACGGAAGATTATGTCCTGCAATCGATAAAAAGTGTCACTTGTGTCACAAAACAGGTCATTTTGCACGAGTATGCTTTACCCCACAACAACAATATAAATTCGCGCCAAATCAAAGGTCACAACCTTGCCACAAGCAAACTCGAGAACCACAAATCACATTAGTCACACCTATTCACAAAAATCTTGTTCCTCTTTATGTTAAAAACAAAATCACGAATGCATTAGCGGACACAGGCGCGTCTATTTCGGCCATCAACTTAAAATTTCTTTCTCGCGCAGGATTCAATTCACGTCAAATTCAACCTTCAAATCTCAATAATATTATCGCAGCAGGGGGCGAAAGTCACGAAATTTTTGGAATGATCCCACTTAATTTGAAAATTGGAGGTGTAAGTTTTTCTCATACATTGTACGTTATTCCGGCCCTTCGTCATTCGGTCATTCTCGGACTAGATTTCTTGAGTAAATACAAGGCAGTAGTGAATCTAGATACACAAACGCTCTCTTTGCTAGACGATACGATAATTATCAATCTGATACGTACTGAGTCAGGATTAGCACGTGTAAACAAAAGTACAATGGTTCCACTAAACTCAAGTTGTTCCATTCCTGTTCGCATCAGTAAAATAAAAAAGGGAACACCTGTTTTACTAGAACCATCTCACACTATGTCAAACTCCACATTTTTACAGCTAGAACAATTGTAACAGTTTCGAAAAATAACTTTGTTCAGATCTTGAATCCTACTGCGAAATCTTTACATTTACATGCAAATACCGTACTAGCTTATGTAGATGTACTACACCCACAAACCATATTCACTGTTAGTGAGGACACTTATGACAAGAATATCACACCTGATACACCTGACATCGTGGACACACAAACTAGTAAATCACATGAACCAATTAATTTTGATTTACACTCTTCAGATTTGTCAGAAAATCAAAAACAAGAACTTCAATTATTTCTGAATAAACATAGGGATGTGTTTGCCTTGAACTTAGATGAATTAGGAAGTACTACAGTATTTACTCATCGAATAGAGACAGGTGATTCCATGCCAATTCGTTGTCAACCTTATCGTGCGTCTCCGCACATCAATAAAGAAATTGATAGACAGGTAGATGAATTATTAGAACACCAACTAACTGAACCCAGTTCTTCGAGTTATGCATCTCCAATTGTTTTAGTCAAAAAGAAAAATGGAGAATATTGTTTTGCTATTGACTATAGGAAACTTAATCAGGTGACACAACCAATGACATTGCCTCTTCCAAGATTAGAAGATGTAATTGATGCAGTCGGACAAACTAAACCATGTCTTTTCAGTACATTAGATTTAAATTCAGCATTTTGGCAAATTAAAATGGACCCAGAGACAAAACATAAGAGCTCTTTCATAACATCACGTGGTCTTTACCAATGGAATGTAATGCCGTATGGACTCAGGAATGCGCCCGCCACATATTGTATTCTTTTAGGTCATGTACTTAGAGGTATACCGTGGTCAACATGTCTTGCATACATAGATGACATTATTATTTTTTCCAATTCATTTGAAGAACACTTAGCACATCTTGAACTTATTTTTGATCGATTACGTCAAGCAAACTTGACACTCAAACCATCAAAATGTGTATTCGCAGCATCTGAAGTTATTTATCTTGGTCATAAATTCTCAACAAAAGGAATCAAAGTAGATGAGTCCAAAATTGACACAGTTACACAGTTTCCTGTTCCAAAAACACAGAAAGATGTTAGGAGTTTTCTAGGGTTGTGCAATTATTACAGAAAATTTGTCCAAGGATATTCTACAATAGCAACACCTTTAAATAAACTATTGACAAAAGACAGTTCATTTCTTTGGACAGACAAGTGTCAAAAAGCATTTGAAACTCTTAAGACAGCCTTGACCACAGCTCCTATCTTGGCTTATCCTGATTTTAATAAACCATTTAGACTCACATGTGATGCCAGTGGTACAGCTCTAGGTTATATTTTGTCTCAGATAGGGACAGACGACAAAGAGCATATCATTGCTTATGGTGGACGAGCATTAACAAATGCTGAAAGACAATGGTCAGTAACTGAACAGGAGTGTTTAGCGGTATTAGAAGGTATCCGAACATATCATGTTTACCTATCACATCAGAAATTTACTGTCATTACAGATCACAAGGCATTAGTTTGGCTAAAGACAGTTAAACACACTTCGAATAGACTAATTCGTTGGTCACTTCGCTTACAAGCATACGATTTTGATATCGTATACACTCCAGGCCATAAAAACACAAATGCAGACGCACTCTCACGTCGAAACTACGACCAAACAGCTAGACTGACAGCCAATTAGAGAAATCTCCAGCATACACTAACACTCAGGCTCAGTTAGAAACACCAGTACACTCCATTCAAGAAGAAATTACAGAAATTACATTCTTTTACGATAACGAAGATGCTACTAACCTATTTCCAGTACATACTAATGATAACATACCTAGCGGTAGTTCTGAAGAATTACCGGATATCGCCCAATATCAGCGCGAGTGCCCTGATTTTAAGGACATGTATGTTTACTTAGATCAAGGAATATTACCAGAAAACACTCGTCGCGCAACAGCTATTCCATATGAAGCAAATCAATATGAACTAATCAATGGTGTCTTACATCATTTTTTCCAGCCTCGTACAAAACACAAAACTTCTCCAGATCAACTCATAAAACAAGTTGCTTTACCCACAAATTTGTGACTTGATGTCCTTCTATCTTATCACGATTCAAAAGCAGGAGGTTGTCATTTTGTTGTTCAAAGAACATATCAAGCTATCAAACAGAAATATTATTGGCCTAAAATGTATCAAAATGTGTATGATTACATTACATCATGCTCTAAGTGTCAACTCATTAAACGGGACACAAATGCACGAAAAGCTCCATTGCACCCATTGCCCCCAGAAGACGTATTCTCTAGGTGGCACATGGACATTTTGTGCATGCCAAAAAGTAAGGAAGGTTATCAATTCATCTTATTGGTGACAGATAGTTTGTCACATTGGTGTGAAGCCTTTCCCTTACGTTCTCAAACAGCAACAGAAATCGCCAGTGTTTTGTACAATGAGATATTTACACGTTATGGTGCACCGCGAACACTTGTCAGTGATCGTGGACGAAACTTCATGTCTCAAATTGTACTCGCACTTTGTGAACTATTTCAAGTAACACGTCACCATACTAGTTCATACCACCCTCAAACTAACTCTGCATGTGAGAAAAAAAAATATTACCATCAGTCAGGCACTAAGGGCTTACTGTAGTAAACATCAAGATGATTGGCCGTCCATATTACCCAGCGTAATGATGGCATTCCGGATGAGTCCAGCAGTTAATTCTACTGGATACTCACCGTATTACATAGTCTTTGGGAAAGAAATGACTTTACCCTTAGATGTATCTCTTACGCCTAAAGAAACTGTACAAACACAAACACAACAGTACATAGATCAGTTGATTGAAAGATTGAAAATAGTTCAAGAAATAGCTAAAGCAAATACACGTGAAGCACAAAGCACAAGCAAACAGAGGTTTGACCAGAAAACAAAAGAACCATCCTTTCGCGTTGGAGATTATGTACATTTACAAATCTCACATATACCTGTAGGGTTATCAAAAAAGCTTTATCCTCGTTGGGAAGGCCCATATTACATCACTCAAGTAGGTCCGAATAGCACCTACAGATTACGCCGTTGTTCAGACAATAAAGAAATGAAATCACTTGTACACGCAAACAGGCTTAAGCACTATAAAGATCCTAGGGATTATAGACCTCCGACACCGGACACAGCCAGTACACTACCACAGTCGACTCAAACATCACATGATCGAGCAAGCAATGCTCACACACCAACCAACAATGGTACCGAATGGTACTTAGCTGATAAACTGTTGAAATCCAAATGGATTTCTGGGAAAAAGCATTATTTGGTTAAGTGGTCAGATGGATCTACGCCATCATGGCAGCCAACGGAGAATGTTTCTCAGGCATTAAAAGAAGCATTTCACAGAACACGCACACAATCAAACACACGTCGCAAACGACGAAGTCGAATATTTCGTAACTGAATTCAATACGAAATTCTAAAAAAAAAAAAAAAAAAAGAACAAATTCCTTCGTATATGGAAGAGAACATTATAGTCTTATCGTCCATTCCATTCTTTCTTCTCATACCTTCTATTTCCCTTTTCTTCTCTTGCGCGCATATCTCTCAATTTCTTATCTTTCTCTTTAAGGTATGGGTGGAATATGGACTTGGTTCATAGACTTGTGTTCTTTTTAACTCTGAATGCAGAGTACATGGTATCAGAACAAACAACAACAACAACAACAACAACAAAAAACAATTTGAAACATGGGTTATCTCCAGAATCTCCCACTCTTGTATAGTTCAGCCTATAAGTGGATTCACAGTTTAAATCAGGTTTATACGGACTTGTTTAATTGAACGTATCGAATATTGTCACAGGGATGTCAAATGTAGCTACATAATGATATTATTTCACAGTTATAATACGTCTTAAAACGAATACGCGGTATAATACAGCAATCTCATTAATGCATGGGTTTGACAATGTTTAGAGGTTGGTTTTTTTTCTCACAATTTCATACCATTGTATGAAAGTATGTACCTAATGGTACTGTGTCTTGGCGCATTCGCCATAAATGATAAAATAGTCAAAATGTCCGCGCGATTACTCGACAGAGATCACGTAATGCATAGCTCTCACGACATGAGCAGCTATTGGTCTATATACGGCCAGCTTCTGAGAAAAATTCATTTGAAAAAGATAATGGCAGTACATTCTCTTTCACGCGTCAAAGATTACGTTGATAAAACACGTACATTTCAAAGCTGCACTAGACCATAGGTACCAAACGATTAAATAATTTTCACTTACTGTTCTTAGGTAACTTCAAAGGCGTTACATATTTCACACACGCACAGGTCAAAGTTTGATTGTAAGTGAACATACATCATGGTTATTAAGGCTAGTACAATTGTCAGTTCCAAACTCTCGATATAATAAGTATTCACCTTTAAATATGCTCTGCTAATGTTATACGAATAACATATAAAAAAGAGGAAAAAAATACAGAAAAAGGACACAAAGGAAGAGTACACTAAAACAGAAAAATACAAATAAAGATAACAAGAATTGTATGCTATTATTTTGTTTTATAATCGTCTGATAAGCCTAGTTTAGAGGAAGGTTTTGTAGAATTATGTGTTTAATAAATATATATATCTTATCAAAGTATTCAATGCTGTGAAGTTTTATTCCCATTTTATTTTTGGGGAATTTTATCACGAATTTTGCATTATATTTTATTGTATTTTTTGGAATTTGACTGAGTATTGTGCAAAACACTTCCCATTGTGTTTGGGAATTTTATCAAATATTTTGCATTACATTGTACTTTTTGAACTTGACTGAGATTTGTGCAATACATTTCCCATTGTGTTTGGGAATTTTATCAAATATTTTGCATTGTATTGTACCTTTTTAATTTGATTAAGTATTTTGGAATGTACCTTCTCATTGTATTTTTTGTATTTTACTTGGAATTTTGCAATGTATTTGCAGTGTCTACATTGTGTTTTTAAACTTGCGAAACTGTCTCGCAATGGTTTTTTTTATCATTGTATTTTTGATTTTTCACCTTTCATCTTGTTTTGATGAATAAAATTGATTTTTCTTTTCGAGCCTCGTGGTCTCGGCTCAATAAAACAGAGGGTATTGTTAGGATTAAATTTTTAGTAAAATTAATAAAGATTGATATTTTCTTTGAATTGTATTAAAGTAATGAGTTTCTAAAATATATTAAAGGTAATTTCACTTGTTTTTGAAGTACAACTATATAGAATAGAAGGATTGCTGTGCAGGCAAAAAATAGGCAATGTATATCGCCGTGTTGTGTAGAAGCAGCAAGATACTAAGCTTGCCAATGTATAAGCTGTGTGGAAACATATAAAAAAACACATAATACATGAATTTTGCCTAGCTACAGCTCTAAGTACCAACAGTAAAAATATGTCTCTGACCTAGTTATTGGCAAAGGTTCAATTCGGTTAATGAAGCTGAAGTAAGATTTCTCTAGACGATGCAGAAACAAGATGGCTTCCAACTAACGGCTAACCATATTTGGTGTGACGACGCGAAACGAATATAAATAAACTATAGAGTAGGTCTTATGACGTAAGATAAATTGGTTTCTGCCGGTCGAAACTAGTTTATACCTGAAAGTAAGTCAACATCTTTTCTGACTGATGCATGGGGGTATGACCTCTGACCCTGACACTATAAATACAGATGCGCGATCAGGTCAGATTAGTTCTCCATGTCAGCAGAGAATGAATGTTTGACTCTTAATTTCAGATGTAGCTGTCTTATCATCGCGGCGGTGCTCCCTTTAAGAGAGCCTGACTTCTTTCTTCTTTCTCTCTCTTACCATGGATATAGACGTTCCCCAACTTACGAGTAATTCCTTCTCATAGCAAGAAATGAGAAGAAGGTTATGTAAAGCTAATAACAACATACATAACAGAAATTTTTTTACATAACACGTACATCATACTAAGGTTACTGAGATAGTATGGGAAAATATTAACTCGTTTTCTCGAACTAAAACTGTACTCCCAAGGTCTTGAAGTAGTATGCAGAAGAAATCGTTCATATTTTCCCATACAAATGCAGTAACTTAGAAGTAGAGCATGTCATCTAAAGAGAGAAATTGAGCTGATGCCAAGATTTAAAAAAATCATTAAGGTTGCCAGTTCTACTGCTGAGGTCCAAGCCAAGAAAGATAAAGGCATCATGATAGAAAGTTACTTTGTTGACAGAACTCTTTCTTGAGATAATTCGACCCCATTCTCATCAGTGTCAATCGAATCATATATCAGATAATTCGACCCCATTCTCATCATTGTCAATCGAATCATATATCAGATAATTCGACCCCATTATCGTCAGTGTCAATCGAATCATATATCAGATAATTCGACCCCATTATCGTCAGTGTCAATCGAATCATATATCAGATAATTCGACCCCATTCTCATCAGTGTCAATCGAATCATATATCAGAGACTTATGTGTTGACAAATATGCAAAGCAAAGTATCAAATCATTATCCAAATCTAACATGATCTCCTCCAAAAGTGAAGACAGACACTGACCTCTAGTTCTAAGTAAGTTCTTTACACAATATTTTCTTTTAAAAGTTTGACTTCACTGATACAGTTAAACCTCTCGAGTCTCTGCCAAACGTCTTTTTCAGTCCCGGATTACCCATTAGGCAGAGTAGGCAACTGCCTATGGGCCCCGCGACTTTTATGGGCCCCATCAGGGGCCCCCATGAGACCGTGACCGTATGTCTGGGGCCCCAAAAGTTTGACTGCCTATGGGCCTCCACGGTGCTTAATCCAGCGCTGGTCTTTTTGTTTTCTTTTGCTAAACGGGTCCAATGGACTTTATGACAAAAATACGCTGATGTAAAATCTTGTGATAAACAACTGAAACTTAGATTGAAATTCATATTTGAACAAAACGTTCAATGTTCTAAACATATATGCGTATCATTGTTGTTGTTTATTGCGTATGATGACCTGACAGCATTCGTATTTGTGTATTGGTGGCGTTTCAGGTCTAGCTAATTGCTAAAAGTCGTTCTCATCCGTTTTCGTTGTCACCACGTGAATTGCGGTAAACATTGTTATGTGCACCGATACTTGTTTGGTCAGATCCGGCGTAGATTATGTTGTATTTTTTTCTCAGAGTTTCGTCGACGTTTTGATTGACTTTCAGTCCACGGGTTTATAAATTGTACACACCCGAATTTTTGCTTAACCAACCTATTGAATGAAAGATAGGCCATTCGATTTTCGTTTCTAGTTTCAGTCATGAATTGTATCAAGGCCTTCCTATTATCTCGGACGTTCTGAACGTAGTCTTCAATGACCTGATGGGGACTTGATAGGTTTGTACCTGTTTCGTTCTGCACATATTGTTAATCTCGAAAGTTTGCTAATTTGGCAATTATTGGTCGTGACTTGTTATCACTTCCAATCCCATGTGCACTATCTATCTTAGCCCTACATGTAAGACATAGCACATGTTGATTTTCTTTAAGTGCTATGTCTTACGATCCGAATAATGGCCTTGTGTAGTCTATTCCGATATCGTCGATATCGGAACGAGTAGTCAAAGTTTCAGGAATATCGCACATACTTGGCAACCTATATCGACACTCTTCCACTTATTTATGTTTAATTAATATACTTTCTGTACTGCTTTATCCTGGTGGAATCGATATCTGACACTTTCAAACGGACGCATTTTCTTGTTCAGTTCACATACATTTGAATTTGTTGAAATGCGACAGTAGTCGAGGTATGCCGAAGTATGTTCAAGTAGGTTCCAAACGGAAAATGTTTCGTGAACGAAACGAAACGTTACTTGCTGTTCAAATACTTGATACTTTGATAATCTCTTTTCGTTAAAATAAAACGGCCTTGTTTAAACCTACTTCGACATACCTCAGCCACCATCGTATTGCAACCAGTTGATATGTGTGTCAAAAGAACATAAAAATGCGTTCATTTGCTAGTGTCAGATTTTGAGTCGATCACGATCAAGACAACAAAGTAAGTATATCAATAACTCTTAAATATGCGGATGAATGTTGATATTTATTGCCAAGTATGTGATAATCATGAAAATTTCACCTCTTATTCTCCTGTCAGTAGAGTTCAAAACACACTACACAGCGCTGTTCGTTAGGCAGTAAGACCCTGACGCCCAAAACATAAATATCAGCGTCGGGTCTTATATGTACGACTATATTTGTCTGTCCTTAAGCAGTATTCTTATCATAGACGTTCCCATTGTATCTCTTGATTTTCTCCTCGCACTATTCCCGGGCTTCGTGCTCATTTGGTTCATCAGATCCATAGACTATTAAGTTATTCCGTCGTGACTGATATTCCAAATGTGCATATAATTTGTAAAGGGTTTGAAAACTGAGCACAAGAGTCTCATAATCCTTACACAGGCATTGATATTCTTCCCTTATCTGAGTAAATAAAAAAAATGTAAATTTGCTATTCAAGCTCGAATAGATACGGTTGAGTGGCTTGAGTTCTTGTATACCAAAAAAATAAAATAAAAAAATACCATAACATCAACCTCGCTATGATAAAAAAAAATCCCTACCTTCGGGATCCCAACCAGTATTTATGCTAAATCACGGTCCGTTTTGACTGATAACATACCCGCATTATGGTTTCTGACAAGAGTCGACTCACGCAACTTTCGTGACTCCCAGAAACATTTCAACCTTGCACTCTCACATTTCTCGCGTCTGTTTTATGAAACTGCATATCTTACATCTCCAAACGTTTGTAGAGATTTCCATTTTTGAATAAAATTTGCAGATTGTACTCAGCTGTGAGAAAATACGTCTTGTTTACTCGTCATGTGGAGCGTGGCATAGTGTCTTTATTACACATTAAATATTTAACATTATTGCGTTCCTGTATGCTGATGAAGTTGCAAACTGTGACACAAACGGCTCTTTACATTGAAAAATTAATATGAGACATTATGTACAAACAGTGGAAGGTGGTAATTTAGATAAAATTAAAATTATTATATTCAGAAATGTTGGATTTTTGAGGAGTAACGAAAAGTCATTTTATAAGTGTAAACAAATCCCAACCGTATCTAGGTATCATTACTTGGGATAATATTTTATCACTAAAGATTTATGACTGAAAGCAAATCAAGAACGCGCAGTTCAAACAAATAAGTGTCTACATACAGTGAGTATTATTAAAAATAGTTTTTTTTCAACTTTATAGTGACAGAAGAATTCCAAGGTCGTGAATTCTAACCCGGTCTATGCATACCAAAGTTTTATAAAACGGGTACTAACAGATGCCTCGCATGGCACTCAGTATTAAGAGGTTGGTGTTAGGACTTGTCGGACTGGTGTCTGGAATGAGGTGACTGTTGGACATGATGTTACATTTCTGAGGTATGATTCCCAAGTGCTAGACATCTCTATAAACTGCAAGATAGCGGACATTGTTAAAACTGTTCAAGCTACGTTAAAAATCCAGAAAACACACACACACACACACACACACACACATGTAGCTCGTAGAAACGGATCCATTCTTGATATTGTAGCAAAAGCACCCATGTGAAGAAATCTTCTTATCGATGATAAAGTCATAAAAAATAGGTCATAGTATCTCAAGTCGTAGAACACGTCTTTTCTGTATTCCATATTGTACGAAAATATGGTCTTAGAATATATAATAGAAAAGAGTGACAAAAAACAAGTTCTGTAAAGTTCAATTAATAATATTTTCCTAGGATAGATATGGAAACTTTAAAAAGAACATACAGTATTTCAAAATAAATCCAAAATAATCCTAGAATATCGAACACAAGTCCTGAGGATTAATGCTCTGAACAGCCATTGGTATTCTAAAACAAATCCAACGCTGAACGTGTTGAGTTGAAAGTGATGGCCTGTGTTGTATTAATGTGCCAACATTCTTTTGTTGAATCAGTATACTACAATCCAAGTATATATCCTTCCTTGAGATTTCACTATACGTCCAATATTGTTTTTCCAATAATGTTAGTTTTTAGCACTTTGTATTTACAGAGAAGAATACTTGAATTAAATAATTTGAATTTTAAAAATTCCAGCCCAATGAAAAATGGTCGCACCAATAATACAGCTGATTTCTGCTTCTGATATTAGTGCAATAATAATTTTTTTTCGTAAACAAGATTATATTATCCTCTATCTAACCTAGATCCCAAAAAGCATTCCTATAAACATATTACCTGATGAAAAATCGCATTCTGGAATGTTACACATGTTTAAAAATTGAAATCTAAGTCATAATTAGAGGTCTGTTACTAAAGGTATTATAAGGAACATGATACACACACTATTCTGGCTTAGACCAAGACAAATATGTTTAATGCTTTTAAAAGTGATCAGAATATTGAACCTATACTCACTGAGAAAATACTAACTATGTATTAGTTCATGGAATTAAAGATCTATACTTTTGGTCCGGTCTACGTTGCACGTGATTTGGGACAATGTCAGTTAAAAAAAAATTACAATTTTACATAATATAAGAAGAAGCTGAACTAAAATACACTTTAAATGGCAAAGTTTTATTTTGGTCTACTGGAGTATTGAAGATGTATTTAAATAACTTTATTTTTTCTGTTGAAATGTGTAAGGATCATAGTAAATTAGCAGCAAAATGATTTTGAGATATGGACAGCAGAGGCAAAATGCTATCAACAGGCTGAAAACTAATTTTCTTGGAATTATTGTCATACCATAATTTCATTTTTCGGCAGAGTAGAGTGCTTATTAATTATTGCAATTGTACAGACCTTTGAAAAGAACTTGCATCCAAAACTGGATTGGAGAAGAACTTTCGAACCCGCAGTCTAATAAAAAATAAGAGCTTGCTAAACCATGCAGAAATAAGAAAAAGTGTTCAGTCCAAAAGTGTGCTATCCTCCACAAAGTTTTAAGCAGCGTAAGACATCCAGGGATAATGCGAAACCCCTATAATGCGAAACCCCTATCAGTCTCCTGTCACCATCAGGTATGGGCGAAATTTTGACACTGCATGTATACAAGTTCGGGTAAATTGTATAGCAGAAACAATCTATAAATGCGCACATTTGTAAATATATAAATTCATCATAGAGGAGGTGAAACAACCCCTCTACTACCTACGTAATCGGAAGTGATGTAATTCCTGAATGTTAGGACGGAATGATGGATTTTCGCTTGAAGGTACGTTTCGCTTTTAAATTTCTAGGACAGTTCAAGTGTCCTGACGGTTTGGTTTGTAGTAAATCTATGCATGCACACAAAGTCCACAAGTTGGAGACGAAATGATTGAGTGCCCAATATAGGAGTACAAATAGTTGGGTCAGTAGAACAGGCGTTATTCGTCACGCTCCTGATCTTGTAATTATATTCATTCTTTACCATTGCAAAACCGTCCTCGGGAGTGAGGCTAGCAAGAACTTTGGTATTTTAATGTGGAAGTCAAAAACATGGTTGTAATATTTGTCTTTTCTCTTTTTCTGATTGGAGTTGATTCAACTGGTGAGTAGCATATTTTTCTTTCTTTCCAAACTTTCTTTTCTTTCGTTCATGTCTCGCTATGTGAACCCCGTATATTTCCCATTCTTTATTCATTCCTTTCGTTCTCCTATTTAACCTTCCCTCGTTTGTTCTTAGTCTATTCGCTCTTCTTCCTTTATTGCATTTTCCCTTCCATTTAGCTTGTTTCAAATGATATTTACATTAACGTCGTGTTAGATCCTTTAACTAGTCTCAATATTATTAATCAAGATATATAAATATTCTCCCATCTATCTATCTATCTATCTATCTATCTATCTATCTATCTATCTATCTATCTGTCTATCTATCTATCTATCTATCTAGCTACATGTGTGTCTTTCTATCTCTCTCTCCGCATATATATATATATATATATATATATATATATATATATATATATATATATATATATATATATATATATATATATATATATATATATATATATATATATATATATATGCACTTTGAGAAAAATTGTCTCTCTTATCGTAAAATGTTCTTATAAATATTGCCTGCAGTCATTCCAATCAACAACAAAACCCAAGGAAATACATAAAAGGATAGAACTAAATAAACATACCGATACTGGAGAGGAGCATGACGAAACTCATTTGATCTGTGTAAAGCTGTTCATAACGTTCGTTGGGACGTATTGGTTTGTCAGTCTTTGATCCATCTTTATCGGTCAGATTGTCGCTGTTTAGTGTTCCGGCCTTTGATACTTTGTATTTGGTTCTAGCAACTGAATAATGCTTTTTGTTGTTGTTTTGTGTGTGTGTTTGTTTTGTAATTTGATTTCCCCCGGATTGCATAGAAAATGATTTATCTTATACATTTATGTGTTTAGTGATGACAGATATTTGGTAACTGACGTTTACAACTTTAAATTTTATATTGATTAATAGTTTGTATTGGGTTTACAAGGCACCTTGTGTACACATGTAATTCATCTAAATTGGCCAGAGTCGTTCTCAAGTCATAAGGTAAGGTAGTTTTATCATTCAATAAAAAGCCATCTAAATAGGCCAGAGTCGTTCTCAAGTCATAAGGTAAGGTAGTTTTATCATTCAATACAAAGCCATCTAAATAGGCCAGAGTCGTTCTCAAGTCATAAGGTAAGGTAGTTTTATCATTCAATACAAAGCTATGTAAATAGGCCATATGGCGGTCTCAGCTCCCAAATGGATTGTTTTTGGTTTGATGCTTACAAAGTTACATTCAGGGCTGAATTTAAAATAAGGAGTTTATCATACTATGTTAAAGTAATTTTGGTAAACAACTTTATGCATGTTATATCATAGAAAAATATTACTTATATTTTCAATACAATTGTCACTTATGTGGCCTGCATCAACAAATCGTTTTCCAATGTTATTTGTTATATTCAAACTCTCACTTTTCCTCCTTACTGGTGTTATCCTCTCATGCACACTTCATCACAAAGGCCAGAGTCGTTCTCAAGTAATAAGGTAAGGTAATTTTATCATTCAATACAAAGTCATCTAAATAGGCCAGAGTCGTTCTCAAGTCATAAGGTAAGATAGTTTTATCATTCAATACAAAGCCAGACTCATTAATGTATCTGTTTTGCTAATAGCAAGTATCTTGGTATGAAGAATGTTTTATTTCATTTGCCTATTGTTTTACCTTCAGACTTAGAGTCATGTTTATTTTCTACTTTGGTATAATTTTCATAAGGTTTTGATTAACATTGATCTTCAAAATGAGTGTTTCACTTGTGCTTGTACTGTCGTGCGTCACGATTGCGCAGTTATTCTGCTCATGCATTCAAGTCCAGGGGTCATTACAATAATCGCTTAGCTCTGAAAGGGTGACATCATTATCCGTGACTGTACAAGTTAAATTTGGGAGGGGGGCATTTTGTTTCGACCACGAGTTATATAAATATATACATGGTATTTGGCGGTTGTGTTTAGTATTTAGAAATGATGCTCATTTAAATGCGATCTGTGCTTGGGGCAAAGGGTAAGCAATAAATCGCGACTTGTACTTTATTTCTTACTGATTAATGTGACCCTTGTACTGAAGTAAAGATTTGAATCCAACCAAGATAATGTCATAGCTTTCATTTCTACGAGCAACTGTTAATATAGGACATAGTGTCAGGAGATGACATGCTCACTGAAATGTCGAGTTTTCAAGATGATGGTATTGTATATTAAATGTGAAGTTAGATGGCTTTATTCATTAGTCAAAAGTTTATTCTCATAAGCATTTTTTTGATTATAAAGTACATTCTACATCATTGCGTGGTTATCAAATGTTATATGTACAACATCAAAGCATAAATTCAAAATAGCTGGAAAAGTGATGATGAACAAATATCCCATTTGTAATTCTCAAATTATGGGAAGACACGTGAAGTTTTGCCAGAGTCCGAATTCTTTTTAAATATGTTTATATATGAACAGATTGCTAGAGTTTTGTAATTTGTTTACTCTAGTCTGATAGAAAATTAACGTTAAAACTATGTTTAAAATTGGAATAAACTTGGAACAATTTACAGAATCCGGAAACATCCGCACCTCACCAAAACCAAATATGCTTAAAATCTCTTTTAGGAATGTAATCCATCTGATAATATTTTTTAATTTATTTTCAAACTATAACTGTCTATTTGCAGTGTTTCGTATATAATGTGATGAGTTTTGAATTCAAAACTAAATTTTAACTTAACCACCCCAGAGGCGTAGCTATGATATTTTGCGCCCGGGGACGAACTATAAAATTGGCGCCCCAGCCCCCTTCCCGTTTAATCACATTTTTCTATTACACTGAATAAGGAAAACAACAAGTGGTTGGCAGGTAGCATCATCACTGTGGATGGCAGACGTATCAGATGACACGTCTGCTGAGCCGCTGCAGCGATCTTGTGACCGATTTATTACCCTTGTTTACTTATTATAATGTAACGTTGTAAGCCTTATTTTGGCGCCCGGGGACATATGTACCCCCTGCCCCTTCCCCTAGCTACGCCTCTGTGCCAAAGGGAAGTGAAGCGTCTCTCATAGCCTCTCCTTTCCAGGTGTAGTGATCGCTGCAGGACCACTGTCTCGCTCTGATGGACAGGTGGTTACATGCATATAGCCTCTCCTACACTATTGTGTCCACAACAGCACCTTCACGCGGGACCCCTTGTTTTCACAGAGCCTGTTGTGTGGCGCGACCGAGTGCTCGGCGGTATAACTGTGTAGGTAGACTGGACTCCTTAGCCTTGACAGGCAGCCAGTCTAAGAGAAGGGAAACTCTGACTCCAAGCACGGGTAGATGAAGCTCGTTAGCCTGGTCAAGGCAATTTTTCTAGGAGAAGGAAACTCTGATCGAAAACCATGGCTCCTCTGCCTTGTGGATATCTTCGGGAGAAGGAAAGGCTTCGGGAGTACACCCAGACAGAAAATCCAGAGTGGAGCCCCCAAGGCGGCTATATGTCGACTACGACTTCCTTCCGGCAGCTCCTGCATCCAAACTGGTGCCAAATGTCATGCTCAGCATTCCTTCGGACCTAACCAGCAAGGACGAGAGGGAGATCCTGACGCCTGGGCAACCCAGGATTTCCATATTCCATGCCCAGGCTAGCGCCCTGGAGAGGTCACTCCAGTCTCGCTACTAAGTGAGGAAACAACACGGAAGCTGACAGTTTACGGGTTATAAGTCCCATCCGATTGGCGTAAGGAAGGGGCGCCACGGGTCAGCTTTGACGGTGGGAGGAATCATCGTGTCCCACTGGCCAACTACCGCCCGCCTCAAGCCTGGCATCGTCTGCCTGCTCCAGTGGGTGTCTGGAGCTCGGTGTGTTGCTCAATATGACAAGCAGACGAAAATTCCACACCAGACAAGAAGAAAAAGAAACCAATAAAGAAGACTCCAGCTCTTTGATTTGCAAGCTAGAATGTGCGCACTATGTGTACAGGCATCTCCGATGACCTCAGAAAAGTGGATGACACCAGGAAAATGGCCATCATCGATAGAGTACTCACCAGGCTAAATATCAGCATAGCTGCCCTCCAGGAAACTAGACTGGCCTCTAATGGCTCCCTCAGAGAGGAAAACTACACTTTCTTCTGGAATGGTCGCGAACCTGAGGAGCCCCGTCAGAATGGAGTGGGCTTCGCCATCAAAAGCAATCTTCTGGGCTTGGTTGAACCTCCCACAGGGGGGACTGAGCGTCTCTTGTCCATCCGCCTCACCACTGCTGCAGGTCCTGTCAACATCATCAGTGTCTACGCCCTCACCCTCTCGTATTCAGAAGACAAAAAGGATCAGTTCTGTGGGCAGCTGGACGAACAGATTAAAGAATGCCCCAAAACACGAATCACTATTTCTCCTCGGCGACTTCAATGCCAGAGTAGGTGAGGACCACCAGTCATGGCCTACCTGCCTCGGATATCATGGTACTGAAAAGACCAACGAAAACAGTCAGAGACTGCTGGAGCTGTGCACCTACCATGGCCTGTGCATAACAAACACTTTTTTCAAGGGTAAGCCACAATATAGAGTGTCATGGAAACATTCCATGTCCCATCACTGACACCAACTTGACTTGGTCATCACCAGGCGCTCTGCCCTTAACAGCGTCCTCTCCACCAGAACCTACCACAGTGCAGACTGCGACTTCGACCATGCCCTCGTGAGCAGCAGGGTGCGACTACAGCCACAGACACTACACCGCTCAAAACCAAAAGGACACCCACGCATAAACACTGCACAGATGTCGGTCCCATCCAAGGTGCAGGAGTATGTGTCCTTCCTGGACAAGGCTCTCCAGGACCTGCCAGAGCACGACGCCACAGCCAAGTGGAACGCCATGAAGGGTGGCCATCTACAAAACAGCCATGTCCACGTTTGGTAAAAAGGAACGAACCAGTCAGGACTGGTTCAACGCACACCTATCAAGGATGGAACCACTAATCGAGGAGAAGCGAAAAGCCTTTATAGCGTACAAAAAAATGCCCCAATGAACGGATGCTTACTGCTCTTAAAAGTGCTCGAAGCAACACCCAACGCATCCCTAGACAGTGCGCGAACGATTACTGGCAACAACTGTGTGAAGGAATCCAGCGCTGTGCCGAGTCCGGAAACATAAAAGGCATGTACAGTGGCATCAAGAAGGCTCTAGGCCCAACAGTGAAAGGGGTCGCTCCCTTGAAATCCATGATGGGAGAGAAGATCACAGACCGTGGGCAACAGATGACCAGATGGGTAGAGCACTACTCAGAGCTATACTCCAGTGAAACGTTAGTCACTGAAGCAGCCCTCAGCAGCATACAGAATCTTCCCATCATGGAGGAGCTCGACAAAGTGCCAATCTTAGAAGAGCTCAGCAAAGCAATTGACTCCCTCCCAAATGATAAAGCACCAGTTAGTGACAGCATCCCGCCCAAAGCTGTCAAATGTGGGAAACCAACACTGCTCCAACCACTGCACGAACTACTTTGCCTCTGCTGGGAGACTTTTTAGTTAATGAAGTTGGGATATGTATGTTTTTTAACATTTTACATTCTTGCTACAGTTCGAGTAGAAAATAATTAGGGGAAAAAATAAACATATAAATATTGTTTAGAATTTTCTTGTTTAAAAATATCCAAATGATATTTTTCTTTTAAAATATAGTCCGCGCTTGCTTTAAGAGGCTGAACTTTTGTTATGTGCAAAAATATATGCTTTAATTATCACCTTTTAGCTTAATGCATCAATATTTTTTAGTAAAACACAAAAATAAAGAGTTTGAATATTTTGTAAATTATTTATCTTTATGTATAAAACTGAATGCATTTACTGCTGTGGTCACCTATGTTTCATTAGAGAAGTATGGAACAATCATCTTGCCTTGAACTGCAGTTTAAATCCGTTCCTATGTTTTTTTAAAGCATTTAAAAAAAATAATTAAGCTAATGAGTAGATCACCATCTAAGCAAAGTGGACAGCCTGATAACACGTATGTACATTATATGCTTAGGCCTATCACTCGTTACCTACATGGAAATGTTTATGAGGACTGTACACTATCTTTCAGAAAACACCAACTGCCTAATTCTTATTTGTAAAAGTATACATTATTAAAATTGAAAAGACGTTTTCATATGTGGTACTGACCATTCACTTTTCAGGGCCCGGGATGGGGTGGGAGCTGTGATTTTCTTTTGAGCTGAAAAATATTTCCTTGGTTTTATCTCAGAATAATTTACATTTTTATAAATAATGAAATGGAAATAATATGGTTTTATTTTGTTATAGATCAATGCAAAACATTTTTTCAAACTATTCAAAGACAAAAATTAAACGGTGCCAGGCCTCTGCCGCAAGACATTGAATTGTTAGTCTCGATACGCGATACGTTCGGAAATACCGTGCGTACACTACTTCGACGGTACTCATTTAGACTAGGTATGATGTAGACCCGTTTAAATAATCCGCCATGACGATCCAGGTTTTAGCTCAAGGACCCTGGTAGACAGAGGCGGCGTTAGGAGTACGCGGGGCCTATGACCGCGCAGGGCCAGAGTATCGGTATCTCGACTGCTATGCTTACTGATGTATGGCCTGAAGCACGGGGCCTCCCTCAAGAGCGGGGTCTGAAACGGTCGCCCCATTTGCAACCATGATGTAGACCCGTAAAATCGTCAACCCTGACCGACGGAATATTCCGATATAATGGGTGCTTTTTAAATATGATCTTTTCATTTTGCAATTATGTTTTAAAGTTACAGCGTTCGAAAGTGATTCATATTTTCTTTATCATGATCTTGTACATTTTTAAAGCGTTTATTGGTATAACTCAACAGTCAACTCAGATGTTTGCAAACGCCCTTTTATATTTGTGCTTCTTTTCATATCCTTAATAACTCCAATTTGATTTTGAACTCTTTGTGAGACTAATTGTATATTAGTAGAAATTATTTTTCATTCAGTTTCAACCGTACTCGTTTTATTGTATATTTAAAATACCATATTTCCTCAACGACCACACTAGGTCAGGAGACTAATGGTGATGATGATGATTTCCATATAAATTCTGTTTTACTCGTACCACTTATTCACAGTGGTTATCGTCCGTTTGAAGTCATGGGGTCTTTATGTAAAGACTTTCAGTTTTTGACTTGAAGGTTCATAGTTTTGAAATTTTTTTTAATGTTTTATATTTATGCGATTCACAGATCAGTAACGATATTGTCATTATCTTCCATCACTTCTTGTTTCACATAACAATGTGCATAGTTCATGACCTTAGGTAGAACAAAGGCGTCAATACATAGGGCGCTTTTCACTTGTATTTTGCGGTAAGCACTTCCCGAAGCACGTAGCATTTCGATCGCATGATCAGTACACACATTTCTATACAATTCAAGCTCTTGGACCACGCACGATCAATAAAACAATGTCCACTACAGTTCGTAAAGTGGGCTTATGTACTTTACCGTAAAATGCGCTTCATGTTTTCAGTACCCTCTCCATACGTTTTTATCAAATACCAAGTATATTTTCAACCAATTCATTTCTCCGTAAAATATTAAGATGCAAGATGTTAAGATAGCAACATATACTACTGTAAAGAAAGATATTTTTGATTAATTCTCAGATTATCATTCTTAATACTTACCATACACGGTCCATTTATGTGTTATAACATTTTTTGCGAATGTATT
Source organism: Unio delphinus (assembly GCA_029339505.1). Classification (NCBI taxonomy): domain Eukaryota; kingdom Metazoa; phylum Mollusca; class Bivalvia; order Unionida; family Unionidae; genus Unio; species Unio delphinus. Next base: position 365,796 of record JAQISU010000162.1, read on the forward strand.
AGTTTAGCATGTTTACGTTTCGAGACTGTATGGAACGATCATTGAACTTTGAATTCCGGGCAAGGTTAAAAGTTCGCAACGTTTCGACTGCCACAATGTGTCAAGGGTTCATAACAGTGCAGCTTGATACGTTGGCCTTCAACTATACTCCGCACACGAGGGGGCAACTCTCGTATGCGGAGATTGCTGCAAATTTTGGTGACCTGGCAAATTAAACTGATGCAGTACGTTTTTAACAAGTACTATTTCTCATGTATTTTATAAAGAATTTTATATTGCTCGATACATGGATCGATGTGTGATATGGTGATATGCTTCTCACTCTCACGCATGCTAGGTGACTGAAATGATTTCTTGGTAATAAGATTGATTTTTAAAAGGTGTAGGTGATAATTGAAGCGCTTCAGCACCCCTTGAGCTGCATCAGAGGCGTAGCGATGATATTTTGCGCCCGGGGACAAACTATAAAATTGGCGCCCCAGCGATCTTGTGACAGATTTATTACCCTTGTTTTCTTATTATAATGTAACGTTGCAAGCCTCATTTTGGCGCCCCTGTACCTTGGCGCCCGGGGACATATGTACCCCCCGCCCCCCCCCCCCCCCTCGCTACGCCTCCGAACCACCCTTAAGCTTATACGTGGGATTCTTCCCAAATCACAGTATAAACCGACATCAAAAGTAGATATTTTTAAATTGTGTAAAACAAATGTTTAAAATTCATCGCATACATCTCTGCATATTGCACTACACTACAGGAGTCTGTAAACTTCTATTTTGGCTCTCCAGAATGGGCCAGACATGTGCGAAGGAAATACTCGAATTGGCGTGATACTAAAACAAAAATGAGAAAATTGCCAGAAAATGGTAAATAACTCCATCACATGCCAAATTACGCTGGGAAAAATATGTGACTGATGTCTTTTAAATATTCACGTCGATAGTGTGTGATACAATAGAAATAGTTTCGACGTCCCTAAGTCGCATCTGGGCATTAGTCTATAAATTTACTTTTGCCATCAGGGTCATTTTTAGATTTCATTAAATAAAGTATCAAGAAAAGGGGATCAAATCCCTTTTGAATCCTTACAGATGCCTTAGACAGATTAAGCCTTCTAGCAACTTAATGGCTTAGTGACGTTATGGATTTTGTTAAGTCGATAGGCTTCATGATGCTATCTGTGAAATCATGAGGTGTTAAATCTACGTGTACAATTTGAAAACATGCGACATAAATTTATTAACGCGAAATTCTTCATGATGTCATCTGCATCGTTATAAGACGTTTAATTAACGTTTACGGTTCGAAAACATGCATGGATTGGTTAATTTGGCATTCTTCACGATGCTATCTGTGACAATATGAAATTTAAAATCAACGTGTTCAAATCAAAGACATACGACATGGATTTGTTAACTCGACATGTTTCATGATTGTATCTGTGACGTTATATTAAATATACATTCTGTATAATTTGAAGACATGTATGAATTTGTTAACTTGAAAGGCTTAATGATGCTGTGACATTGTGAAATGTTAAATCTACGTACGCAATTTGATAACATGCGACAAGGATTTGTTAATTTTACAGGCTTTATGATACTATCTGTGACATTATGAGGTGTTAAATCTACGTGTACAGTTTGAAGACATACGACATGGATTTGTTAACTCAACAGTACAGTAGTCTGTAAATATGCAATACATTTGCCACCTTACGGGACGTGAAGTTTTCATTTGCGTTCACATAAAAATGTGTTGGTCAGCTATCAATGGCCATGTTTTCCTATATTTTCTCAAGTTCGATCCGACCATTCCTGTAACAGACCCTGTATAGACGGTGCTGCATCTCGCACATGCGTGTACTACTTTACTGTGGAATGGTACTGGGTTTTATCCAAGGTTTGTTGTCCTAATATTATGTCATTAATTTCATGGAACGGTCTACAAATTAACATCGTGTAACGCATTCTTCACTAGATATTAAAATGCATTGGGCTTATCGATAATCCATCACTGGATATCATGGATATCTTTATTTTTGACTGCAAGCCATTGTAAGGTAAACGAAATTAAATAAATATTTTGCTATAAATACGTTTATGTTCTGTTTAAATGTTGATGCTGTTTTCATTTGTTTTCTTTTTGCATAAGTTTATTTTCTTCTTCGGATTTGTTCAGTGCAAACCCTGTCATCATGATTATACAAAACAACGTGTCCTAGTAACATTTTATTTCGTAGGCTCGTTGAGATTATTTTGTAGATGACTTTACTCTGTTTGATTGATTTAGAAAAACAGTGTGCCATACTAAATTTGAAACGACGGCCCTTTCTTTAGTGAACAATGGATCGAACTATTACGCGTTATAGTTTGAACTAGGCACATGAGATTTGGGTTGCTTATATAGATACAGATTACTTGATTATATGTTTTGCCCTCTAAAGTAATGTTTGTTCGCGATGGGAGCATTCGAACTGTACAAATTAAATCGGATTATTTTCTTCAGGCATGTCACGAGTGTCCTTTTAACCTGACGGACTGCTTCCGCCCTCAATGCGTCACGGCAAATGGCTACCCTCGACCTATCATAACTGTCAATCGAAAGATGCCCGGTCCCAGCATAGAGGTAGAGTACATTCTTAATGTTGCCGGTTACGTTACACAAAATTTATAGCCCTTGATAAACAGTCTAAAGTGAATTAAATCATGCACAAGTAAGTAAGATGACTGGCCTAATGAAATTCAATCATACACTAGTATGTAAACACTTAACTGGCATAATTGTTTTCCACATTTTGCTGGTATAAGCTCGAGCGACTGAAATCTTGTTTAAATACCTCATTTGTCATTGATTATTATTTCCCTCACATAGATGGTATACGCTCGAGCTCAACATGGAGATTAGTTTTAAACACAAGCTGGTGAAAGACTAAAAGTCCTGGAGAATTTTAATGGAGTACGATGCATTTGTAATAAGATATTTACTCTTATTTTATGAAAAGGAGATGTTAATGGCTCGTTTTGTCCATTGTTATTATCAGTTCATTGAATATAGTATATTTCGTCAATCCTAGTTTATGGATGGGACTACTCTCGGACAGAAAGAAAGAGAGAAAAATATCATTCTTGCCTGCTTTTGCTGGCTAAGTCACACTTATGTCGCTAGTATTAGCGAAGAGGTGCTAAGTTCGAACTGGAAAAGAAATTTCAGAAGCCAAAGTCTGCAACATAGCAATCTTTTATTAAAATAATATATCACTCTATATAAAAAAATTACAAACAAGTTAGGCATTTAAGATATTGTCGTGTTTATTTAAAGCTAAACAATTAAAACAATTCTGTAATTTATGTACTTAGGAATTGACTGCCATATGCATTATCAATAATGCAACAATGCTTAAGAATAAGAATACAATATTTAAATAAAAACAAATACCAAAGTTATTTTCAATCCAAGCTTTTGATCAAACGCTTGATCTAATTCCGTTCCTAAATTAATTATTAGTAAGTAGCAGGTTAGTAGAAACCATATTTGCAAATGTCAATATTAATATACACACACACACACACACACACACACACACACACACACACACACACAGATATATATGGGGCCCAGAGTGGCCACGTGGTCTAAAGCGCTCTCAGTTACGGATCACTACCATCTCACCTCTGTTTGCGTGGGTTCGAGTCTAAGATTCGGCTAATGTAGTTATGTGAGAAAGCCTGCCAGTAGCTTTTCGTGGGTCGTTGGTTCTTTCCGGGGATTTTCCCTGGTTCGTTCTCCACGGGATGCCCGGGAAAATTTATATCCATGCTACAGTATTTCCACGACGTTATCCAGGCACGAGTCAATGGCACGATAGACAACTGAGCCATTCCAAGTAACCACTAGTGTCAAGCATGGCTGTTTTTTGGCACCGACACTATTCAGTCTAGTGTTCTCCGTCATGCTGACTAATTCTTTCAGAAATATATATAGGGTTGAGTCGAGTCGCAATAATGTACCGTATAGATGGAAAACTATTAAATCCCAGGAGGCTTCAAGGTTATGACATATATCATCCCTCTGCGCCCTCCATAATGGCTCAAAACTCAAAAGTCGACCTGCAATGCAGCGTGACAAGTTCTCCATCTCCTGTACAAGCTTTGCTCTCACCATCAGTACCAAGATGACTGAAGTCCTGCATCAGCCAGCCCCTAAATTGCTCGATGTTGAGCCAAAAATCACTGTAAATGGCCAAAATCTTCAGGTAGTGAATCGCTTCACCTACCTTGACAGCACACTGTCAAAGAGCGACACAGAGGCGGCTACGTGAACATTCGCTTTGCGTGAGCCAGCGAAACCCTCGAGACATCATCATCTAGACCAAACTAAAGGTCTACAGGACAACTGTGCTCTCCACACAACATTACGCATGCAAAACTTGGACGGTGTACCAACGCCACGTCAGGACGATGAATCATTTTCACACAAGGCTTAGGAAAATCCTCTACTTCAAGTTGCAGGACAAGGCTCTAGATATTGAGATATTCGCCCAAGCAGGTCTTCCCAGCATCCACCCCATCCTTTTAAAGTACCATCTACGCTGGGCGGGACATGTTGTGCCCATGCCAGACCACCGGCTGCCTAAGAGACTTTTTTATGGCGAGCTTTACAGCGATCACAGAAGAAACGCCTAAAAGACAATGTGAAAGCTGCATTGAAAGCGTTCAAAGTAAACCCCGATTTCTGAGAGCAAACATGAAGCAATCGAGTCACTTGGCGTGCCTCCGTGCACAAAGGCTCAAAGTTGTGCGAATCTAGATGGACAACAGCAGCTCCATATCTGAATAGGCAAGCCAGACAAGCACGTGCCATCAATCCTCCTGGAGATTTACCACTCCTCCCCTGTCTCTTATGCAAACGAACATTCCGTGCTAGAGATGGTCTTATCAGCCACCTGGTCAAAAATTGCTTACAGTGCATAACTCAGAATCTGGAATAGTTTCAGGCATTGTGCCTTCTTTCGTCAGTGGCTTGGAATGTTGGTATAAATCGTATCCTCTTGTATGTAGTGTATTTGCTGTTCGACCTGCTGTAATACCTGAGAGCTATTTCTGCTGATAATAATACAGCTTTAACAGTGATTTACTCCACTCAAAGGAGACAGTATAGAATCACACAATAGAGAAATTCTAATAATGATCATCTTTATTAAAGACGTCATGAACAAGAAGACTAGCAACTTTACCGCCGTCTGGAGTCAGATGAACAAGATCAAAATAGTCCACAGGCATCTACACAAACAGACGTTGAGACGGTGCTTTGTATCATTAAATTAGGCAAATCAGCAGAATATGACAACATCATGAACTGGCTTGGTTGTTAGGGAAAAGTACATACCTACTTTGTGGCGTCAGGCTAAGATTACTGCGATTCCAAAGCCTGGCAAATATCTCAACAGTGTTATCCTTGCTTTCAGTCTGTTGTGAGGTACTGGATCGCTTTATTCTCCAAATAATTTCGCCTGACTTGGAGAATATCAACAATGCGCATCATCTTTGGAACAAATCATCCTACTCCTTTACCATGGCTGGCACTACTTAGCAACATTCCTCCTACACAGCTGAGTCGCCAGTAAACAAGCACAAAAGTGTTGGCTAAGGTCTATGCCAGTGAGAAACCACCGCTGTACATGGACATCACCAAACATTCAGCAGTATGCCTGACTTCGAGATGCCCAATATGGTTAGGTCCCTTGCCGTAGTATATGGCCGCTATTTCGGCATGGAGTGTTGCGCCCTCGTAGCTGGGGGGTTAGTGTATGAGATTACTAACAAATATGATTGATATTTATGACTATCAACAGATACGATTTATTTACAGGTCCATCACTAGGTATAGTCAATTCATAGCATTCATAGCATTCATGAACTAAAATTAATGTGTGACTGATTTTCACATGTATAGTGGCACTGAATGTTAGGTTAAAAAATGAAATACGCAAGGATATTATCTTGTGGGATCCAGGTGACAAGTACGAGATATTTCCGATTTCACAGTAGACGGGGGCCCTGAGTTGCCGACTGGTCTAAAACGCTCTCCGTTACGGATCACTGCTAACTCACCTCTGTTTGCGTGGGTTCGAGTCTCAGATTCAGACAATGTGGGTTTTGCCGGTAGCTTCTCGTGGGAAAGTGATTCTTTCCGGGAGGTTTACTCGGGTTCTTCCTCCACCGTTAATAGTATCCGCCGTGTATAGCTCGTGTGCTGAAAAATGGCGTTACACCCCACAACAATAACAACAACAACAACAACAACAACAACAGAAAGAATGATAGTTCAACTAAAGATATAATGCCAGAGCTGTGTACTACCCAGACGTGTTGAAGCACAAATGCAACGGTATACATTACGCATGGGCAACGGTATACATTACGCATGGCAACGGTATACATTACGCATGGCAACGGTATACATTACGCATGGCAACGGTATACATTACGCATGGCAACGGTATACATTACGTATGGGTAATAATGAATTGATTTCTTTACGCATTAAAATCTTTCATAAGAGAAAGAACTAGACTATTGTAATAATAAAATTTAAATATTGTGTATGATTCTGTCTAGTACAAGAATAATCGCATCGGATTAAAATAACAGGAACGTTCCTTGTCATTTAATAATAATGCGTACAACACTTGTCGATTCAACTTTAGAAATGCCTAACATGCAACAGATTATATTATATCACATATTGTGACATACTCGTACTTTCTATACAAATCAGAAGAATTTTTAAAAGTTATAATATATAAAGAAAATAAACTACATCGAATGGATCATACAAAAAAACACTTATAAGTTCACGTACACCTGCATTGGAAGCTTCATTCCGTAATGTGGACAGCTTAGGGACAAGACCTATCTGAATTGTGACGACAAAGAAAGAATTTTGGGCTTTTTAGTATTCTAGGTTTTGCCCCTCCTACTGCCAAATATATCTAGGTAAACATGATTCCGCGTGGATCTGATCTCTATTTTCTAAATTGCCAATGATGAAAAAAAACATCCCTGGTAACGTTTAACATGCCATACAAACGAAGACACACACACACACACACACACACACACACACACACACACACACATATATATATATATATATATATATATATATATATATATATATATATATATATATATATATATATATATATATATATATATATATATATATCTATAACAATTATTTTATTTTCTGACACAAAAACTGAAATAAAAGAATATTTGAACATGTATATGTGGTTGCTTTTTGGGGGCATTTCATTCTAGTGGGAAGAATGCTATGTATAGCACAACGTATTGAGTAATCAAAGGTCAATACTGCCCACAAGATTTATATACCTGCCCGCTATGTAAAACATGAATAGGGTTAACAAATAAGTATACATATTGAATTGGAACATATACATAGTTATTGTATGAGATAAGGCACCAATATATATAACTTTTGATATGAAATTTACATTAGAACACTCCTTTCCCGTAACCCAACTTTGGGGATGAAATCCCACAATCCACGTAAAACTGGTGTATGTATGTATGTATGTATGTATGTATGTATGTATGTGTATATATATATATATATATATATATATATATATATATATATATATATATATATATATATATATATATATATATATATATATATATAATAGACATTTTCGGAAACACCCTTCCTTGACAATTTGCAGTATTTTCTATGTACATTTTTTGCTGTTTTCTATCAAATGCTGATCATCTTGTTTTGTGTGTGTGTGTAAGTATTGGTAAACTTGGTGGAGCTTAAATTCCGGCGGAACCTGCAAATACTGTTGACGCTATATGTAAGTTCAGATAACAACTGGGACATTGCTTTTTTAGGTTCGGTTCGAGAATTCACTTTACAGATAGGGTCCGTAAAGGCCGAAACTACTATACAGTTGATTCTTTGCTCTTACATCTTTCTTTCGATCCAAGCATTTACGTGCCTTGCCTTGTCAAAAGTGAATATATTTGTGTGCTCATTTTGTACGCAATTTATCATTCTTTAAACGCTATCCATGAAAATATCTCATAAGTTTCGATATGCCATAGTCACGCCTTCAGAATCTATTATAAAATTCTTCACTACTGCTGAAAAACTATAATATGCTTTTCATTCTCCGATTACATAGGTTTGTAAGAGTGACAGAGTTGTGGTGTATGTTCGGAACGAGCTGGAAGACGGCAGCGCCACATCTATACACTGGCACGGACAAAGCCAGTTGAACACGTGCCACATGGATGGGGTTGGACTTCTTACACAATGTAATATACCATACAAAGAAACATTCAGGTGTGTTTCTACCACGTTGCTGAGATTGATGTAATTGTTACTCGCAATACGACAGTACTTGAAGGTTTGAAACATTTTATTTTGCAATAGAAACACAGATTATTCCAGCAAAGGAATGATCGAGGCGGTACAAAAAAAAATCAACATAACGTTAGATACTGTATTTACCTCCATACTACTTCTGCATTTTCCTGCTTTTGTTCCACGTTCTCTGAAAGAGTGGCGCATTTTATTCCTCTTACTATACTTCAATCAGCAATTGTATGGGAACTATTTTTGGGCCTACTTTTAATGCGTCGTAATGTAACATCATACCTCATACCTAAATTAATTTAAATAAAGGAGGCATAAGATATGTCGCTAGCGGTTGGTGTCTTGAAAGAATATATTGTGCATAATACTGTTCTTTTTGCTATGCATATTTTCACAATAAACGTAGCTATCTCTTCAATCGATCGAATTTCATGCCGTTGAATAGATTGACGAATAATCCACTGTCTATTTCCTAATCTTTTCAATGTCATTATTTAGATACGAGTTCACGGCATACCCCACTGGGACCCATTGGTACCATTCTCATACGGGAATGCAGATCGCAGATGGACTGCTCGGGGCCTTTATAGTGCGGGAACCCACCAGGCGGGACCCTGTTGCATCACTGTATGAGGTAGACAGCTCAGACCACATCCTTGTTCTGCAGGACTTCCTGGACTATTGGAGCATTACCCGATACATGAACGAGATGCACAACCTGTGGGAGGTCACCATGCCGATAGAAGGTGTGGCTTTTTAAACTAATAATTAAATGTCTTTTGCTGGAGATCATATAACTTTGACGATGTACTTTCAACGCATAATGCCACGTGATGGGAAAGAAGAGAGCGAAATAGAAGAAGCTTTTGGACATATATGTTATGTGACTTTCAACATTATTTGCTGCCTGAAACGCAATACCTTTTTCTCCTCTCTTGCTAAGATGAGAAAACAAACACTGTTTATTTTAATCATATTTGTTAAAAAGAAAGTTATCTTATCATTGGGCAATATTCAGAGGATTGTAACTTTTCACGGCATATTTGATATTAATATATTTTATTTTAAATTATCTTCCTGACTGAATTGAAACATTACTAGCCAGTTTTGAAATAAGGAAGTTTCTTAAGACGAACAAACAGACAGAGTTTTGAGACATATAAGAGCGTTACTAACATAAACGATCGCTTTTATGCAGCTTGAATCAGCCCAAATACTGCTTGCAAAACATTTGAACCAAATTAAGCGAAAGATCTTTTGACTCTTTGTAAAAGCGGAAACTTCCGCAACAGTTATGGGTGGGATATTTTCCACCGGGGTTTGTCCAGTGTCATTGTACAATGTTCTAAATTGTCTAAATTATTATAATTCATAAGTTCAAACCATGTTGAACATCCAATGCCATTTGGAAACGAAAAAGCCGTTACGCAGCTGGATACGATTGAAAACTAAAGAAATTAACTTTCGCTAACAAGACGGAGGAAGGAAACAAAATTGCAAAAGGAGCAACGCCTCCCTTGTTTGGCACATTTTGTTTGTAGTTCGCCAGAGAATCATTCAAACCATCAAAATTTATATTTTAGCATTTATATTTTCCGACTTCGACGGAAAAGGCCTAGTACGGTTTTGCCTGATGTGATGGTTTCCTTAAGTTCGTTTATCCCGATTCTGTTTCTAGTACTTCTCATAACCAAGCGCAGAGACATTTCGAAAACAGAACCTCTTTTGCGCATGGCACGACAAATTAGATTAAGTTTTTAGTGCAAGACTCAAAATTAGGATTCAACAGCATGAGATATACGGATTAAAAAACGTCCTTTGACCTTAAACTGCGTCTTTCGTAAAATATCAATCAAGTTTGTCAATATTTTACGTGAAAAACGCATGTAGAAAAACGTGTAATTTGGTATAGTTTGCGTTGAAATATCACAGCGCTGCAACACTTATATAACCCTTACCCTTCAAGCCACGAATGTAACTCATTAGCCACTCAGTCACCGTGGCGACCCAATCTACAATCGGGGGGGGGGGGGGGAGAGAGAGAGAGAGAGAGACTAAACATGTAATTTCTAAAAATATTACCATTCACATTTTTAATCCAGTTCCATGTAACAATTAAATGGAACACTCAATGTAACATTAAGATATAATTTGGTACTCTCACTTTTCAGGTCTTATTAATGGTCGGGGTCAAAAACATGTTGTTCTTGATGAATATGACATAATTAATACAACAATGAACCAGTCTATGACACCACGAGAAGTTTTTATGGTGAAGGCAAATACCGCGTACAGATTCAGAATAATTTCTGCTGCTCCAAGGTGTCCTTTTCTTTTGTCTGTCGACGGCCATAGCATGATAGTCATAGCAACGGATGGAGCGCCTTTAAAACCAGTGACGGTTGAATCTCTTGTTATTGGATCAGGTAACCGAGTTTATGTCATAAAATTGTGAGGACATTTATTTTTATTTAGTTCTGTAATTCCATGAGCTTTGGAATAACTTCTTGTTTTAATTCTTGGTGATGTTTTTAGTGCATTGAAGGTTTACCACACACAATCCCATGTAATCGTTACTTGAAAAATTAGGGAGATTTATCAAAGAGAATAGTTTTTGTTTGTTTGATTAGGATTTTTAACGTAGCTTTAACAATTTTTCAGTCATATCGCTACGATGTCTGCAGTGAGGCAGTTTAGAGTGATGTCTAGCACTGATGCATCTTATCCTGACACCAGGCCGACCGGTGTAACCTCTTAATGCTGAGCGCCAAGCGATGCAGCTGTTAATACCATTTTTATAAGTCTTAAGTGTGACTCGGCCGGGGATCGATCCCACGACCTCCCGCTCCCGCGGAGGGCGCTCTAACCACTAGGCCACCGGAGCGGTAAAAGAGAATAGTAGTATGCTAAAACATTTCCAACGGTTGTTCATTGAAATTTGTTCTATCTCAGATTCTACAAAAGAATGAATCATTAAAAAAAAAATTAAACACGGAAAATATATTCCGGATAATGTCCGAACTTTTTCTCAGTAGTTTAATTTTTGCAATGCTTCGTTTGCAAGAAGTTGAGCACAAAATGCAAAATAAATGTCTATGACTTATGAAATTACAGTTCCCTCCAATAAAACATAGAAGGAAATAAAACTAGTGTTTTTGCCGGCTAGAAAAATATGTCGACTGTTTTAATGTTCAACAGGTGAACGTTATGATATTGTCATCACAACCAATCAGGATTCCGGAAATTTCTGGATAAAGTGTCAAGGTCTAGTAGACTGTGCCCCAAGTGTCGGGCATGCTTCCGCTATACTTCGATACGAGGGAGCACCCGAAGTGGACCCACCAGGGAGTCCTACCGAATGGCGGCAGGGGAAGGTAGGTTGCATTTCTGTCTTTCTTTCGTTTGTTTGTTTTCCTTTTCCTTTATATTAATTCCAGGTTAATGATTGACGATGAAGGTTTTAATGCATGATAGATCACCAAAAGCTGCACAGAATAATCTGCTGAATTATAACGGTCTTGCTTATTTCATTTGATTCAGACAAACCTCGTATTTCGCACCACCGACATCTGGCGATTACTGTACCGTTGTACATATTATTCCTACGCTCTCAGCTTGGGGGACATGCATGCATATTCTGAGATACCAAGACTTCCAAATAGTACCGGTGGCTGGCTAGTCTGGTCCCCTGCTTAGTATGCTCCCATGCTTTGCACTCCGCTATAGCGGAGTGCAACGCATGGGAGCATACTAAGCAGGGGACCAGACTAGTGGCTGGCGTGCCAGTATAATGACGTAATTCGACTACCATAGAATAGTGATTCCCTGCCCATTCCACTTCATGCAGTAGTGACCCTCCGGTCATAATTCGTGCTATTGAAAATTGTTTTCTTTTCTCCATAAAAACCTATAATACCATGATTCCTCAACGGGTCAGGTGAGTTACTCAGGTTTCCCTCGGTCAATTAATTTAACTTGTGATCACTTTGGACGTTTCATTATAAATACAATCCTAATAAAACAAACATTGAGAACAACTTGTAATTCAATAATAAATCGGTTCCTGTCTTGAACCAGCACTATCCGCTTATATTAAAAATAGTTGTTTCTTTATTATAAAAACGTTTTGCTTAAATCGTACTTATTTACCTTATATCTAATTTGCGACCCATTTTATATATATTAGATGAGTAACATGACTGTGATGGCACGTTTCCGTCAGACAAACTAGTAATTCATGTTCACTAATAAAAGTAGGTCAGGAGGGGAATCGAAAGGATTACACTGTTCATATTCGTGACAGTAGCAAATTCGTTTTGTTTGTCTAATTTTCGTTGAAGTAGTGTTATCATGTGAGATTGATTCTTGTTGATAAATGATCAATTTTCGTTTAAAAAATGTCACCTGGCCAAATTTACAAAAACAAGAGAATAAATGAAACGGATGGATACTCCGTGAAACGCTCACTAGACTTATGGCTCATCGTTTTTGTTAAGCACTTTCTGTTGATTTTGATAGTAAAATTGTATAATTGTTCACTGCGAGCTCGTACGTATTAATGTAGACAATTATTTAATTAGACAGTGCATAGAATTCTTTTGTATAAGTTAACAAAATTAAATCACGCTTTTTTAGAAAGCGTAATTCACCGTGTAGCATTCAAGAAATTGACTTATCATCAAAATTGTCGTAAGTTGTTTCATAAAACAGGCCGTGATTTTTACTGTCCAATATTAGTTGTTTTATAAAAGTAAATGTATCGACTAATTTCTGGGATGTGTTTGTGTTGCGTTTTGCTGCAACAAGTAACCTTTTACTATTATTCTTACATTTCAAAATTCAGTATGTTGAAAGGCAGTTTTCTAACAAAAATGTCTGAATGTATTTGTGCATATCTAAATAAACATGTATATTGATTCATCGAAAATATGGATACAAGATTAATGACACGTGCACGTCCAAGTACTTCGACAACGTAGATTTCATAAATGACAACTAAAGAACAGGTTTTCATTTAAAGCGTTATCGAAAAAGTCACGTGCAAATTGAATATATTCGGGTCAACAACCCTAGCAAGATGGTCCAAGTCTTTAACGTTTTGTGTTACAATGAGATACTGTTGTACGTAGATAATCTCTCTCTCTCTCTCTCTCTCTCTCTCTCTCTCTCTCTCTCTCTCTCTCTCTCTCTCTCTCTCTCTCTCTCTCTCGCAGCGTTTCTGCTTGACGGTTGTTGAGTATTCTTCACTCTCAACTTATGGAACAGATTCGAAGTGCTAATTTATTTTCTTGATGAACTCGGCTTTATTTATCACTGGATGGAATTCTCCATAGCCGTTTACATGCTACCCACCTTCAGGCACGTAATTTTAATCATTGGTATCTGAGTAAAGTAAAAGATAGATTGCCACAAGCAAAATTGCCAGCATTTTAAAAGACACCATATGAACAAACTACAACTTCAAGCATTACACCTATTTCCTTGACGGAACGTAAATCAATGGAGTATAGACTTAGACAATTCAAAAAGTGATCTTATACGAATTAATTTCTCAGATGATAACCCTTTGAATAAGCGATAAATTGCTCTCTCTCTCTCTCTCTCTCTCTCTCTCTCTCTCTCTCTCTCTCTCTCTCTCTCTCTCTCTCTCTCTGTGACTCAAATACTTCCTTACGGAATTAATTTATTGAACACGGTAAAATCTAATCACCCAGTTACATTGATTCAAGCACTCTATGCCAGCAACTGCATAAGTACAACAACAGAAACAACAACAATAATAATACCAACAGTACAACAACAACAGCAACTACTACTACAACAACAACAACAACTACTACTACTAATTCTAATAATAATAATAATAATAATAATAATAATAATAATAATAATATTAATAATATTAATAATAATAATAATAATTTTACTCTCAGTGGGTATTTTTATGTTTGTAAGCACGATCGGGCGGATAAGGTTAATACTACATGTACGTCAACATGTCATCGTGGAGCACAACAATTCAAAGTTACGCGAAATGACTAGTTTGATGTGAGACTGCGAAAATGATGTATGTGTTCAAGTCCGCTTTGTCAGGGTTCTTGTATGTAACCTTTCAAATATGATCGCACGCTAATTAACGGTAACCTCGTAAATTGATTTGTCAGGCACAGCGGAAAGGTTATTAAGGTAAAAAAAAAAAAATTCTGAGTAGCAGCCGGTACCCGTCCACCAGTATATTTTCTTTGTTCTTTACAGATCTTCAACCCGTTCCCGGATCCTAAGGTGAATAGTAGTGAGAGCCATGACATCTACCAGGACAGTCTCCGTTATGGCGGGACGGACGAAGATTACTCCTCAGAACTGGTGGACATAAAGTACTACATAAGTAAGCTTTTGAAATTATTGATCAGTACAGCCCATCTGACTATGTAGCTGCCATTGAACATTATATGTATGCAGTCTTTTAACTAATGTCAAAACGCTGTGTGCTCCATAAAAAATACAAATATTTTGTGAATGGATTTTAAGAAAAACAGCTAAACACCTCAATCATGGAAATACATAAAGGGAAACTTTGTTTCGCGACCCACGCAAACATTGTCATATATATATATATATATATATATATATATATATATATATATATATATATATATATATATATATATATATATATATATATATATATATATATATATAACTCTAAATGTATCGCACGTCGTTGAAAGGCTTGTAGTAGGCTTTAATCAATTCAAGCAGAAACGAACGAAACTATATATATGGGTTTATTGAGGTCAACGGGTCGTGGATAAAATTGCTTCGATACCCAGCATTTGCGTTTGTTTCTTTATAGATTCAAATACATAAAAAAAAATTATTAGCAGAATTTGTAAAAAATATTATGAGAAGAAACTTATAATCTTATTCTTCACTGATTTCAAAATTTGATAGGGGAAAATAGTACTATAATAAGGAAATTCAGTCAGATTTTTTTAATTTGATGTGATAATAGGTAATACAAATAATAAAAATCAGTCACATATTATTAAATAGTGCTAAAATAATGACAATTCTACTTAAACAAAAATACATAATAATAACAATCAGGCGGAAAAAAAATAAAAATCCTTTGACAAAGTGAAAGAAATAATATTATAATCTGAATAAATATTACAATCTAAATAAATATTTCAGGATAAATATTGCAAGTGTTATTATTGACTTTCACCTTCATACGTTTTCACTACTTTCACTTTTATAATCAACACAAACTTGGTCACTGTTCTCGTTTTCACGATCTGAAAATCTTTCTTATGTCTTACGCGTTTATTGATAATCTAGTTTGTTTTATTTTCGTGAGAAAATTCTGATCTAATTTTCTCAATCACGCGTGAAAGTGAGACTAATTTTTCTAGTTCTGTAGCCTTGACACTAGCCAAGGATTAGAATATAGACTGTTCAATAAGATGAAAGAACCGATATTCTGATAATAATGTATATCTATCTTCAAATGTTCGCTGTTGTAATAATTCAAAATCATACATATTTTCTTTCTCAGGATCAAGTTCATTAGATACTTTTATTACCGTTATGTTGTAATCTTTTATTTGCAGAAATTATTAAATTAATATTTTAAACACCTATATTGTATAATAAATATATATTTAACTTATATTTTAAACCAGGACGACAGAACAGTTGTACAGTATAACACAGACACAACAACCGAATGTTTTACTTACTTCTGTTTACTCCCGAATACACTTACATTCTGACTGGGAGAAATTCCTATTGCCTTTTATAGTTTAATGTTCTAAACAACACGTTTGGAAATTCCCAAATCTTTCTTGGATATTCTGCGTAGGCGTTATTTTGGAATTTCACAAAACGTTCTAGAATATTCTGCGTAGACTTAATCAGAATTTTTCTTCTGTCAGTCTGGAACTGTATTCGGAGTGAACATAGGTAATTAAAACATTTTCTTGAACTATTTTAGTATAATTGGTAAAGATGGTACAGTTATTTATATAATTAGTTACGATGACACAAATAAATAAATATTCACATAATATTACGCAGTAACAAGCAGGATAACTGTTTAATTACTCTACCGGAGAAAGATTTACTTGACAGAGTTATCTTCCTTCAACTATTTGTATCTAACACAAATGGGACATACGGAAATTTTATTTTTTTTTATATTTTTTTTCTAAAATGCTGATCTAATATTTTAAAATATGCGACATGTTTTACTGAAGCTGAGTCGCGATATCGTGTAGGTATTTATAAAATGTTTGGTTAAGAAATATTAGCTAGCCTGATACAATAATGATTTTAATGACACACATTACAGCAGCAGAAAGGTTGCGACCTCAATGAAGCGTCTGTCGGGTAAACGAACGCACAAACTCATTTTAAAAATACGAGCGACAAAAGATAAAGCAACAAACTGAGCTAACCCAATTAGAGAAACTTTCAGTCCGTTAGAGGCTTGGGTTTGGCGTTATTGACCTTGTATTTTTCATTTTCGCATTAAGCTTTGTTTTCCAAAAATCGACGCTCCAGCAAAAGGGCTGTTCACATTCCCTGCTGCTTGTCTGTCAACAAACTGACTGACATCGTATGTCATGTAGGAATTCAAAGTCATCATTTCAACATTTAAAGAAACCATTTTCCATCAAATTTTCAGTATATTTTAGATATAAAATATTTTATCATCTTCGAACCAAATTATTTTGATTTAATACCAAGTCGTGTGTTAATGAGTAGGAGTTGTTATCACTGCTCAGAAAATATATTAATGAACCCACCTATATTCCTTGCAGCTTTACAGTGGTCGGTGAACGACAACACCAGGTACAACCATCCCGTTTATTATCCCGTGGCCGATTTACACCCACGCAAAACTCATTTCACTCCAACAATGAACAATGTATTCTTTAGCAGCAACAATAGTAGCGTTAGTAATAGTTGTTGTTACCCTTGTTGTTTATTTTTTGTTATGGTTGTATGGGTAGTTGTAGCAGTAGTTGTAGTAACTGTTGCTACTGCTAATATATAAAGTCTCTAGAGTTTACATTTTAATTATCTCAGGTCTATTATATCAAAATGGTTGTAATCAGCTGCATCCTAGAGGAAATTCTTGAGAAACTCGGCGGTATAAACAGTATACGCTAGATAGCCCCAAGTAGACTCTTTTCCCGGCATCATCATACTACTACTCTAGAATAGTCAGTATATTAGGAAACGAGGGTAAATATGAACATCTTGTTGTAACTTTGAATTAACCATTTCTCCCAAAATGAAAACTCCATTTTTCCATTTCAAGATCTGCTTTTTATCCTTTGTCAGTTTTAGAACATACATATGTAGTAGAATCACACGGTAATATCAGCTTACCAGTTTACCGCGGTATTTTTTCTAGTGGTACATATCACAATACTTTTTCACTGTACCGGTATATCAGTAATCTCGTCTGTAAGGAATGTACGGAATTTCCAGAGTAACCTTGTTACAAATATAATGTCATGAACATCATGCTTTCGTTGGTCATGAAAAAAAATTCAAAAAATTATCCTTTTTGGCCAAAGGTTTTTATTTTTCACATACTTCTGCGCACTATGATAAAAATCGCTTTGTGAAACAAGTGTATTTCTGTAAGATGTTAGTTCAATAGAAACGGCTGCTAGCACAGATGCAGTTCCTGCAGCTGTATGTTTCCTGGGGTAGGTGTCACTTTTTGTAACCAGTCGAGGTCTTTGAAAATCTGCTCGGGTTGAAACGTTCTGTATTGAATATACGAAGTGTTGAAGGTGTACAATTATTTTCAAGTTTGACTCCGGCAGATAATGTTCTCCTAAATGCAAATCTTTGAAGCAATTCCTTAACCGGTACAGATTACATATTATTTTCACCCTGCTCCTCTCCTGACCCAGTGGAATGACGTGGCAGCTGACTTGCACATCTGCAACAGCTCTACAGTTAATATGACTGACTGCGAAAAGGACCTCTGTTACTGCACGCACCTGCTGGACGTCAAGCTCGGACAGGTACAGAGCGCACATCAGCGAGTTAGATAGATAGGAAAATGCATGAATATAATGTGTCGTAGACTGACAGCATTCCATTAGGCATTTTGTTTCATTGATGTCATAGTTATCTTCTAATTTCATTACTATATATTCTGACGCCTTTTCCATAGATTTTCGTTTAAGATGTTTATGTAGAGGAGATCTTAAACCATGATAACCAAATACTGCAGGCTGCGTTAGTACAACAGGCTATGAACGGACAAATTGCGAAGGATATATGACAGAATTATCTATTTTATTCAGTCCTGCTGTTGTTAATAATCACATGGAATATCTAAAAGATTGAGTTTGGGGGATTTTAATTTTCGTTATAGTACATACTTGATGATGTTTTCTGTATAACTTATCATACTATCATATCCAGATTTTTAAATTTACCGCATTAACGAAGATTGACATTGTGATACAGAGGTGCTTACATTTTATTTGAGTTATCTACCGTGGATTCTCGATTATTAATCATTTTTATACGCAAGTACAATAATAAATGAAGTACATATTATGCTGTTATGCTCCTAAGATTATTCATGTCACAGTCATAAACGTTCGGGAAGAAGCATGGATCAGCAGCTTCGAACGTTCGTAATGCGTGACATTAGTTTAATATGATATGATTTTAGAACGTACCTGACAAAAGATCGGTATGCCGATGGTAAAATGACTGCTCCCATTTACCCCCTCATTGAGTAATTATGTTACGAGAAAAAAAAAAACGTTCACTTTAACATCATCTATGACTAATCAGTGATATCACCGTTTGTCTGTCTGCCTGTTTCTCTCCCCGACTTTTTGTGCATATCGCCAGTCCGTAATTTTGATTTTAATACAATGTGTAGTGACAAGAAATTATGTAGAATATAAAAATGATTCTAAACATTTGCTATTTATTGTTTTGATTTGTGTGATTCCGATTATTTACATTTCCATTAATATTTCATCTAACAAATCAAAACGACTTCATTTTATAAAACTTTCACTTGGAATGTCTTATACCGTTAAGAACGAGGTCAAGTGTTGCATTAATGTAGTTCAGAGAAAAAAAACACAAACAAAAATATTCGTATAGGTTACTAACCTTTATATTTTGGATGTTCATCTCTGCCTGACACCTCTGTGCATATGATAATTTTATGATTGATTCATATTTGTGTCAGTTGAAATAAAGTAGTATTCTAAAAGTGCATTAAGAAGTGTACTTTCCCAGAAAATCGCACGCCTTTCTTAATCTGTCTTTATTAATACACAAAAGTCATACCTATATTTGAGTTTGTTAGTGGCTTGCTTGTTTAGATGACACCCCTGTAAATTATTTTACGTTCTTTATAGTATTAGTTGTAACTAATTTTCACTTAAGTTCTTCGAATTTAATTGCAAAGACAATATATATAACTGGTGTTCGATTTTAAAACATATATGCAATAACATGACCACTTGCGTGTATTTAATATGCAGTAATGGAACATGAAGAAAACGTGCTCAGTACGTCAATATTTACCTGATTTATTTTATTGTGCGATATTGATCAATGCAATTCGAACAATGAGCATGATGGTTCTCAGGGAGCGCTGGTGGAATTGTTCCAACTGACTGATATGCATTCGGTCCACAGTCCACGTTTCACAGCCATGCAAGAGAGAGTGAGGCAACTGCATTGTATAACTTTATCTTTATGGACAGGCGTATATCCTTGTGCTGCAAGACCTTGGTTTGGAGTTGTCCGAGTGCTTGACTGGCTTTTTGGATTCTCGCAGTGATCTATTTGTCCAGAATACCATCACTGGATATTGTATTGCCAAGGTATTTGAAACTGTTCACATTCTCCAGCTGCGTGTCGCCAATGGTGATGTAGGATTGTGAAGGGACATTATTTGGGGAAGTCTGGAAGAGGACTCTGTCTTTCCGAGGCTAATTGTGAGGTCAAATAGGTAGGATGCTTCCGAGAACTTGTCTAAGATTGCTTCTAGGTGTGTCTCTTCATGGGCAATGAGGTCTCAGTTATATGCGAAGAGTACTTCAGTGATGAGCCTTTCTAGCATCTTGATTTTTGCAGCTAGGCGATGGAGATCAAACACTGATCCATCCAGGCGATATCTAATGTAGATACCAAGATCAAGGTCACATATTTCATGGAGCAGTATCTGTGTGAAGAAGAGGTTGAAGAGTACCTGAATGATTATATATCCCTGTTTGACGCCGTTAGATATGGGAAATTTCTCAGGGGGTTCGCCATCTGAACGAATCTCTCCAGTCATGTCATCATGAAATAGCGAGATAAGGTTGGTAAATTTCTGAGGACAACTAAGTTTCTTGAGTACTACCTACGGTGTCTCTCTGTTGATTGTATCAAAAGCCTTTGTCAGGTCCACGAAGGCGGCATACCCATTCATGTTCTGTTGTAAGATGCCCCTGTGCTAGACATCACTATAGACTGCCGCACTGCAGACATCGTGGAGATATGAATGAAATATTTTTTTGAAAACTACGTTAAAAATCCAACTCACACACACACACACACACACACACACACACACACGCACACACACATACACACACATGTTGATATTATGTTTGTGAGGCTTTATATTAATACTATGTGCATATATCTATGCAGGCTTTTAGTATTCGTACTAGCATGATTTTATCTATGTAATGCATGTATATTGTGTACGTGTTATTAAACTGTTTTAGTTTGATGTTTAAACGTTGTTTTAAATATGGATGTTATGATTTGGTGATTAGGAATATCTCTACATCTTTTCTTCTAAAATGCCAACGTTACTATGGCAGCTTTTATTTGATTGTTTTTCGGAATAATGTCTCCTCTTGTTGCTGCCTTGAAAAATACTGGAACCAAGTTAAAGTTTACGGCAATAACAGTTGCGTTCCATTCGACATTGTTTCCTCTTGAGAGTCATGATACGGAACATACTTTCTTCAATGATTTAAGGTGCAATTTCCTCTTCCCACTAGTCAAATGTTCGTTCTCGTCAGTCATTGTTTCTTTTATTTCTGTTCGTTTTTTTACATTACGTTTCTTGTTTTATTCTTCTTTTCTGTTTAACATGGGTCAGTAGATTCTTCATAAACTTCTTGCAAATGGCAGTAGTCTAGTAAACCGTCTTTCTTGAGGATGTCTTAAGCGGGGACACATATGGCGACAAATACTTTCTATTCTTTCTCTTGACTGAAAAAAGAGACATTTAATATCTAAGCAAGACAGTTTATTATGCGAACATCGCTTTATCTGCGTTATGAGAAAGCACTAACACACTTCACTGCCATGCAAGCACAGCTCTGTAAAATAATAACGTACAAGTAATCTATTTCTTTAAAACTCATATGATTATGCAGAATTATGTACTTTGTCACTGTAAAAATGGAAACTCATATGATTATGCAGAATTATGTACTTTGTCACTGTAAAAATGGAAATGGGCCACGGTTTCGAAATTATTCCCGAGCAATGAAAATCTTTCTGAATTCGGCTGATTTAAATCAGGTATATTGTGATTAGCAAATTCCTGTCGTACGTATTTTTCGGGAAATAATAGGTCAAAAGATGCATCTTTTAGACATTCCATGCGACTATTGCCAGTAGTAGGGTTGTTATCTTCCACAAAATAAAAGAGATTAACCTCTGCTATAACCTTTCCATGTTTTTTCTTTTTCTCTATTTCGCCACTGTTTTCATTGACGGTTCTTTGGAAAATCGGTACAGGTGTGTTAGCATCGTTGCCGGTGCGTTGTGATTGATACATATGATAATGCAGAAACAAATAACACAAACGCCGAATTCGTTATTGAATATCTCTGAAATAATTTGCTATGATAATTTATTTAGATGCAATATATCTAAGATATATCACATGCACTATGATAACGTTAGTATCGTCATTACGACTATTAACATCAACATGGCAATCATTGAACAATACTAGTTTTATTATTATTATTATTATTATTATTATTATTATTATTATTTACAGGATGTTGAGTTGTTTATGATAAGTCTTAGTGATTCAATGCACCCTATGCATCTCCATGGATACCATTTTCGTGTGGTTGGCAACGGAATGGTAAGTGAGATAATGGATGAAATTTCTGACCTATGTTTTGTCTTTTAAATGCAAGTTTAAGTATAAATATTACAACATGTTGATCTATTATTTGTACACACGCACACACATATATATAAATGAAAAAAATGGAGGTCAGATCGTTTGCGAAAGTTATTTGTCCGTAGCGTCTTAAGAGAAAATCAATATTTGTCGAAATTTCACGAATATCAGCCATAAACATTTTTTTGTAATGCAGACCATATTACATCTTCGCTAGACAAGGTTCCGATATGCTAACTCTATCAATACCTTGGCGGATCGATAATATATTTCAGTGCTTTGTCCAAGCGACATCTACAGGATTTCACGAGTTGTCTCCCTGAGTATGTAATTAACCAGTAGCATGTAAAAGTGGTACATAGTACATCGGTCGAAAATGGTAGAGGGAACTGATTTCAAAAGAATACTTTGCAAGTTTAATTTGAATAGCATGACAACGTGCCAGAGAGAAGCCATTACATGTATAGTTGAGTGAAAGAATGTATTTGTACAAACGCGGACTGGCAATGGAAAACTGCTTATTTATGAGTCTATTACAATTGTTTGCTCCTTTTCTTTCAATCATGTAAGAATAGTGTTCAAATTTGAACAACTTGATTTTGATTGGATGACGTTCACAAAATCGAAACATATGAATATCTGTATGATCCGCCAGTGTAGATTAGGTTAACATAATAGAACGTTGGCTAGCGAAGATGATAATATGATAATTAACAGAAAAAGGAAATTTCAAACGGCTCGTAACATGCACAGTTTCTTTTACTACAAAGTTGTGTTTTTTACATTCAAAAAAGAAAATGCGAGCAAAATTCGAAGGAAATGGATCTCACAACAGCTATCAATCAAATTAACACGGTACACACCACTTAATAAGATAACATTTTGTTCTGACAAAATGTTTAAATTTGTTTTTGTCTTTTTTGTAATTTTTTCTTTTTTTTTTACAGATAACACAGGTGTTTGAGTTTTTATAAAAAAAAACTAGATACGAAGCATAAAACTGTGATCATTGTATTGAGACTTTTCACAGTTCAATATTTCTAGGTTAGAGATAAATTTAAAGAATATAAATGATACTGTTTCAAGGCAAAATGTTATGTAATCCAATTTTTTGTATTGTGTTGTAACACTAATCTTCCATAGGCAATGTTCGTTTACCGATATTGATTTGTCGTCCGGTCAGGCATCGCCAGATATAGTAGATGTTACTATCTGTAAGTATTGCTCCAGAATCGACAGCTACATCGGAATCCCTCTGGAACGTCCTTTCTGGATCAGGCGACATAACAGATATTTTCATCTGCCGGCAGATGGCAAGAGCTGTGTAGACAACTCAAGGCATCAGCTCGGTATATACTCTATTATTTGTTCTCCCATTTCCTGACTGGTTCACAGTTCTTTCCTATAATTAGTATCGTGTGTCCTCTAGCTTCTTCCTTGTGCTACAGAGGTGAGTAGTGCGATCCTACAAAGGGCTGCTCGGTCACCCAGGTGAAGACGAATTCTTCTGTTGATTCAGTCCAGTGAAAATAGCTGCATTTTCACAGCTAGGTAGCAACGTCACAAATCCACTGCAAATGAGACCGCTTCTGTGTCGAAAAATATGTTTAAGTATCATGAACGCGGAGCCATGGTGGCCTAATAGTTAGCGTGCCGAATTCCCGACCAAAAGGGTGCTGGTTTGAAACCTACCATCTCACAAGTCAGCTACCGTAGTGTATCATTGGTCAAGTCACTTCATTCCTATTGCATCGGCAATAAATAACCAACCTGTGTAGCAGTGCCATATAGAACCAAACCAAACCAAACCAAAGTCATAAACGCCTATGTACCCATCATGACCAACTTTCATGAAATTAGGGAGACATTTTATCAAGACCTGGAGCCTCTAATTGCAGAAGTACCAATTGCAGACAAACTCAACATCATTGGTGACTTCAATACTAGAGGCGGCTCAGATAACTAGATATAGCTAGGTGCATTGACAGTATTGGATTTGACAAATGCAACAACAAAGGACTCCCCCATACTGAGAAAATGCCTTGAAATTACCCCCTATACACCAACACAATGTTAAGTTGGCTATACCCAATCCATACGGGCATCTTATTGACTGCGTCATCCTCCGAAGAAAAGGCAGGCAGGATGTGTTTAAGTACTGTGAAAAATAGCTATATATAATCGATACAAACTAAGAGAATGTCGCGGAAAACTGGGCATCCTTCAAAGACGCTGTTTTTTCAGGCATTCAAGACCCTTCGCGAGACCACACGTAAACGTTAAGACTGAATAGAATGAGAGACTTATAAATGAAAAGTGTTGGTTACAAAAGGATGTATTGAAGACATCACTTCATCATCTAAGAAGTCATCCTTAAACATCAGCAAGAGGACTGTGTTATGAAAACTCAGAGGAGCATTAAGGCAGACGAGATTTAGTCCTACTCAGACAGGAATAGCATGAAGAACTGATATTGCGCCCTGAAGATAACCTACTGGCCACATTTATCAGTAACATCTCCAATACTGGGTGCGGACAGCTCCACGCTGCTCACTAACAAAGAAAAATACTTCATTGATGAGCAGAACACTTAAACAACATAACAATCAACAACCATATTTGTGCGAGGAGGCAACAGATCGACTGCCACAAATGCAAATCAATAACCATTTGCTGACCTTTCAGAGCTGCTTGAAACTGCAAGCAACCCACCTGTTGACAAATGACGAAGAACCTTAAGCAGCTGCTATACCAAGATAAATCATTCCTAAGCAGATTAGGTGCAAATGTGTGAGAGCGTAGATGGACCATTCTACACACAAAAAATAAGGTATACAAAGTCTTAGTGTTGCCGTCCTGCTATATGATTGCGAAACCTGGACGACGTCCAGACGCCATGGCAAGAAGCTAACCGATTTTCACATGAGCTACATAGAGAAACCGATGATGATACGATTGCAGAACAGGTTCTCAAGCACTGAGGTTCTCATTTGGGTAAACATTCCAAGCGTCCTAATTCTTCTAATGAAAACACAGTGGAGATAGGGCAGGTCACGCGCAAAGTTTGTGAGAAGAGCGACTACCAATAATCAAGGTTATATTTAATAAATGGCTTAAGATTATTTCAACTTAAAACACTTAAGTCTAGTATTAACTCTTTAATGTGCATTCTTGTTTCTTTCCACATGTTTGATAATTTAAATAGCCAATAATGAGAGAGAGAGAGAGAGAGAGAGAGAGAGAGAGAGAGAGAGAGAGAGAGAGAGAGAGAGAGAGAGAGACATTTAAAACGTTTTTTTTCTAGTTTGACAGAAAAAAGACAGTAAAGGAAGTGATTGAGATGGACTCGGCAGGGCAGATTCCACGTATCCTCCAGAACCCTATGCATAAAGACACCGTTATGGTACATGGAGGCAACACCTACACCATCATTAGATTCAAGGCCGATAACCCAGGTACGGGTTATTATTTGCTAGCTTTAAGAAAAATGAGACATTCATGTAGCTGTCCTAAGCCACCGTGGATCAGTGGTCAGCTTAAAGAACTCGTTACGACCCCAAAAAGTAATGGTTCAAATAATGCAATCTAATCTGCCAGA
This sequence comes from Unio delphinus, assembly GCA_029339505.1. Taxonomy (NCBI): domain Eukaryota; kingdom Metazoa; phylum Mollusca; class Bivalvia; order Unionida; family Unionidae; genus Unio; species Unio delphinus. Next base: position 392,009 of record JAQISU010000162.1, read on the forward strand.
GTTGGTTACATTACTTCAATTACCAGGGGCCTCGAGTGGCCGGGTGGTCTAAATCGCTTTCCGTTACGGATCACTGCCATCAAACCTCTGTCTGCGTATGTTTGAGTCAAAGATTCAGCTAATGTAGTTATGTGAGAAAGCTTGCCAGTAGCTTCTCATGGGCCAGTGGTTCTTTCCGGGTGTTTTCCCGGGTTCTTCATCCACCATTAGTACTGGCCGCCATGTATAGCCTATCGTGTGCTGAAAAAGTGGCGTTAAACCCTACAACAATAACAACAACAACAACAACAACAACAACTTCAATTACCTTTGCACTAAATAACCTACTGGTATTGCTCTGGCGTAAAAATCCAAACAAAAACAATTGTTTTGCTAAAGTAGATATAATGCTGCATAACTATTAAATATAAATGTAGCAATGCATTGTGGTACATTGATCCTTGCATTTTTTTGAGGTACATGTATTATTATTACGAAGGAGCATGTGTATTTGCATATTACGCAGGTACGTGTATCTTTGCAATATAATGAGGTACGTGTATCTTTGCAATATAATGAGGTACGTGTATCTTTGCAATATAATGAGGTACGTGTATCTTTGCAATATAATGAGGTACGTGTATCTTTGCAATATAATGAGGTACGTGTATCTTTGCAATATAATGAGGTACGTGTATCTTTGCAATATAATGAGGTACGTGTATCTTTGTAATATAATGAGGTACGTGTATCTTTGCAATATAATGAGGTACGTGTATCTTTGCAATATAATGAGGTACGTGTATCTTTGCAATATAATGAGGTACGTGTATCTTTGCAATATAATGAGGTACGTGTATCTTTGCAATATAATGAGGAACGTGTATCTTTGCAATATAATGAGGTACGTGTATCTTTGCAATATAATGAGGTACGTGTATCTTTGCAATATAATGAGGTACGTGTATTCTTGCATTTTACTGAGGTACATATATCCCAGTATTTTGCTACAATAGGCGTATCCTTGCATATAAATGAGAAGAAGAAAAAACTCAAATGTATTATCCCTGCCTATTTATGTTGCTATTTATCATAAATGATACAATCTTGAGTTAAGGGTAAGATGGATGAGATGTTTTGAAACTTTTTCATTAATATGAGTTCCCATCCTCTCGAAAATGCATTATTACTGTTTAAAGAACGAATGTTTACTGTCTTTTGTGCCTTTTAATGCGAAAAAAATGTAAAAGCTCACACAAAGAAGGCTTTCCTTCGATCACAAACATGGCTCTTAAGGTTTTACTAGTTGCCATCATTAAAAATTTATGCCGTGTTCGTGTAGTATTAGTGAACCACGATGGTTAAGTTGTTAGTGTCCTAAAAGCGCAAACTAACGTTCACAGGTTCGATTCTTGTGAATATCAGCGAAGAAGATACTTTATCGTGGTGTCACGATTTTGCCTTGCATGTTTTTTTGGCGCCGTTAAGCATTTCCCAATGTAAAAAAACAACAAAACACAAAACGACAGAAAAATGAACATACCAACAGTCATCTGCTATTATACAAATATTAGTATTTACTACCCTTTCTTCAATTTAGAAACGTGTATTGTTATTCATTTAATAACATGAGGATGAAATTAAATAAATACATTTAAAAGATAAAAATGTATTGAATTAGTAAATAAATGAGAGGTTTTCAAACAGCCCTTAAAACCACACATCTTGGCTAAATATTGCAAGTAGCCCATTCCCATTTCCTGCTTCTTTTTCTTGTTTTTTTTTTCTTCATAATTTGCAGGTTTGAAAAATGATCTTTGTAATTATAAAAACAATTATGTTCTTGACCTGACTTGGAGTAACTGTTTCTTTAACTCGATTTAAGCCAAAATAATGATGTTAATCGATTTAAGCCAAAATAATGATGTTAATCACCATTTAACTATTTTGATAATACGAGGCAGCAGAAACTTGACCTCGCTGAATAAAACCTTTTAAAAAACAACTAAAAACAAATAAAGAATCCTATTATTTAAAAACACGATGTTCGAAACAACAGTGAAGTACGTCTCAGACCAAGATCTTATAGATTGGAAGGACTTTGATAAAATATGAAGGCAGTATAAAAATATACATTATATGAAATGAGTTTAAAATATAATATGGGGAAAGGTTGTTTTAATACTGAAGTCTGATTATTCTAAATGATTTTATTCTTTGGTGAACAGGAATATGGTTTTTCCACTGCCACACGGACGGACATATGCAACAGGGAATGGCTATGGTATTAAAGGTTGGGAACTTGAATGAATTCCCAACTCCTCCATCTTACTTCCCACGCTGTGGGGGATACACATATCGCGACACACTCTATAAAGACAGCTCATCATCATCTTGGCGCCTTCAAATGAATCTCTCCACCAACGTGTTTCTGACGATAGCTGCTATCCTACTCATTCTGAATGATCAGTTGCTCAAGTTATAGAATATTGTGGCTGTCTTTGCAAACATTGAAAATATTCCTTTAGGTGTCAGATTCAAAGTGCATGCTTCACAGATAATATGCACATGTATCTTTAAAGTTAAATTTCCTTAAAGATAACTTAAGTTTTGGCAAATAGGTAGTTTTGGAAAAAAAGGCAAAGTCAATCTCTTATTTGGGTCTAAGAAGATCCCTTGACTTATATCTTTGTAAAAAAAAAATTAATCAGGTTTCCGTTAGCAGTTCTGATCCAAGACCTAGAAAGTTTTTCATTCACTTTGACTTTCGGAACAGATTGTGTTTTCTTGAAAAAGCCTCTTCAAACGTAGAACATTTAAAATACATGTTGCCATTAACTACTCTTTCTTATTTTTGAATTCGTTCGATTTTCCAGATGGAATTGTGTAATTAATTGAGTCCGTACACATTTTTTTGTTATTGCATATAAGCACTACTAAACCGATTTATAATGAATTATATCCTATCGGAAAATGACAATTTTTAAAAATAAATTTAAAATTTCAAAGAAAAAGCATCTCTTTCAACATTATAAAGATTAGAATAATAAATAATATCTTGTCATAAAAATTACATAGAATCCTAGAAGACGGAAGAGTCCCCTTTCCCAGCTTAGATAAAATAATTACATGTATAAGTAAATTTATTCCGCGCTCATCAAGCCCATTTAGTTAACTGCTTATCTGATATAAAGTCAGATAAGGAGAAACACCTTTTGAGTCATAATTCCACTTTAGCTGTTTGGATGAGTGTTACATTCCGATAGACTGAATGCAGTCTAAGAACCCTAAAACGAAACACACCCTCACATACCCCGTAGTCCCTTACTCCAATAAAATCAACAGCACAAACACTCCAGCACGGAACAAACTTAAAGTGCTGCAATGACCACCATGGGTCAACAGTTTATATTTTCGGAATATTCCTGTTACACAATTCACACACAGGTATGTATGTATGTATGTATGTATGTATGTATGTATGTATGTATGTATGTATGTATGTATGTATGTATGTATGTATGTATGAATGAATGTATGTATGTATGTATGTATGTATGTATGTATGTATGTATGTATGTATGTATGTATGTATGTATGTATGTATGTATGTATTAGGGCATAACCGATTAGCATTTTTCTACCGATTTCCGATTCCGGATTTTGGGCATGAAATTTTTCCGATTCCGGATACGATTCAATTAATCGGAAATGCTAAATCCGTATTTTTTTTTTCTAAAAAATTCATCTTCCGTTTCCGGGTTTCTGGTACCTGGTTTTGCCGTGTCTAGCATGTTATTTAGTACTTTACCATATCCGGCTTCATTTCCGGTTTTCACCCGCCAGTTTAAATAGATTGTCTCACAGCGTGGCTGTGTTGACCATATTGGACTTTTCTGACTTCTTTTTTAACTTTATTAACGCAATATCGAATGACACGCAGTGTTAGACACGGTGCTATAGAAATTCAACTTTATTATTTTTATTATCCGAATCGGTCGTTCCTGCCTTGTCCGACTCCGATTAATCGGAAGTTCATACTATCCGGTGGAATCCGATTTCCGGATCAAAAGTCGGTTATGCCCTAGTATGTGTGTATGTATGTATGTATGTATGTATGTATGTATGTATGTATGTATGTATGTGTGTGTGTGTGTGTGTGTGTGTGTGTGTGTGTCGGTAACTGCCGGATAATTCCGTGTAATTATCATAAGTTTGAGATTGGAGAGTTATATCCCTTTGCACTCATTGACATAGAAATTATACTGCTTGATAAATCAACGCGAAAGACTAATTTGTAGCTGTCCTTTTCTTTAGTCTGGTTCCCTGCTTAGTATGCTTCTTGCGTTAGCATACTAATCAGGGAACCAGACTATCCAACTTTTCCTCGTAAATACCGGATGCAGACGACGTAGTATTTACCTTCCATATTCATACATGTGTAGCCCTGTATCCACCCTTTTGCTGAATTTGGACTCGTCCAGGAAATGGAAGGACCGGAGAGCAAAATAGTCTTTCAAACTGAAAACTTCCGTTTCGTATAAAACGCGCAGACGATAACGGTGTTAGGCCCCTCCTCCATTGGTCATAATCAGGTTTGACATTATAACTCAATGAATTAACTAAGTTATATGCGTTTTATATATCATTTATGTTTTTCATTTTTTTTAAATCGGTGATGGTGGTGAGTTACAAGCAAACGGGTAGGTGTATTCAGACTTATTGTACTGGCGTATCATGCCGCAGACATGTTTGATCATGTCCCGTCCAATCAGATTATCCTGACATCAGGATGCGGGACGTCTAAGAACGTTTTGTTGAGTCTATGGTATTATTCGGCCGTGGTTGGAACCTGCGATCTCCCACATCCGAGGCAGGCACTCTAACCACATAGACCTCCGAAGCGGTACAGATCTGTGTAGTTGTTCTGAAGATAAATAATTGTTTCCTTGGCTAGATTTGAAAACAAAGCTGGGAAACTCAAAATCTGTCAGGACGTACATTGGGGACTTTACATGCGGTTCGTTCCAAATTAATTTTAAACTGTAGGTAAGTGGATATAGGGAAGGCTAACGTTATAACAATTCGACTCACAGTCGTACAATGTCAGACACCGACCCTGATAGTAACTATATTGGAGTGGGTGGAAGATAGATAAGACTACTCTCCCATTTACGGACACTAGTTACCAATACATTACTCTGTCATCTAAAAACGTTTTCTGCCCAAAAGCGAATTGCATCAAAATATGTTGGCTGTATCTTGTCGAATCATTAAAATCTATCTTGCTACGGACCTTAAAGGTTATGATGAGTGCCGTCGTTTCAAAAGGATATTACAGTCCAAATACTATTTAAAAAACAGGTTATGAAAATCATTGTTTATTTGTATCTGTACAATTTACAAAACAGTATCTCTGAATGTTATATTCATACATGTGTGTGTGTGTGTGTTTGTGTTGTGTAAAAGAAAATGATTGCAGCCATGCAGCGCCAGATTAAGCACCGTGGAGACCCATAGGCAGTCAAACTTTTGGGGCCCCAGACCCACGGTCACGGTCTCAAGGGGGCCCCTAATGGGGCCCATAAAAGTCGCGGGGCCCATAGGCAGTTGCCTACTCTGCCTAATGGTTAATCCGGGACTGCAGCCATGAATGTTTGTGTGCACGATCATTTTTTGCTTCTATTTCAATTTCGTTGCTGTTATGTACACTGATCCTAAATTTTTGTATATTGCTTGTTTTTCCAGCTGCATTATGTTTGTGCTTATGTAAATTACGTCCGCAAGAGAAAATAGGTATTTTACTGGTCATGCCATCCTCATGAAATAAATTCCTTTCTTTATCTTGTTGTTGTTGTTGTTATTATTATTATTATTATAATTATTATTATTATTATTATTATTATTATTATTATTATTATTAATCAACAAATAAATCTGGTTTAATCAGGATGCGTCCTCGTTGAATTTTTCCCCATGTCTGGTCACAAAGCCAGTCCAATAAATCGCGTGTACAGTATTATTCTTATACCACTGTAGACACGAGTGATGAAACACTCAGAAGTTACAACCATACTGCATATTCTGACAATGAGAAAAACTAGTCACTGTATCATTTCTTTCTGATAGCAAACGGTAGAGGCTTTAAATACCAATGATGACTTATTTTTACAAAGAGAAAAGTTCATTTGGGCAGGTTAAAAAAAATGAATGAACCAAAATAATTAACAATAGCAATAACAAGAAAAGCAAGCAAATAAACAAAACTTTTTAGCCAAATTTGAACTCAATGTCTCTGATATAATGGCAATTCACTATTTCTGCTGAAATCTCGAAACCATATTTTTTTACATTTGTTTAGAAAATAATCTTACCGCCAACGAAATTAGAAATTACTGGGCTACACCTAAAGTTTTGGACTTACAGACACACTATGACTATGAAATATATTTGTCATTATAACATTTTAATATTATTCTCCGTGTATTCATATTTATATAAATTTACAAGTTTTGTATTTATCAAATAAATGGGGATTATGTTATTAAAAACTGCAATCAGATTAATGTTGCAGTTCATAAATAAGAATTCATTGTATTAAAAGACAACGATATAATATACACATTGTGGATATGCTATGTACAAAATTTTAAACATATCAGATAATAACACTTCAAAATTGGATTATGACGATTCATTTACTAAATACGGGGACATACCGTTTGGCCAAATCATTTAAACTGATCAGTATGGATGGAAGCATTAGGTATTGGAAGATCTAAATGACCTTCATTTTATCTAGATATACAGGTCCGTATTATCCATATGGCTGACTAGGCTGAAGCCTAGGGGTCCACCAAGAAAAGGGACCCATGCAACCTTTAGCCATATCAACAATCAGACTGCTGCTAAACTCCACCTTTTTAAATCATTTTTGGTAAGTTAGTATTAATTAAAAGAGCGCGAAATTCGCGGGTGGATGTCGAGGGGCCCAAAGAAGCTCGAAACCTAGGGGCCCTGCCATGGGTTAATACGGCACTGTAGATATACCTGAAGTATATGGAAATGTATTTATAGGTTTCATATTTACTTTCAAATACTATATGTTTAAGTCAATTTGTATAATTTGTAATAATATTAATAACATAACGCCCCTTATCATACCAGGAGATAAACAAGTACAAAACATAGATCTCTGATTGATAACTTATCAGAAAAACATCATGCGGATCAAGGCTTTGGAGGAGAAACACAAGTTCTATTTGTAAGGACATATAAACGTTATCGTTGTTACAAAGCCGGAATAAAAGCATATTGAAAAAGGAGTGCTGAATAATTAATGTATGGTTCTAGGCTCGGGTGAAACTGTATTGTTTTACCGTTTTACGCCCAAGATTGCAATGCTCTAACAGATAATTATTTTCACAGAATCAAAGTAATAGATTTAAGGTTATTTGTATTTTATGTCACCAAAAAATAGAACGTTTAGTACGCAGTCTGTATCAGCTCGACAAAATACTGCAAACACTGTTCGTGTAAAGTTAATTTTAAACCACATGCGATATGACTGAGATGAAAATGCTACCGTAGATTGAACACTATATTTCAGCTTCGAACATTAGACGAAACTACGCTGTTGATGGTGATGGAATACTTTTAAGTGAGCGTGATATGCTGATAAAAACAGAAGCATAGGAGGTTATAATAACAATTACGGTTAAAAATGATAAAGCAAAAAAGTTCATATGATGTCATATAATCAACAATTTCCGGCTTCAACAATCTGTCATTGAAACGGAATTCGTTAATGAGAGAGACTATTAAAGAAACGATGCACGAAACTATATAAAAGCATATTATCTTTTTTATATCTGAGATATATACCATGGCAACCGCTTCTGGTGTTTTGAGCGTGTACTAGTTTAAAACGTGCATGCATAAATGCATAACAACGGGGATTTTTTTTCTATAGCTTTAAGTTGGTTTGTATAATGTTAAAAGGTTTTGTTGTTAAAACATTCATGGAAAATATATAGTATTAAGTTTTCACAAATGAAAAGAATGTAACCTGGTACAATGAAATTAAGTAGTATTAATGATATAATTTGTAGGCAGCTAGCGATATTGGTGCAAATCTCATGAAGAACTTAAGGTAATAATTACCAATGACAACCGATGCAAGGAGAGGAAAACGAGCATTATCAAAACAAAATATTGATATTGATACACTGAAAAACAGTTGTAAAATTGTTTAGTTAAGGTAAGACAAAAGTAAATAGTTTATAAGAAACATTACACAAACACAAAATCCTTATATTAATGTAAGAGTAAGCAAGAACGTCATGTATTCGATCGCTCTTAAAATATTTTAAAATGACTACTTATATAAAAGTGGAAATTAAAACTGGAGTCAAAGGTTATTTTTCCAATTGTAATGATGGTAAAAGATATAGAATAATACTTTCTATTTCATACAGTTAGATGTGCAGTGGACTATTACAATATTTCAACTGATCATATGCTATGACAGTTATGATAAGGTTAAAACAAAAGTAATTTTAATTCCGCCTAGATTCTATAACAAAAGTCACAAGAGAATAATTGTTTTAAACGATACCGACGAATCTTGAATCTTGAAACACACACACACACACACACACACACACACACACACACACACACATATATATATATATATATATATATATATATATATATATATATATATATATATATATATAACAACCGACAACTATAAATTACCAGGAATCTATGGTTATATTTCTTAACATACAACAACTGTTTATGATACTGTTTGGGAATTTGTAAAAGCTAAAAATGCATGTAGTTTCTTTGACAAAATCAGTGACAAAGTATGTTTAGTCCAACGGATAAAACAATATTTACTTCAGATTTTAACTACTAAATATATTTTTCAGAGCGATTAGGTTTTTAAGATTTTACCTTAGTGAACTTGAGGATGAAGTTAAATTTCAAAAGATTAATGAAAATGCATTTATCTCCAAGCAAAAAATATGGTGGCTTTTTGTAATTGAAAGAGCTAATGATATAATTACATTATTTAAATTTTTCTTTAAGATACGAGACATTATGAGAAATTTAATTTATTTTCCATTTAAAGAGCCAGAGGTAAACGTTAACAGGTGATAATATGGTAACCGCAGACTAAATGATTGGCGGATGAAATGCTAAGACTAGCTTCCACACATAGATAATCTTCAATTTCATTTGTTTCATTCAGTTATGTAAATGATGAGAAAGTAAGTCATGATAATTAGTTTAAGACTTACGAGAGAAAGCTAATGAATTTAATGAAAACATATAAAAGCATCATATTTATTCGGAGAGGTAGGGTTGGTCATGGAGAACATAAATAATTTGATAAGGCTTTTTAAACTGATTTGTGTACCCACCTCGACCCTGCTTTATATTTTAAAAACAAAGATGGTTTCGGTAGAAATTAAAACATGCAGGAACACTTAATACTGCCTATAGTTTACACATAGTTGGGGTTGTATTGACTTTGAAGTATTAGTTCTCGACTATCGAATGACCAATTAAAACCATTTATTATCCGTTTAAAAATCCCAAACTAAGGAATCTGCTCATTCAGTAGAATAATAAAAATAATATTAACACTAACACTAATACTACTATTACTGATAACAATACTAATACTAATAATACTACTACTAATAATAAGGACTTGATATGGCGCCTAATCTATAGAAGCTCTAAGGGCTTTAAAACATTAGAAAATACATATAACATAAAAAAACATAATGATATGATTACAACAACAACAACAAAAAACCCCGCTCCGTTGGCCTTGTGGTTAGAGCGTCGGCTGCGGAAGCGGGAAGTCGTGGGTTCGATCCCCGGCCGAGTCATACCAAAGACTTACAAAAATGGTTCTTACAGCTGCCTCGCTTGGAGCTCAGCATTAAGAGGCTAGTGTTAGGACTGGTCGGCCTGGTGTCAGGATAATGTGACTGAGTGGGACATCATGCTACATGTCTTCAGCATGATGCCCCAGTGCTAGACATCACTATAAACTGCCTCACTGCAGACATCGTAGCGATATGACTGAAAAAAATTGTTCAAGCTACGTTAAAAATCCTAATCAAACAAACAAACAAACAACAACAACAAAAAATTAGAAAACATAAAACATGCTGAATATATTTAAGGTAGGAAACATTATTAGGTCTCTAAGTTTGTTCTTGCAGTCAAAATAGGTAAGTTTTAAGAGCATTCTTGAATGGGATCAATGTGTCCTTGTATCAACGTACAGTGGGAAATTCGTTCCATGTTGCTGGGCCCTGGTATGCAAAAGAACGTTGTCCATGTGACTTCGTTTTCATAATGGAATAATGAGTGTACGAATGTCAGAAGAGGAGCATATGTATCTTGCTGATGTGTCACCATGGGTGAGGTCGGATAGGTATGTTGTACTGGAGTCCGTCAGTGAAACGTAGCACATATAACGCGTTTGTGTTTGATTCTGGATCGAATGGATAGCTAGTAAAGGGTATAGAACAGCGGGGAGGTATTCTGATCGTGGTACTCTAATGATGATCAGCAGCTATTTGAGAACTTGTTGAAGTTAATTGGAGTAGGTATTGAGACGAACCAGACATAATTCAATTACAATAATCCAGTTTTGAAAATGCTAAAACACACACTTGATTTATGGCATCAACTTACATATTTATGAATGGAACTGATAAGTCTCAGCTCAAGATATGCATCCTTGCATATATACATGACATGTTGGTGCAATGTGAGAGTACTGTCTAGAGTAACACCTCGGTTCGTACTGTGTGTGAATTTAATGTTGGTGTTGCTGCTATTAATTGTTTGAGATAAAGGTTGTGAATGAGAAAGTCTTTTTGCTGTGATCAGAATGGCCTCAGTTTTATCATCATTCGTCTGGAGCTTGTTAAATATCATCCATGATTTCACATCAGAAATGCACCTCTCTACATCTTGGTTTGTGGCATAAACTTCAGTTGGGTAGCTATATTTGTATATTTGGGTGTCATCAGCGTACGATTGGTGAGACACTGGATAGCAACATCTGTTAATGAAGGTAATACTGGATCTAAGCACTTAAACAGCAGTGATGTTGGAACTGGATCATGTTCACATGACTTTGGAGCACTATTCATCACAAAGGTATAAATAAGAGGTTAGTAACTCTAGTTGGAAGGTTAAGTGTGGTAAAGAGTTTAGCTATTTCTAAAATGAATCATATATTGGTATAGCATGACATTGGTCAGAGGACAAAATGAAAATAAATACTGCCGTAAACGGTTATCATGAGGAGGCGTAAATATGTTGGATATATATATATATATATATATATATATATATATATATATATATATATATAAATGGGTAGATGTGTTGAAAATTAACGTCTGCGAATAATTCTGTCTCATAATCTAAAATGAAACGTTTGTTACTATGTTCAGTATCTCATACTGAAAATTTGATTGTGTTCCGAACATAATTTCTTATTTTCATGAAATCGTATCTTAATACATCACTTTATTTCTGATTGTTGTATGATGGAAAATAACCAGCATAATCCTAACAGAGCAGTCCCTGGTGTTCTCGTTTTTAGACAATCAAGGTCACCATAAAGTATTGAAAAAAATGTATGAGAGGAAACTTGCAATACCCAATTTAATTTGTTGTGGAGAATTACAAGTGTCATGGAATTGTATAAATCCTTTTATTTATTAAATACATGTACTTGGGTTTCATTTGTTTGTGTACAACGATATCCGAGGGTGATTTATGTATATTGTACATTATTTCGAAACCATTGAATTTATCGGATGCCGCATGTGCGATGTGCTTTCGATGGGAAGAACCGAATACTTCCAGCGCACAGTAGATGCATGACAGCTTCGTCTGTGTATAAATGCCTCACCATAAGACTAAATCTACACATTATAGAACGTCTTGTCAGTGAGCAGTCTACTTTAAGGCCTTTCACATCTTCAGCTGTAGAGATATGTGAGTTATTTGTTCATTTATTGTGCATATGTTATGACTATTGTACTACCACGATTTTGTGGTATATTTTCTATGATGTTCGGTTTACATAGTATAATGCAAATATACTTTATTCTTATTTATGATAAAGATAATCGTGCTGGTGACTGGTTGTGCAACTCCATACATGTAATATTTTATATGTGGGCTAATTTGGGGGGTTTGTAATACCCAGTGTTTTGGGGATTGTAGAGATATTTTGTATATCTGTCCCTTTGTTTTCATCATTTTATGTTTTGAGCAAAATACCCCATTTCTCACTATTTGAGTGAATACATTTTCCTATATGAGTAAAGTACCACATTTTTTAGTATTTGAGAAGAAGAAGAAAAAAAACATCATTGTTTTCGTAGTGTGAAATTATTTTGAATCAGTCACCCTTATCCTTGCATTGTGCAATGTCATTTACAGTGATACCCTTATGGCTACATATTCTCATCAATATAATCAGGATTATACAGGCACGACCTAGTTGTCATAAAGGTAGATAATCCACAGATCTCCTGTTTGTTATAGACGGCTATTAGCAAAGGTGATGCTAAGAATGAACTTATTACTTTTTAAATTAACGTATCTTGGTGAGGACAATGAGGCCACCTAATGTACCAGCTTGTAAGAAGTGGTCAGTAAGCAATTAATTTGTCGAGATTGTATCAACTAGACATTCTTGGCCTATACCAGGAAACGCTGTTGTCTGGTAATTTAGGAATAAATCAGACTCAGCACCAATTCTAAAATCATGTTTATTCATCGAAATTAGGTTTCCAAATTGTTTCGATCATATAATACTTGTCAAATGGTTGAAAAACATAATCAGAAGATAACCAAAGTTCATGTCACCTAGAAATGCGTTTGAAACACCGTTTAGTAGAATATTGGCATATATTGTTGGTCCTTTTCTTAAGACCAAAAAAGTCAATCAGTGCTTGTTTATAATTTTGTGTGCGTTTACAAGATTTCCAGAAGCTATTCCTTTATGGAATATAATTACTAAGATCATAGTGAAAGCTTTGGTAAAGTTTTCTTTTCACACTACTTGGCCTACACAGCTCTGTTCTATCTTGTCAAGGATCTAATTTCATGTCTGCTATTTTCCAGCAGGTCCTTCTTTAATTATGTCAATCATTTATATATAATGTCTATCTCCCTAGAGTTGATGTGCGTTGGAAAAGTTTCATTAAACTTCGAACATCCCCTGTCGTGGGTTGTCTTTACATCTTTTAATATATGTGGGACGTCAGCCATATATGTTTTGCTAATTATAGTAAAATTACTACCACGTGACTTCTAACCCGCCTACTTAACCGAGATGCTGTAGCACTTTAGATGGTCCTGTAAACATTTGGTATGTTCGCGAACTACCTTCTTCAATTCATACGCGTCCATGTCTCGTAATATGTTTTTCTCGTTTATCTTCAGTTTTTGATTGATTTAAACAAAATCCTCCAATTTTTGTACATTATTTCGGGTGATACACTGGTAAGCTACATTCAATGCGATGTACTATTTAAAACATTCACACAGTTACAGACATTTTACCTTTAATCCCAAAGCAAAATCATCGATTTACTAAGACCTGTACAGGTATTTTTGTCACGCTCTAGATGTTACAATTATATGTTAGCTATTACCCTTTATAAAACAGTTCTCATGAGATAAGGAAGCAGCAACATTAATGATTCCTGTGAAAATCCAGAACATGGCTATAATAGTTCTCTTCTCTTTTTTTCTAATTGGAGTTGATTCCACTGGTGAGTTGTATCATAATATTTTCTCTCTTTCGATACTTTCTTTTCTTTCGTTTTTGTCTCATGTCGATCCCGCCATTCTTCCTTTCTTATTCCTTTCATATATTTCTTCCACCCAACATTCCTTATTTATTCTTGCTCTATTCGCACTTTGTACTTTGTTCTAACTTTCCTTCTATTTTCTCTAGTTTGAAATGTTATTGATAATTTGCAATTGCATAATGATTTATATAAAGGATAAGCAAGATTTAGTTGGATTTACAAATCGATTAGTTCTTCGCGATGACAGTTCAGCCGGAGATCAATTGGCGTTACTACACATAATCATTTGTACGGCACGATCACAGCTTATCGACTTTGCTATTCCATTTTTGATGATGAGTTACGAGAACTTAAGGGGAAGGGGCCCCGAGTGGCCGAGTGGTCTAAAGCGCATTCCCGTTACGGATTACTGCCATCTCACCTCTGTCTGCGTGAGTTCGAGTCTAAAATTCGGCTAATGTAGTCATGTGAGAAAGCTTGCCAGTAGCTTCTCGTGGGTCGGTGGTTCTTTCGGGTTAAACCCTACAACAACAACGAGAACTTAAAGACGTTACTGACAAGGTCGTGTTTGTAACTTGGTATGGAAAATCCATATGGACTTAAAAAAAAGAACACGATGAAACACATATACAATTGTGCAGTGTATATGGACTTTTAGTTTTCGTTTAGGTGTAATTCAGCATTTGTACTGCATATTTGCGAAGGCATTCAAGCCACACCTTCTCCGGAGTTGTATCATTGGTGATAAATAGCGGCGCCGAAGAAGTATATAATCCTTGACGCGGAAGATAAAACTATGAAGTTGGCACTGTATATGTTTATGTATCGAGAGTTTATGTGAAATACCTCAACTAATATTGTAGTTATTTAGATTAACTCATTATATCAATTGTGTATATTACTGCTGTCACTTGTACTGTTATATCAGTGAAAAAAGACAACTTAAGCAGGAAAACATTTGTGTGAAAAAAAGCCAATCGTGAAACAGGTTTACATAGATATTAACATTTATGTGGTATAATCGATGCTGCATGTGTGATGACAGAGGTATTTTCGGTTGGATTATGTATTACTGAAATTTCATTGACGATGACAGTTGTTTGACTCGTATCGGGTTTGTTGGAAGTGCCATTGCGATCGCACCAGGTCTGGAAGGCATAACAAAATAATTATTTGTACACATAATAACTTGTGAAGAATTACAAAACCATTTTCAGACGTAATTGTCAATGAAGGTATAACTGCCGCAGACTATTCTGTTGTAATGTCCGATATAAAAGTTTTAATCAGATTAAAAATCAGCTATTTTGGATACAGCTTCCGATCGCTAATAATTAGATAGAGATTTCGGATACAGCTTCGGATCGCCAAAATCATAAAAAGATATGATACATTTTCGTATTGCTAAAATCAGCAATAAATGAAGAGAGAGGTCTGATACCCGGTTGACAAGCTCATCATAAACTTCATGAACCAATCTTATAACAGTGAATGGAATTGGTTTGATTGGATATTATTTTAAATTTTTAAAGAAACCAAAACCCTCCCTTGTATACTTAAAATGATCTGGCAAAAGCCTCATACAACTCATGCGTAATTCAAAACTGGAACATCATTAGCATTCTAAAACATTTATTATTTATGTATTTCTTTTTAAATTAAAAATAAGCATTTTGAACAATATGACGTGTTTATTAACTAGACAGAATTGCAGTCTTGTTCATAAACTAATATATATTTCAAGCGTTTTCTTGTTATACACTGTCATGTACATGCAACGATATACAATATTTAGAACCTTACATTTTAATTTGCCTTCATTTTGCTAGCTATCCATGACCATATAAACCGTTATTTTTTATAGTTCGATCTGACCATTCCTGTAACAGACCCTGTATAAATGGCGCTACACCCCGCACGTGCGAGTATTACTTTACTGTAGAATGGTACTGGATTCTATCCAAGGTTTGTTTTCTGCCATATCGGTCATAAAGTTCTTTTAATATTCTATAAATTATCATCGTACAACGAATTTTTCTCTATAAATTAGATTGATATGGACTTATCGATACTCAGTCAATAGATATTTTTGGATTTCATTATAGCTTATATGCTTCTGCCATATTTCAGAGCTGCGCGCAAAATTTGGATTAGATAATCCATGGGGAAGATAAATATTTGAATAAACTATTTTTTATTTTAAAAGAATCCAAATAGACGAACTACACACGCTGAATAAGAAAGTATTTGTAGAATTTAGTTACAATAATTTAGTTATCTTTCTTTCCTTTCTGTACGATATTTTAGAATCATTTGAAAATGTTAAGAAATACGTCCAATCTCGTCATGATGTCTCATTTTTATTTAGGAGGAGGGGTCTTATGCATTAATTTCATTCTTCATAATGTAAAATTGTGACCTTGACCCCGAGTAAATATTGCTTGAGAGTGGTACGGAATATACGAATAGTACCGCGGTAAACTCCATAAATGATGATGATTTCCCCATTCTCAAAGATGAGGTGGAGTCAGTAATAAGAGCACTGAAGAATGGGAAGGCAGCTGGAGTAGATAACATCTCGTCTGAACTTATCAAGAATGGGGAGGGGATCAGTGACAGAGTTGCTAACAAAAATCTCCAACAAGATCTGGCAGACAGGTGAATGGCCAATACAGTGGACACAGTCAATGATTATAACACTCCCCATAAAAGGCAATCTCCAGCTGTGCCAAAATTACAGAACTGTCAGTTTGATCAGCCTGCTAGTAAGGCGATGCTGAAAATCATCTTGAACAAACTGAAACCACAAACAGAAGAAATAATCGCTGAAGAACAGAGTTCCGGAGTGGAAGAAGCACAACAGAACAAATATTCAATCTTAGGGTTCTGTGCGAAAAGTACTCATAACATCAACAAAACAGCTATCACGTGCTCATAGATTTCAAAAAGGCGTTTGACAGAGTGTGGTATAAGGCTTTGTGGGACACAGTGAAGATGTACAGCATGGGTAAAAATTTGACAAATACTATCAAGTAGCTGTACGTCAAGGCTACCAGTGCAGTAATTTCTCAAGATTATGTTGGGGACTGGTTCCAGACAATAGTTGTTGTACGCCAAGGCTGTCTCCTGTCACCCACGCTTTTCAACATCTGGGACAATCAGCATTGGATGGCGTAACATCACCACCCTACGCTTTGTAGACAACATTGATGGACTGGCAGGCATTGAAGACGAGCTTGCCATCTTAGTGAAAAACCTGGATGCCACTTCTGCCAGATTTGAATTGGAGATAAGCGCGGATAAGACAAAACTGATGACAAATAGTACCAAACAAATTTCAGCCAAGATTACAGTCAGAGGACAGGAACTGGAAACAGTGGGCAGGTTCAAATATATTGGTTCCATAATCACCGAAAATGGATCAAGAGCAGAGATTTTGTCACGAGCAGTACAAACAACGGCAACTATGTCAAAGCTAAGACCCATACGGAGAGACAAGAATATTTGTCTGAAATACTAAAATCAGACTATTGACAGCACTAGTCATCTCAGTCGTTTTGTATTAATGTGAGACCGGAGCCCTGACAGCATAATTACAACGAAGAATCCATGCACTTTGTAACGAGTTGTTCGGTCCCAAGCGTTATTAGTACAATATTGCACAAGCCCACTGGTCTGAGGTATTGCGCAACTTGGAAAAACAACACCCGAAACCGTCTCCCGCTAATACTCGTTATCTAAGGAATGACCTCCACGGTGTGATTTGCCCGGTTATAGAATGGATATGGCAATCTGAGACAATATCTTGAACAAAGACAACACACGAGCCCCCGTAAAGATAAATAAAGAATTTAAACAAAAGAATCAAGAGTAGAAAAGACACAGTAAATTACAATTTTCTTTCCTTCTGAATACTCTTAGTTCAGAAGCACTCTAAAACCGAAGTTTAAAATAATTGATACATTAACTAAATTTCAAACACTAATAAAATAGACAAATTTAGCCGTTAATGGCTGATAGCAAATTTCATCACGAAATCGAGTGTTTATTAACATTTGAACACTTGGTAAATTCTCATGACCTGCTCGTCGACTGTTTTTCTGCTTGCGTCTCGACTTTAACTTGCCCTCTGGATGAACGTGGGGTTCTCACAACTCTAACTTCTAAATTCTTTTTCCTCCTTTGGATCTCGACCTCCTCGCTATTTCTCTCTCTCTCCAAACAAACTATTTTCCTTTGAAAAGAAAAGGGTAAAACGCCCTAAGTATCTCGTTATGCTTTAAGAGTTGAGATTGTCCGTCCGTCTTTCTGGTTGGAACAATCAGATCTTACTATCAGTGATAACCTTTATACGGCTAGAAAATACGACACAAGTCTTCAGATCAATACAGCTATACCGCTAATTATCGATATCAGAATTTGGGGAAGTCACATATATTCCCGTAAATCATTACGTAAAGTGAGGCAGTAAATCATAGCACACAATCAATATTCACTAATATGATAAATTTAAAATTAATGTAGCACTTTCCAATCATAAATGTACACAGCGGGTTTTCTAAAACACCTATTAACCTATCTACGTATATAAGGTGAAAATTCTAATTCAGAATTCAAAAGTACTTTTGTTTACTAAATCAATGTAATAACTGTAATAACCGAACTATTCATACAAAGTATCAACACATCATGCATCTGTAACGAAGAAACATGATATCAAAGTACATTATTAAATCAATGTAATACCGAACTATTCATACAAAGTATCAACACATCATGGATCTGTAACAACGAAACATCATATCAATTACATCATGATAAATGTGAATTTGAGTTAAATACCTTGTGTTTTTGGCGTCTTACAATCGTTTCTAGATTATCAATTTTCCCTGGTACCACGATTTTACGTACGTCTTTCCCTAAAATACCGCCCGAGTCTCTTCTATGTATTTTTACTTCTGTTTTCTCTCTCAGAGAACTTCAAGACTGACGAAAATTCACTAAATCGAAGAGTATATTCCCTCCAAGATTCAGGGATCGACCCCACTCCCTCATTTCACATTTGACCAATCGGAATAAATGCTATCCCTACAGACATTTGGAAAACTGCTTATCAATGTGCCAAAAATGCCACCTGGGGTTATATTTAACATCCTGTCGTTTCTCTCAAATCTCTTTTGACAGTTTTTCGTGTGAATTTCGCCTTTCTAACTTGTCATACAACTAGTTCGTTTTTACTATAAACATACTAACGGTGTGACCCGAGTTAGAACAACATTTCTCCGTGCAAAAATCTGCCACAAGATAACAGTTAATTGTTGGCTAGACTAAGAATTAATTAATGGATTTTTGACGAAAAATTTGGTACTTTACACACTTGAAATGAGATGCTACATAACCACACTTGGCATCTCTTACATGGACCACATCACAAACGAAGAAGTGCGTAACACCATCAAGCACAAAGTAGGCCATTATGAAAAACTCCTCACCACTGCCCCCCCCCAAAAAAAAATAAAAACAAGCGCTGAAATGGTATGGCCAACAGTCTATCCACAACACTATTGCAGGGCAGCGTCCAGCGTGTCAGAAGGAGAGGTAGACAGAGAAAACGTGGACGGACAACATCACAGATTGGACAAGGAAAAGCTTTGCGGAGACACAGGCATTGGCTCATGATCGAAACAAGTGGAGGGAACTGGTCAGATGTTCAGCAGCACATTGCCTCAACGACCACATCAGGGGAAGAGACTGATGATGATGATAATGATGATGATGATGATGATGATGATGATGATGACGATGACAACGACGATGATGAAACAGTCAAAACGGGATGGGAAAACATTAAAATATTTTAAAAAAAACATTTTACAATTTTATGAAACATAAATAATAGCACAAAGAAACATTATATTAAAATAAGGTTTTTAGATAGGTAATAGAATGTTGTGTTAGTTTAACATTGATCATGCAACATCAATAGATAATGGATTGTTTTGGTACAATTTGAACGGGACATACACCGGTCAAAGCTAATTCTGTTACAAAATAAACAAGATACAAATATTTAATTTTCTACTAGGAGATTGCATTTTCAGTTCTTAGGTAAGAGAAAATAAACATTTTAGACGTCAGTAAATGAAGTCTCTATTCAAATAAATTGTTAGGCGCATACGTTAATGACAAATAATAGTATAAATGTATAAAATATATTTCGGTGATTTTGTTTTCTCAGCAGTAATGGTACGAAAATACTTTTCCTAAAGAAAAACTAAACTCACTTTATTTTCTGCAATATAAGAAGTTTTACTAATCCCTACCCATGTTAAATAAATTTCAATAGCAGCTAATACGTACTTATAAATCTTTAAAACAATTATTAACTTGGTAAGTTTTGGTCCTCTTTACATTCTTTCAGAATTAAAAGCATGTCAGAAATTGATAAACAATGTGGAAACATCAACAGTTTTACAAACATGTAGACCACGGAGTACAATTCCATTTAGATTGGCTTTTGAAATAGAGTGTATTCGTTTTGGTGTTTTCCGTCAAACTTATGGAAAAAGGTAATGTATATAACTAAAATATAAACACATTAAAAGCACTAGACAGTTTAGACTCATGGATGAATAGTAACAATTAGTTGTGTTATTCAGACTGTTTTTGTTCCTAGGTTTAGATAAGTTTTAGGGGTGTAATTGTATCTAGAAAAAACAACATGTCTGGTTGCATTGACGTCTTACACTTGCAAACTATTGTTGATATGAATTTAGAGTTAGAATCTTTAAGTGTAATCAAATGACAACGTACGTGACAACAATCCATTTGCTTATGTCGCATAACTAAATTAAAATATTACTTGACACCCACTTTGCTGGCACTAGGTGAAAAGGTTTTACAATTTGAACACAGACACTATTGTATAGTGTTCAAGATACTGGTAGAGAGATAGCAGTGGCACAATTGTAATGTGTACAATGTTTTAAAATTAAGAGGCATTTTTAATTTTCGTAGCAAAAGATGAAGAGGTATTTCAAAACTCTACGAATAATAAATACCACATTTTACCAATTAGTAAAAGGTAGGTCACAGTGACACATGTTTTGGGTGTGCAACACATGCTCATGCCAAAATAAGCAAAATAATAATTAAATGTAAGAAAATGTTTAGGTAGAGCAAGGCAAACCAAAGAAACAATATATCGTACCAATTATGAAAATGTCCTGAAAAAGTAGTTAAAATGATGCAATTTTGTTTTGAAACACATCCGTCCTAAGTTCCCTCTCAGTCAACGTTAGATTGAAATATATTAGACGTTGACATTAAAACATGAATGAATACTATTTGAAAACAATATTTAGCACATTCTGTAAACTTGGGCAAAGTGCCCCAATTTCCGTGCGCATATAGTGCAAATTTTCTGTCAATATTTTAAAATTTTAAAATTTTAAATTTTTGGATTTACGGTCCAGACAGGAAAAATGAATGCAATATTCTGATCAAACATTTCTGAATAAATACTGGAACTTATTATCATCTTGAATTCAGTGTTGGTGAGTAAGATACACCAGAAGCTTCGGTCTTGTTTCATACATTTCAACATCGTTGTACAAGATTTACTCCTTGTGGAGTTACCAGTAAATGTTTCTCTACACTTGAATGCTGTTCGTTTTTAATTTCCCCGTGGTGAATATCTGTTACTATCTCTGCTTATATTACATGCTCATCACAAAGCATATTTATGTCTATTGTTCATGTAAATATTTATTCTGAGACATTTACGCTCTGTTTTTACACAATAGTTTTTTTCAATTCATGATTATATTCTTGTTTCGCAGCAGGTAAATCTCATTTTTGTTCTTGTTTTACAGCCTATACAAATTCACTACTGTTCGTCAATAATATTAGGTACTAGTAATGTTATGCCGTCGCTATTCCTCGATATGTCAACTGTTTTATCATTAGGGTCTTCACAACATATTGCCTTTTATAGCTTCTTTGTACGGGCCCAGAGTGGCCGAGTGGTCTAACGCGCTTTCCGTTACGGATCACTGCCGTCTAACCTCTGTGTGCGTGCGTTCGAGTCTAAGATTCGGCTTATGTAGTTATGAGAGAAAACTTCTCGTGGGTCGGTGGTTCTTTCCGGGTGTTTTCCCGGGTTCTTCCTCCACCAATAATACTGGCCGCCATGTATAGCCTATCGTTTGCTGAAAAAATGTCGTTAAACCCTAAAATAATATATAAAAAATAGCTTCTTTGTAACTGATACTGTAATTAAGTCATCCCAAGGCCTACCATTATATTATTATTGTATAAGTCATCCCAAGCCCTACCATTATATTATTATTGTACAAGTCGAACTGTAATTAAATCATCCCAAGGCCTATCATTATATTATTAGCCGTATAAATCGAACTGTAATTAAGCCATCCCAAGGCCTACCATTATATTATTATTGTATAAGTCGAGAACATGCCTTCATTTAAAGCAGTGTTTTAAATTGTCATAGAATTTGCCCGAGAAGAAGTACTAAAATATTTACGTCATCATCAGCGTATATTTGATGTCGTACATCTGTTATGTAAGCATCACCTTCACATTCTGGTATACGGTAAAGCCCATAATATAAAGCAGACTGTGTCTATGGTACAAGTGTAAAGCAAGATTGTCGCTACGGTACAAAGACAAAGCACAATTAGATACTCCATAATAATAACGGCTGTCACTCTGAATGATTTAAATGCATCCTTTGTTCTCCAGTCTTTTTTATCGGATACATTTTATCATTTTAAAAAAAATGTATTTACTGGCAATCCTACACTTCTGGTTTGACAGATCAAACAACGAACAATGAATAACGTAATAAAAGTACAACCCAAGTTATCGTGCCTAATTTAACTCCAGATACAAGAATGAACACCTTGTAATTTAAAATTCATATATCAAGAACAGTTTAGTCGAACCGTCTCATGGATACATTATAGGGCGGACATAACGCACTCTTGAATGTTAAGACACTGAAGATGTATGCATTATGGGGCAGACATACGGTACTCTTTAACGTTAAAACACTAATGATGTATGCATTAGGGGGCGAATATACGGTACTCTTGAATGTTAAGACACTGAGATGTATGCATTATGGGGCGGACATACAGTACTCGTAAACGTTAAGGCACTGATAATGTATGCATTATGGGGCAGACATACGGTACTCGTAAACGTTAACACACTGATGTATGCAATATGGGGCGGACATACAGTACTCTTTAACGTTAAGACACTAATGATGTATGCATTATGGGGCGGACATACAGTACTCTTTAACGTTAAGACACTAATAATATATGTATGTATTATGGGGCAGACATACGGTACTCGTAAACGTTAAGACACTAATGATGTATGTATGTATTATGGGGCAGACATACGGTACTCGTAAACGTCAAGACACTAATGATGTATGCATTATGGGGCGGACATACAGTACTCGTAAACGTTAAGACACTAATGATGTATGCATTATGGGGCAGACATACGGTACTCTTTAACGTTAAGACACTAATGATGTATGCATTATGAGGCGGACATACAGTACTCGTAAACGTTAAGGCACTGATGATGTATGCACTATGGGGCAGACATACAGTACTCGTAAACGTTAAGGCACTGATGATATATGCTTTATGGGGCAGACATACGGTATTCTTTAACGTTATGTCATGATGATGCATGCATTATTGGACTGAGATACTGTAAAATGTACGGAATGCAATCCACTTCGCACTTTATTTCCATTCAGCCCGTCATTTATAAATTGTTAACTAGATTACGCAAAATTATTTGACATAGACAATTATAATTAAATAAGCACATTTCTACCCATATATAGGTGGCATCACATTGTAGGCTAACTGAATCATTTTTGTGTGGAAGTTTTTTCTTTGATATTTTTTGAATTTTCAGTGCAACCCATTTCAAATTAAAATTAGCTTGACCAAGTTAAACTAAATTAGATAGGCATTGTGCTATCCATATGTTGATGTTATGTGCAGATGTAGACGTTATTTTCGTTTCGCTTCATTGTTGATGGAATTGGTCCAGTATAAATAAACCTTGTTAGCACGATAATGGACAAAACACATAACCTAGACAAATTTTATTAAATTATTAATTAGACAAATTTTATTAAATTATTAATTAGAGAAATTTTATTAAATTATTAATTAGAGAAATTTTATTAAATTATTAATTAGAGAAATTTTATTAAATTATTAATTAGAGAAATTTTATTAAATTATTAATTAGACAAATTTTATAAAGTATTAATTAGACAAATTTTATTAAATTATTAATTAGAGAAATTTTATTAAAGTATTAATTAGACAAATTTTATTAAATTATTAATTAGATGGCTTGTTTAAATTCACACTCAGTTTGAGTGACTTAAAAAGCGTGCCATAATACATTTTAGACAAAGACTTTTAGTGAACCATTGTTAGAACTAATACGCAAAGCCCGATGTAGGCAAATGAGATTTAACTTACTTATATTGATGCATGTTATCTGATAAGATATGTGTGTCTGTTCAAGTTATTTTTGCAATCTTCGGACTCCACAGACATTCATCTCTTTTGCTGCAATGGAAGCATTCGAATTGTACAAACACAAAATTGTTCTTTTTTTCAGGCATGTCACGAATGTCCTTTTAACTTGACGGACTGCTTCCGCCCTCAATGCGTCACGGCAAATGGCTATCCTCGACCAATCATAACTGTCAATCGAATGATGCCTGGACCTAGCATAGAGGTAGAGTCAACGTGCAGCCAGTAACGTATCGTAACAATTCATAGTTCTTGAAGACCACTTTACTGTGATTTGAATCATACATATGTAAAAAAGAAGACCAGTCGAATGTGATTTAAAACATACACAAATAAGTATGACGACCACTTTAATGTGATTAAAATCATACACAAGTATGACGACAACTTTAATGTGATTTAAATCACACACAAGTAAGTATGACGACTGCGTTAATGTGACTTACATCATACACAAGTAAAGAAGAAGTCCAGTCGAGTGTTATTTATATCACTCACAAGTAAAGAAGAAGACCATTCTAATGTTTAAATCATAGACTAGTAAAGAAGAAGACCAGTCGAATGTGATATAAATCACACACAAGTAAATATGTCGACCACTATAATGTGATTCAAATAATACAGAAGTAAGTATGACTTCCACTTTAATTTGATTTAAATCATGCACAAGTAAGTATGACGACCACTTTAATTTGATTTAACTCATACACAAGTAAAGACAAAGACCATTCTAATATGAGTTAAGTATACACAAGTAGAGAAGAAGACCAGTCTAATGTGATTTAAATCATACACAAGTAAATATGACGACCACTTTATTGTGATTTAAATCATACACAAGTAAAGACGGAGACCATTCTAATGTGATTTAAGTCATACACAATTAAAGAAGAGGACCAGTCAAATGTGATTTAGATCATACACAAGTAAAGAAGAAGACCACTGAAATGTGAATTAAATCATACACTAGTAAGTATGACGACCACTTTAATGTGATTTAACTCATACATAAGTAAAAAAAAGAAGACCAGTCGAATGTGATTTAAAACATACACAAATAAGTATGACGACAACTTTAATGTGATTTAAATCACACACACAAGTAAGTATGACGACCACGTTAATGTGATTTAAATCACACACAAGTAAGTAATCACTTTACTAGCATTTCTCCCTGACACAGATGCTATAGGCTCAAGCGATTGAAATCATATATGGGTAAACCCCTTGACATTAAGTATCATTTTTCCTGCACATTGTTGGTATAATTTCGAACACAATACTGGTTTCAGAATCGAACTGGTAATAGAATGAATAGCTAAAGAATTTCACCGAAGCATAAGCGGTTGTTTCTTCGAAGTGATGTACTTGTGAATTATATGTTATTTCTTATAGTTTAATAGGGTCTATCTTTGTTTCATTGATCTGAATTGAGAGCAATTATTTTGAGACTAAGTCTACCTACCCATCATATTACATCAGAAAAGGCAACAACTTTAAACACATGGCAGGGGGAGTATGATTTGGAATTTTAACGTAGCTTTAACAAGTTTCAGTCCTATCGCTACGATGTCTGCAGTGTGGCAGTTTATAGTGATGTCTAGCACTGGGGCATCATGCCGATGACATGTAGCATGATGTCTCACCCGGTCACATTATCCTGACACAAGGCCCACAAGTTCTAACACTAATATCCTAATGCTGAACACCTAGTACCACTCATTTTAAGTCTTTGGTATGACTCGGTCAGGGCTCGAACCCATCACCTCCCACTTCTGAGGCTGACTCCCTAACCACTAGGCCACCGGAGCTGTCTAAATACATGGCAGATATAATCCGATGAAACCGAGTATTATTAGATTTAGCATAAACACTTTAACACGATTTCGTGAAAGAGATGTTTATTATATTGCAAATGAATAGTGAACGAATCTGACACTCGCCTCATCGAAACAAAATTCAACAGCGAATATACCAACATGATATCATTCCTGACTGGATACGTGAAAAACATGGCATTTCAACAAATACGAGCGATACATAGATCTATCAACAGAGGCAGTACATGTAAGAACGTATGAGTATTCATTATTGATATGTAGAACTATAAACATATATGATTAGTTTATCGAATTATCGACAAATATGATGGAATGTTGCTATTATCAACGGATCTGATTCATATAATGGATCCATCACAAACTATAATCAATGTATATAATTTATGAACAAATATTAACACCGTTTGATTGATTTTCACACTTATAGTGACATTGAATTTTAGTTTCAAAAGTGAAGTATACAGTCGTATTTAGCATCTTAACATCTAGATAATGAGTACGAAATATTTTTGATTCCACAACTCCAGTCAAATGGTGAATGAACGACCTAACGTGGTCCGCTCTTTACTGCTTGCCAGAGGATCCCTCGACAAGCTCCTTATCCCGCAGACCCATTGTTTCAGAATGTTTGACCACTTAATCCAAACAAACCAATAACGTCCTTCGAACCATCATCACCATTGACCGAGCTATCTGGTTTACACAAAGCACTAGAGCTTCACAAATCCACGTGCTAGCTAAAACAGAATGACTGAAACCTGTACTACATTAGAGGCGTTCCAGTATACATGCAACGATATAAAATATGCATTTGAACACCAGAACTGACGTGTTACGTGTTATGAATAAAAAAGTTGTTGTCATCACTTGTTGTGAATGTTTTTGTTATGTATGTTGTGATTAGCTTTTCATAACCTTCTTCTCATTTCTTGTTATGAGAAGGAATTACTCGTTAGTTAAGTAACGTCAACGTCAATGGTGAGAGAGAGAGAGAGAGAGAGAGAGAGAGAGAGAGAGAGAGAGAGAGAGAGAGAGAGAGAGAGAGTTCAGGCTATCTTAAAAGAGTGTTGCAACGATGATGAGAAACAACTACATCTGTAATGAGAAGACAAACATCTATTTTCTGCTGATACGGAAAAACTTTATTTAAATAATCAACACACATATATCACTACATTCTAGAAACACATCTAAAAACTTTATAATAAAATTTCATGAAATACATATTACATTTTCCTTATTAAGCTTTCCAACTTCATTGATTCATTTTAAAATATTATACAAATAGTTAATTCTCAATCAATTTCAAGATAGACAAACTATAAAATATAATAACTGTAATTAATGCAACAATTAATTTAAAGAAATGCAGTTTACTTATTTTAAAATATAATATTGATTTAAAATATATTTTTGCTAGATATTATTCTTTCTCGCTTAAAGAATACTTTATTTCAACATTAAATCTAAACATGAAGTTGGTAGCAATTCAACTTTTATAATAAAAATTACATAAATATAATTAAATATGAATTCTTCAAAACATTAAACATTCTATTACAATATATTATAAATAAAAGAATTTAGTAGCAATGTTGCAAACAAAACAATTTAACCATTAAAATCTCAAACATTAAAAATACCTATTTCTAAAAGAAGTTACGACATATACAGTTCTTACCTGTAATGAGAAGTCAAACATCTATTTTCTGCTGATACGGAAAAACTGACCTGAGCCAACTGCGCATCTGTATTTATACACATTCGGCCAGATTCAGGGTTAGACAAGGTCATACCCTCCATGTACCAGTCAGAAAAAAAGATGCTTACTCTCCCCCAAGCTAGAACCAGTTTCAATCGGTAGAAACCAATTTGTTTAACGTCATAAGACTTAGTCTTGTGTTTATTTATATTCGTTTGGCGTCGTTACACCAAATATGGGTATCCGTTGTTGGAAACCATTTTGTTTTGTGTCAATTAGAAGATCTTTTGAGAAGAGTTACTCCACTTTTATTAACCGAATTGGACTTTCGCCAATGTCTAGGTTACAGAATATATTTTTACTGATGTAACCTAGAGTTCTAGCTGATCGGCGAAATGGCATGTATAATGTTCTTCGCTATATAATTTCACACAGCACTGTACATTGGCAAAGCTTTTAGTTATTTTTACTTGTGTTATGCAGAATGGTTATATACATTGCCTTTTTCCCACTTACGCAGCAACCATTTTATTTTATATAGTTGTGCTACACAAACAAATGAAATTATATTTAATATATTTTAGAAACTTACTAAATATAAATGAATAAAACATTACTTTAATACAATTCAAAGAAAATGGCAATCTTATTAATTTTACAAAAAATTCTGTCCTAACAATACCCTCTGGTTCATTTGAGCCGAGTCCTCGAGGCTGAAAAAGAAAAATCAATTTTATGCAAGAAAACGAGGTAAAAGGTGAAAGATTAAAAATACAATGAGATAAAAACATTGTGAGATATTTTCGCAAAGTTTGAAGATACAATGTAAAACACTGCAAAATACAACTAAAATACAAAAAATACAATGAAAATGTATAATGCAAAATACAAGAATACAATGAAAAAGGTATAATGCAAAACAAAAGAAATATATATATATATATATATATATATATATATATATATATATATATATATATATATATATATATATAAAAAGTGTATTGCACAATACTCAGTCAAATTCCAAAAATACAATAAAGACTACAATGCGAAATTCATGATAAAATTCCCCAAAAAACGTAATGGAAGGAAACACAGCAACATTGGATACTTTCAGAAAATACAGTGACATAACGTGGTACGATATTAAATAAAAATTAAAAGTTTACGTAGACTTAAACAGTTTTACAATATAAAATTCTACAAAACCTACATCTAAACTAGTCTTGTGAAACGATTGTAACACAAAATAGTAGCATGCAGTTCTTGGTATCTTTTTTTTTTCTCTTTCTATTTTAGTTTACTCTTTTTTATACTTTTTTCTTTTTTTCTTCTCTTTTAGATTTATTTGCATAACATCAGCAGAACATATGTATGGGTGACTACGGTTATTTTATTGCTTCAGCCAAGTGTAATGAAAGAATTCTTGTTCATATGAATAATGCTAGTGAGCCGATATTCAGCTGATCTTCCTAGTTCAACAAAAAATTAACAGTAGCTTTGAAGTAAGAATGATTGCAATGAAAATGGCGTACAAATTTAGTATTAATCAAGAGTTAGGAAACTAACAATTTAATATTGTTCTAACCTTAACAACCATGACGTATGTTCACTTGCAATCAAACTTTGACCTGTGCGTGAATGAAATATGTATCGCCTTTGAATTAACCTAAGAACAGTAAGTGAAAATATCATTTAATCGTTTGGTACGGTATGATCTAGTGCAGCTTTGAAATGTGCGTGTATTATCAACGTTGTCTGTGACGAGTGAAAGAGAATTTATTGCCGTTATCGTTTCAAAAAAATCTGACTCAGAAGCTGGCCGTATATAGGCAAATATATGCTGATGTCGTGAGAGCTATGCATTACGTGTACTCGGTTTCGAGTAATCGCTCGGACACTTTAACTATTTTTATCATTTCAACATACATTTATGACAACATCAATTGATGTTGCAAAACCAGAGAAGGAAAAACACCACTTCTAACTGGCTGGTAGGCATTAGAGCCGTTCTTATGACGAATGCGCCAAGACACAGTACCGCAAGGTACCTATATTGATGCAATGGTATGAAATCGTGAGAGAAAAACCTCTAAAACATTGTCGAACCCATTTGGCTGACAAAAAAAAACATCTGAAGTCAATATGTTTGAGACGGCTAGGCGGAATTTACAATTCTCTTTCAGATAGGTAAATACGGTAAGACTATATTAAATGTGCTAGCAGCGAATCATGTATACGGTGGTTTCAGCTTTAAGTACGAACAGTGTCGTTATAGCTTAGTCTAAGGATAAAAGAAACGTCAGTTGATTCATTCAAGCTCTGTAGGCAAAACATTACAACTGTGATGAAGGTTACTGTAGTAGATATAAGCAATAATAAGAATGTTACTACATAAGAAATTAAATACAGCATAAATTAGATCAGTTGTTTAGAAATATTTTAAAATAACGCACAAATATTGTATTTTAAGAATCAAAATAAGATAGAGCAAAAACATACCTGTGTGGGAATTACCACAATCCAGAAATATTATTCCTATGAATGAATGGTATATTAAGGAATAGTAAGCAATGCACGTATTGTCTGTAACAATGAAAGAGTTCAAATTGTAAAAGTTCAAGTAACAGTCAATGCGGCTGTCGTTGACTCTGGGTCTGGCGGAGATGTTGATGTTAGGTCAATGGACATCTCGGTTTATGGCATGGATAG
Organism: Unio delphinus; assembly: GCA_029339505.1. Lineage (NCBI taxonomy): Eukaryota > Metazoa > Mollusca > Bivalvia > Unionida > Unionidae > Unio > Unio delphinus. The sequence goes on from JAQISU010000162.1 coordinate 422,730, forward strand.
GTGTATTTCAGTCTGGGTTGCAGGTAGCTTGATTTCGGCGCTGGACTAGGTATATATACATTCGAAATGTGGGATGTTTCAAGCGATACTACAAGAAGAAATCTCATCGGCGATATGCATTTTATGATGGTAAACGTCTTAGTTGTACTTGTTCTTATTCCCAATGTGATGATATTGGTGCTGATGTCTTAGAACTGACCCTTCGTGTGGGCGAAAAAATACGAAAATCACAGAAGAGTTGTTCTGTCATTCTTGAGTTGACGTAGTGTAGCTGGCGGCGTGATGTCTCATGATAGCAAAGATGTTGGTGCGAGTCTCTCTCGTGGATCATAATTATACGTGTGACACCTTTATTCATTATGTTAGTCCACTAATGTCGTTTTTTCAAAAAATCTTCTGCATTACTTTTATGAAATAACTCTCTCAAAAGAAAAGAGTCACTCATAACGGTGTAGATACGGTTACATCTTGGGGACATTGGCTTTGCGAGAGGGTCCAGAGATCTGTAATATTCTCCATCCACTTGTCATGAGAGAAAAAATTGTTGTCATCACTTGTTATGATAAAAAAAGTTTGTTGTCACTTGTTGTGAATGTTTCTGTTATGTGGATTGTGATTAGCTTTTCATAACCTTCTTCTCATTTCTTGTTATGAGAAGGAATTACTCGTTAGTTAAGCAACGTCAACGTCCATGGTGAGAGAGAGAGAAAGAGAGAGAGAGAGAGAGAGAGAGAGAGAGAGAGAGAGAGAGAGAGAGAGAGAGAGAGAGAGAGAGAGAGAGAGAGAGAGAGAGAGAGAGAGAGAGAAAGAGTTCAGGCTCTCTTAAAAGAGTGTCGCAACGATGATGAGAAACAACTACATCTGTAATGAGAAGACAAACATCTATTTTCTGCTGATAAGGAAAAACTTTATTTAAATAATCAACACACATATATCACTACATTCTAGAAACATATCTAAAAACTTTATAATAAAATTTCATGAAATACATATTACATTTTCCTTATTAAGCTTTCCATCTTCATTGACTCATTTTAGAATATTATACAAATAGTTAATTCTCAATCAATTTCAAGATAGACAAACTATAAAATGTAATAACTGTAATTTATGCAACAATTAATTTAAAGAAATGCAGTTTACTTATTTTAAAATATAATATTGATTTAGAATATATTGCTAGATATTATTCTTTCTTGCTTAAAGAATACTTTATTTCAACATTAAATCTAAACATGAAGTTGGTAGCAATTCAACTTTTATAATAAAAATTACATAAATATAATTAAATATGAATTCTTTAAAACATTAAACATTCTATTACAATATAGAATAAATAAAATAATTTAGTAGCAATATTCCAAACAAAACCATTTTACCATTAAAATCTCAAACATTAAAAATACCTATTTCTAAAAGAAGTTACGACATATACAGTTCTTACCTGTAATGAGAAGTCAAACATCTATTTTCTGCTGATACGGAAAAACTGACCTGAGCCAACTGCGCATCTGTATTTATACACATTCGGCCAGATTCAGGGTTAGACAAGGTCATACCCTCCATGTATCAGTCAGAAAAAAAATGCTGACTCTCCCCCAAACAAGAAAATGTTTCAACCGGTAGAAACCAATTTGTTTAACGTCATAAGACTTAGTCTTGTGGTTTATTTATATTCGTTTGGCGTCGTTACACCAAATATGGGTATCCGTTGTTGGAAACCATTTTGTTTTGTGTCAATTAGAAGATCTTTCGAGAAGAGTTACTCCACTTTTATTAACCGAATTGGACTTTCGCCAATGTCTAGGTTACAGAATATATTTACTAATGTAACCTAGAGTTCTAGCTGATCGGCGAAATGGCATGTTAAATGTTCTTCGTTATATAATTTCACACAGCACTGTACATTAGCAAAGCTTTTAGTTATTTTTACTTGTGTTATGCAGTATGGTTATATACATTGCCTTTCTCCCACTTACGCAGCAACCATTTTATTCTGTATAGTTGTGCTACACAAACAAATGAAATTACCTTTAATATATTTTAGAAACTTACTAAATATAAATAAATAAAACATTACTTTAATACAATTCAAAGAAAATGGCAATCTTATTAATTTTACTAAAAAATCTGTCCTAACATACGTATGAAAATAACTGTACGAGATTATTATTATTATTATTATTATTATTATTATTATTATTATTATTATTATATAAGACTTCAGTACTGTTAAGACAAATAATTCATATTTCTTTCTCCAATTACATAGGTATGTGAGGGTGACAAAGTTGTGGTGTACGTCCGGAACGAGTTGGAAGACGGCAGCGCCACATCTATACATTGGCATGGACAAAGCCAGTTCAACACGTGCCACATGGATGGGGTGGGATTTCTTACCCAATGTAATATACCGTACAAAGAAACGTTCAGGTGTGTTTCTGCAACTTTCCAGGGGTAGTTTTAATTTATAAACCAGTATGGCAGTGCTTGTAGTTTGAAATATTTCTAACAGAGATGCAGATTGTTTTAATGAAGGAATTATCGCAACCGTATAACAAATTCAACAAAGTGTTTGATTTCTCCATTACATTTTTCACTTTGCATATAGGGCACGTTTCAATAGATCAAATTTCATCCCTTTGAGTAGATTGAAGAATAACCTTCCAAATCTTTTCAATGTCATTTTTCAGATACGAATTCACGGCCCACCCCGCTGGAACCCATTGGTACCATTCTCACATGGGTATGCAGATTGGAGATGGACTGCTCGGGGCCTTCATAGTGCGAGAACCCGCAAACCAAGTCCCTGCTGGGTTGCTGTATAACATAGACAGCTCGGACCACATCCTTGTTCTTCAGGACTTCCTGAACTATTTAGCCATCACCCGATACTTGAACGAGATGCACAACCTGTGGGAAGTCACCATGCCGATAGCAGGTGTGCCATTTTTACCTAATAATTCAAAGTCTGTTTCAAAAGATGTGATAACTTAAACTTGAAACTTTCGACGCCCAAATGACCTTTAATGGGAAAGAAACCAGTGAACCAGAATAAACGTTTTTACATAATATCTAATGTGACTTTCAAAATTGTTTGCGGCCTGAAGCGTAATATCCTTTATTCTGATTCCCACTTGAAACATAAGAAAGAGGAAAACTGCATTTTATGAATTGGAATAACTTAAATCATAGCTGTTCAAATATTATATAAGTTACGTGCTTAGGCTCGAACAAACAGTAACATAGAAAGAGTGAAAATAACAAGCTTGTAAAACTTAATAAACAATTTATTAAGAACAAATATTTTTCAGAAAAGAAAAATAAACTTACGGTTTTAAGAATCAATTCCAAAATTAATAAAAAAATAATTCAAAATATTATCCACTAGATAAATTGCAAAAGTCCTGGTAATAAAATGTCCAAATAATTCTAAGTTCGAATTCCAGCGATGTATCCAATATGGAAGACGATGTCACTTGATGAAATCAGTTCTTGTTAATAAAAATTACTATGAGCACAATTCTTTTCCAGATAAATAATAAAAAGATTCCTCTTGATCCAAACGAATTGACACAATTTCCAGTACAAGGTAATTTATAATAACTCAGAAAGACACAACTTAATATTCTAAAAGCCCACCTTCTACTCAATAACTCGCTCCAAAACATAGTTTATATACCTGTTTTTACGTAAACAAGAAAGGGGTCACGATCTTCTAGAATCTCTCAGAACAATTTTACGTTCAAGAAATCTCGTAAACAGCGTATGACCCAACTAAAATGGAAAGATGTTTATATAAAACTCCATTTTGTCCTTGGAACTAACCAATAATTTTAAAAGCTTGTTTACAACTCTGAAACCAGGTCAGAAAATGAGGTTAACACCTGGTGTTCACTCTGTAAAGTACAGGTCACCCCCCCCCCCCTTTCAATGAACAAATCTTAAACGTAAAATGCCAAATTTGAATCTAACAAACAGACAATAAAAATAAATATAAATGACTTATATCACATATACGTAACATATGTAATCCTTAGGCAATATTCAAAGGGGTTTTCACAGCTTATATGATCTGAAAAATTTAAGATGGGTGGCATTATTTTCCACAAGGGCCCACTAATGTGATTATACAATGGGATCTATTTTAATGGTCTAACATCATGTGATTCATTTAGATCAAACCAAGTGGAACATCTGAAGCCTTTTGAAAAGCGAAAACGCGTTATTCAGCTGGAGACCGAGAACTGTATTGAAAACTAAATTTGTTTACAATGCGGTAATGAAAACAGAGCAACGTCTGACTTCTCCGTCACTTCTTTTGTTTGCACTCTGCCAGAGAATCACTGAAATCAATCATAATATGGATTTCGGAAATCTGTTTTGTTTTTCAACTTAACAAGTATAGTGTTTGAACAGACGGATGTGCGTGAAGAAACATATATAGTAGAATTAGCATTATGCTATGGTACAGTTTCGTATTTTACCGTGAAGCAACACTTGCATGCTATATCGTGCTGAGTAAAGTTGAGGTAACTGCCCTGCCTATGGACACACCACACAGCCAGTTTGAGAGAGAGAGAGAGAGAGAGAGAGAGAGAGAGAGAGAGAGAGAGAGAGAGAGAGAGAGAGAGAGAGATTTAATTTGTACACGTCATATCTTCAATTTTTAATGCTCTTGCCCATGGCAATGTATTTGAACACAAAATTAAACATTGCTGTAGAATATGTTGCTCACACTTTTCAGGTCTTATTAATGGTCGGGGTCAAAAACATGTTGTTCTTGATGAATATGACATAATTAATACAACACTGAACCAGTCCATGACACCACGAGAAGTTTTTATGGTGAAGGCAAATACCTCGTACCGATTCAGAATAATTTCTGCTGCTCCAAGGTGTCCTTTTCTTCTATCTGTCGACGGTCACAAACTAATTGTCATAGCGACGGATGGAGCGCCTTTAAGACCAGTTACAGTTGATTCCCTTTTGATAGGATCAGGTAAGTAAGTTCTATTATGAAATTATGATGATATTTTTTTATTTAAACCAGAAACCGAAACAGCTTTATAGAAATGTTGTTACAAAGACAAAAGTTCAAATTGTCACCAAAATTGGCAATGCCTTGAGACCTGACCAAATAATCGTTTTCATAATTGCTTACAAAATGAAGGAGATATTTGAAAAGAGAACCCAAGTTTTACTAGTATGTTAAAACATAGTTGTAACAGGTGTTCAGTGGAAAGATTATACAAAAAGTATGCACTATTAAACAAAATATCTCAACGCAGCCAAAGTATTCAAGATAATGTCAAAACAATTTTGCAATAGTTTACCTTTGTAAATGTTTCTTTAGCAAAAAATTGTAATTTGAACAAGAAAAAGCAAACTAAAATGTCAATGGCTTTACAGTTTCCTCCATGGATCAAAGCACAGGAGTCTTACGTTTTATCAATAAAGTACTGCGAAATCTCTGACAACATGAATTTACCTTATCGGTACTATTTATCAAAGTATAAAACGTGTAAGTCGGGAAATATAACTTTGACTTTGTAGGCAAGAAACTGTAGTTAAGTTACCGGTGTAAAGTATGTCGACTGTTTTCATGTCCAACAGGTGAACGTTATGATATTGTCATCCCAACCAATCAGAATTCCGGAAATTTCTGGATAAAGTGTCAAGGTCTAGTCGACTGTGCCCCAAGTGACGCGCATGCTTCCGCTATACTTCGATACGAGGGAGCACCTGAAGTGGACCCGCCAGGGAGCAGCAGAGGGGGTGAACAGACCAACTTTTTAGGCGTCAACGATGCTTCCTTCTAGTTAATATTTACTAGGAAGTTCTCAATTTGTCAAATAAACCCTTCTAGTTAATATTTACTAGGAAGTCCTAATTTGTCAAATAGACCTTTCTAATAAATATTAACTAGAAGGGTCCATTTGGTAAAAAAAAAGACGCCATTTAGTTGACGTTCACCTCCTCTGCTGCTAATGCGCTAACAATTTTTTTTGCGATGAAAATCCTTAAGATTTCACAAACAAACTAATTTGTAAAACCTCACCTCGTAAATCAATCAGATTATTAGATTGGTCAGTGAGTTTGAAATTAATTCTCGTTAACAAATTATTATGACATCGCATATAGACTAGATTAGTTGGGTCTTCAATAATTAGAAATCCTGGAGGAGCCGTTGGTGCAAATGAGTATAAAATATATCCTTGCTGAGCTTGATTTGATTGTTCGAGATTTATTTGATAATTTCCTTCGATAACGTCACATACTAAATTGAGCGCAATCACCGTTGAAATATTCACATTGTTCGGAGCAATATGTCTACCGCCGCCTTCTGGATCATTATTAAATTTCAGAATATTTGCTGTAGGATTCTTCGATTTTTTCCAATTATCGTGGATTCTTTTGAACCCAATATTAATAGCATCGTCAAGTTGTTTCTTTAGTTTATCCGGATTATATCCAGGGATTTTAAAATCTTTAATCTCCGTTTTATTAATATTGTATAGATCCGCAAACTTATCATGTAATATCTCTTCATTTAATACTTCTTGAATAATTATCGAGTGAAATATTTTCATATCATAGATGATTTTATTACCCGTTTCTACGATGCTGATAAACTCGTCTTTAGTGAGAGAGCCGGATTTAAGAGATATTAGCAGTAGTGAAAAATCATTATTCATTGCTGTGAAATTTCCGTCAATGAGAGGAACATAAATTGATTCAAAAATTTTTTTATTTAAGAACTTATCGGGAGTATAATCTTGATAACTCTTGACTTCATTGACGGGTTTTATTTTGTTGGTGATATAATCGGATTTCTTAGGTTCGGGTGGAAAATCCTTCGAATTTTCTCGCGAGTTATCCGGTGGTAATTCAGGCCATCCTACTGATCTTATAGAACTCTGATAAATATCTACAACGTATCCTTCTGTATTTATCTCGATAGCAGATGATAATGTTGGTTCATGAACTGTTATAGCGATTTTTGATTCTTTCCCAGTGATAGATTTAATTCTTCGTTGTAATTCGTTATTGATCTGTTCGATTTGGTATGACCCAGTTGGTAACGAGACAACGTTCCAGTCTGGGGTTCCGTCTTCACGATTTTTCCACGCGAACACTAAGGAATTATTTGGTTGTTGACCACCAAATGCTACCGATCTGATATTGGGCCAGCTATGATACACTCGTAGTTTTGCTAACGCGATCTCGCTCACGGGAACAGGAATTGGAAAATTCACACTGAATTCGGGACGTGTTGAGATTACTGATATTGTGCTTGTTTTCACCGGTGTTGTATTTGTTACTATTTGTTGAAGTAGTTCTTGCGACGACATTATTATTATTATTATTCTCTAATTTTAACATTGTTGATTTATATAATTGAGCCATCGTTGAAAATTCGCTATCTGATATTGTTGTGTCATCGAGTGATGATGATATCAACGAGGATAATTGCGAGTAACCGGCAGATGCAATGTGAAATTTAATTACATAATTATGTAGTTTACTCTGGCTACACGATGATAGTTTTTTTGTGATCCCGGTTAATATCCCGGCGATTGTAGCTATCGAAGAAATAACTATTGGTACTACAACCGGAGCAATCATTGTAACCGAAGATAGTATTATCCCAGCAGCAGTGATTACTCCCGACACTGAGTATACGGTGATATCAACTGCGGTTATTCTTCGTTGGTATTTTTTTATTTTTATTTGATACTCCTCACAGAGAGAATTGAGTTTAGTTTGAAATTCTCTGACTTGATCATAGCGATACTGATTCGATGATGGAGTCATTTTATTTTAAAGGTGCTAGCATTTTCAATTCAAAATTCTGAAAGAATTTTTAAATCAATTTAATTGTTTACTTAAATCCACTACGAATTCTACGTACCACGTTACTGAAACCCTGACTAGATTTCTATCTGTGGTCGTTATCGTGAATTGTTCAGTTGTATCCTTGTCGATGATCGTTGATACCGTATTATTGACTCCAGATGAACTCGACGATGATATATTAAACTGATTCGGTGATACTATTGTTAATCGATAAATACCCTTGACTGCTGCGGTTATGTTTAAAATGTTGTTTGTGGGAGTCCACATAAATGATCCGTATTGAATCGTGTATACTACGTTGTTGACGATAGATTTATCATGAGGAATTTTTACTTTTTCAACAACGCTTATCATTCTCGTTGCATCATCCCTTATTGCGCTGTTGAATGTTTTAAGTTCATCGATGGATTTTTTAATATCGGGAAGTGTTATTTCAATTTTATCAAATGGGCTCCCAATAAACTTGTCCATGAGGTTTTTACGAAACGTCATAAATAGTTTCGTGTGTTTTTCATATTCGGATTGAAGAGTTGTTAGTTCCAATATAGCATTTTTTATTACGGTGAGTTTTGGTGTGGTTACTGGTGGATTTCCAAAAAATTCTAGTATGGGTTTGTCAATTTGGTCAATTGTATTTCTTTGTGTTTCACTAAACTGATCAAATACAATTATATGATCGTCATATTTATCGCTTAGTGATTTTAATGAATTCACTGTGTTATCATATGTTGCTAATTTATCCGTAATTGTTGAAACAAGTACACCTGGTTTGAGTTTACCCCCATCAGAAAATAACGCGATAGTATCCTCTGCTGCGTCTCGTTGTTTAACCAAAATATCATTAAGAGAGATATTACTACTTTTCAACTTACCCTGACGATCTTGAAAAACAACTATTTCACCAGGATCAACATTTGCTAGATTCAACATTTCAGCTATTTCATCTTCGATTAGTTTTTTAATATCCTTGTTATCAACAGTTTCAACTCCACTATCAGGTTTTTTCAGCGATGATAAAGGTCGTCCCCAAATATCAATCATTATTATAGAAATCTTTTTATCATTTAAATCCTATGGATTTCTAATCCTATGGATTTTCAATCCAACGACCGCTAGTATACTCATTTACCACTACATGAGGTGGTTTTAAAGATTCTTTCGAAATAGCATTAAGGACATTTAATACTTCTCGACCGCATATTGGTGGGTCATTCAACGTTTGTGTTGGTAGTGTAGAATAAAAAATTGGAAATCTTTCAAATTTCTTAATATAACGCATAAATTCTTTTGGGGGCGCTAATCCATATGAATCGAAATAAACAATCCCACGAGGATCAATCGCGTAACAAACCCAATGTGTTCCAGGTCCATCGCTGTTATCTAGATTAATAATACCGGTTTCAACATCATTTGGTTGTGTCGGTAACTGATCTCTCATAAAAACACCTCTGAAGTTTTTTATCGCTAGTTTTTTAGCGGCATCAATTAAATCAAAATTGGACATAGGAACCACAGGTTCCCGAACTATATCGTTCCTGGAATTCGAAGACCCTTTCCGCTGTACCATGAATACGGGGTTCCTGGTAGTCTTAGACCCTTTCCTTTTTTTTTACCAGCGCGGACGGATCCGCCTGTTGCTTTCTTTAGTGCCATTCCTGCCGCGGTACCAACGGCTCCTAACGCTGCCGCCTTCGCCACCGCTGGGGCCGCTGCGGCAATCAACCCTGGAATCAACCCTAACAACGGGAATATACCACCAGTTTTTTCCATATTTTAATCGCGCTCGTAGAAAGAGTAACCTGAACTCCCTTTTTTTCTTTCAGCGCTTTATTAAAATGATTAACCTGAGTTTTCGTCAGCGATAGTTTATTCCCTCCGCCATTCATTTGATTAGGTTTCAGCGTTATTGTGGTTCCGCATTGCTTAGCTGATTTGGATTGTAATTTTTTTATCTGACCAGGTGTCAACGTAACATTGATATTACTATACGACATTATACAAAATAGATTGATTCTAAATCGCAAGTGAAAAATTGCAAAGCAATTTACAATCAAATATTTTCCACTGGTGCATCTACCAGTCTCATTCGTCCACCAACACCCTCGAGTATCATTGATTTATCACTGAGAATGACAGCAGCCGCTCTATAATTAACAATACCAGCAGGACGGGTTACACGAGCTCGGAAGTGTATATCAACGACGGACTGTCTCATCAAGTCAAGATGTTCCAACGAAAAGTAATAAATCGGATACAGACTTTTAAAATCCAACTGTGATATTTGTAGACCAGTATCGACATTTTGATCGCGCCCCATATACGACAGCAACCGATGATAAACTCGTGCAATATGATTATTTCCATAATCAAGTTGTATATCCTCTGATGGTTCTTGCTGTCCGTTTATTCTCAGCGAGACTTCACTACACCCAATTTGATCAAATATCATGTGGGAACGTTCTTGATTGTTTAATCGCGCAGTATTCTGTAGCGCAATAAAAATATGCCGTGGAGCTGTAATACCCTGTTTTGATGCTAGATGCCATGTAAGTGTACCATCAATATTAGAATCCATGGTATCTGTGGACGTTGACAACCAACTTAATAATCTCTTTCCCCCTTGATCCATAAATGATAGTAACCGTGGTTCTGTTGACAACGACGGAGTCAACACTGGCATCCACAGTGATAGTTTTGATAAAATGACTTTACCAGCGGCAACGCCAGCACCGCGCCATATTGCATAATTAACAGTACCCCTTCTCGTTAGTGCTATCGTATGCTTTACTCCATAGATAACTTTTCTGACGTTTCTACAAAATCCAAATATGTGATGGAGCGGAATCGCATATGAAAACCGTCGACGCTCTCCTTGCAACGTTGCTACTCTTGTTGCAAACCCTAAATTGAAATTATTATTAACACCTCCGAGAATATCAAAGGCAGCACCTGGTCTATCTCTATGTTCAGGGGTATCAGGTTGTGGATTAGCTGCAGTAGCTATTGCAGTATTTATTTTAATATGCTGAATATGATCAGCGTTATCAGTAATATCCTTCGTGAACATCATAGACGGACCCGCTGATCTAGTATAGTCATCAGAGTATCTCGCTAACCCGATTATTCCGGTAGCAATATCAACTTCACGCTCAATAGATTCGATTTCTTTTCCATCAATGAGATATCTTGCACTTTCAAATAACGCCATGATGCCATTGTTAACAAAACCAACTCGGACAGTTTGGTTATCTGCATATGGTGTATTAGCTACAACATCTGTTACGAGTTCACCTTCGACTTCAATAAAGGCTTCAGCGGGTAAAAAGTATTTACTGGTATCATGAACTTGAAGTTCGATTCTCCCCCGAAGATTAGGTTGCACTGCGTGATAAGCAAAAAATTGATAATCACGTACAGATTCATCTTTAAGTACTGGGGCTTCCATGTCAAATGCAACATCAGGGTTCTGTTTGAACATTTTTTATTATATACCCGTTGGTCTAAATTAGAAATCGGAAACGCTAGCATTTCTGAGAGGTGAAATCACTCAAAATCGATGCAAAATACAGAATTGAAAATAAAAAAAAATAATATTATGTTAAATTAATTATTTAGTTGGGTATATCAATAATGTTGCTGATGAAAACAAATCTAGATAACGAAGATCAAATCGAAAATACAAATATTTCAATAACTATAACAACTGAGAATCCTATTCAAATAACCAGAAACATTAGTGTTTCTAACACTAGTGTTTCTAACACTAGTATAGGAAATTCAAGTGGAAATATTAGTGTTTCTAATACAAGTATTTCTACTGAAACCATCGAAAATTCAGAAAATACAAGTATTTCAATAACTATAACAATTGGAAATCCTGTCCAAATAAATATAACCAGAAACGCAAGCGTTTCTAACACAAGTGTTTCTAATACAAGTATAAGAAATGCTAGCAATTCTAGTGATGATTTTTGAGAAAATATTATTCATCGACGTCGGAAATTCTTTGAATTAGAAAATGCTTTAGTACTTTTAAAGCCGCTTCCCGCTATCATATTTGCTGTTATATTATCCTGCAATGACGGAGTCATCGTGTATGACGGGGTCATTAATGACTGTAGTTTTTTATCCACGGCGTTATTTATTATTTTACTAACCTGTGTAGGCATTACTGCAGTAGATGGTAGTGAAGTCATTCTAGAAATGCTAGCATTTCCAGGTTTTGAAAAATTTCTACGTCGAACTAGCGCTGTTAGTTTATCCTTAGCGGCTGAAAATGCCTTCCCGGCAAGATCACCAATAGTGTTAATACCCTTATCTCGGATAACATCAATTGCTTTCATCGATAATTGTTTTACTAGCGGAGCCACTTTTGGAGCCATTCTTGAAAATAATCCCATTATAGTATTACCGAGACCATCTCCATAGTATACTCGGTATTTTGGCAATCGTGAGTTTACCACGTAGACACTAGTTGGTTTATCATGGTTGTAGTGTATGATCATTCTCTATATAGAAATGCTAGCATTTCCAATTATCTAATCGCTATGATAACCGTAGAAATTCGAAGAATTTCCATCCAAAGAATTTTTGGCTAACTCCTCAATGAAATCTCTATATGTTGCAATATCCATGATACCACCTTGAAATAACCTCCTACAGATATCAGCTGCTTCATTGATTATTTCTGGTGAGTTATTCCCGGCTCGTTTTCCACCTACGAGTACTTCTAATCGTGATATATCACCGAGAATATTACCAGGACATGTTACACTAGAGTTTCCAACTAAACCACTAACTGTTTTTGAAAATTCTTTGGATTTTTTAGTGATACCAGTTGCACCCTTTGGAGTTTTACTCTGGGAATCAGCCTCTGCCATTATTTGTATTTCATCAGGGATTGGGTCTGCTGTGTATGCTGGTGGTGCTACTGTGATCCCCTTTACCATAGCTAGAAATTGGTCATAATCAGATTTTATTTTTTTGTTGATTTTGTTTTTCCTCCTGTTTGCTAAAAACACCTTATTTGCCCAAAGGATTCTACTGTTTATAAAATCTTTAGACGTGTCGTCTATTAAATACTCATCTCTCTTCGCTTTTTTAATGTTGTCGTTGGTAAATTTAGCTAAACCATAGAGTGTTGGGATACTTCTGATTTTATTTAACGCATCAACTGTAAATATATTTTCAGGATTATAGTCCCTCCTTGGAACAGCTTCTTGTTGTTGTTCTTCTTGTTCTTCTTCTTCTTCTTGTTCTTGCTGTCGTTGTAGTTCTTCTCGTTCTTCTCGTTCTTGCTGTCGTTGTAGTTCCATCTCCCCTGCGATTTCACCTGGAAGTATTTGTACAGCTTGTTTTGTTTGTTTAGTTCGTTTTGCTATTTTCTCCAACACAGGGAGAAGAGGCTTCTCTGTTCTAGGACCTTCTTTAGGGACATCTCCATATATCGCCCGTTCAGTTGCTGTTTTCACACCCTCAGTTGCACTAACAATAGGTTTGAAGAGTTGTTCTGTATCCTCTGTGAAGTCAGTCTGAAATAATTGCCGTTGTTGAAGTTTTTCACGTATACGATCACGAAGGGGTAATATTTTCTTAAGAGCTTCAAGTCTTTCTTTAGTGTTCCGTGTAGTTAATGATTGTCCTATCATTATTAAAAGAGTATCATTATTGTTAAATTGCTTTGCAATTTTTAATTAAAAAATCCAAAGGATTTTAGAAATGCAAATCATTTCGAAAGAAATCACTAACCTAAAAATGCAAAGCGTTTTAATACTTCCTTGTTATTGTACTGAGTCACACATAATTTTACTTCCTCGTTTACACAGGTAGTGTGTGTGACATGTATACCGTACGGTTATACAAACAAAGGAGGCTCTCTACGCGTGGGGCTCATCACCCTCAAAATCTCCTTGAGAGTTTTCCATTAGTATTTTTAATTGTCTCACTTTACAATTAATAATCCTTTTTTGTTCATATTCTAAGCCTAAATGCTTTCGTACACGTTCAACGATGCTACATAATGGTACGAATACACTAATATCTTCCGTATTGACTAAGCTCTCACGTATAAGCTTTTGGATATTCTTAATTAAAAAATATTTTTTAGATAGGACGTATTTTCCGGTCTGTTCTGCAAATTGTATATCCTCGAAATCGGTCATAATTTGATCACAATCCAAACCTGAACATAATTTTATATTTTGATCCTTAAGTTTGTTGATTTCAACAATAATCAATTTGAGATTTTCAAGATTCATATATATATAAAAATATATTTGTTTAAATACAAAGTATGAAAATTCTTTAGAATTAAAAATACAAAGTATTTTCAAAATGAATTCTGGATACACTAGGTGTTGAGCATCTTAATATACCCAGAAGCTTAATGCGATTATAGGTGATTATGATTGTATACAATATAATGAATGACGACGGCACAATAACCCCTGATCTAGTGTGGTAGGCAGTTATATATACATATAGGACAGTACAACAATAGATTATAGGTGACACAATGACAATGGAGGACGCGGGCTATTCTACATTCAAGTGTAAACAAAACCGCAAAATCGAAACTTTGGTTTTGAATGTCAATAATAACGTTCATACCACGTGTGACGGTGTGGTTTTGTTTACACTTGAATTTCGGCTAAATGCCCAATTATAATAAAGACGAATTTGTATATATACACTCATTACGACGAGGTGATATAAAAGAGGTGTAGTGATTGTAATTATTTGTTTGTTTATTAGCGATCACTGACAATGTTGAAAACACGCATAATACTTGAAACAGACATTAAAAAAAATGTTTAAATACGACGTGTCTATAAAACAGTTCTGTTAATACTTGAAAAAAGACAAAATTGATTGTGTTTTGTTCAGATTTATGTAATTATAACAACCAATCAAAATCAATGTTAGAAACGCTAGCGTTTCCATGTTTAAGATCCGTAACTCTGTCATTGATGATTTGTCACACGCGTTATACCTAACGGAGTTATCTCCCGTGAAATCCGTAAGATTTCCATTTACGTATTATACGTAAGAAAACTGAATTTTGTTTTTAAAACGCTTTGAAAAAGCGGTCTTATAAATTCCCTCTGCTACTTTTTGTACTGAGGAGGGGTAAATATCGAAATGCCTACCAGCTTCTGACATTGATTGAAATACTATCTCCGTGTTGTCAGTATTAATTGACTTTACGGATCTAGCATTTTTCGGGTATTTCCCAGTTCTTCCTCGTTTTGTGTTTTCACATTGAGAAATAGCTTGAAGGTTGTTCAATTTGTTATTCTTAGTATCGGAATCAATATGATCAATAACAAAACCATCTTTGATTGATTCGTTATACACTTCGAAGACGAAACGGTGATTGAGATACATTTTCCCTCCAGCTTTAAATATCAAATACCCCATACCATTATCCCACCCAATAGATTTCTTGAGTCTACAGTGTCTAACAACACCATCACGAGAAGCTTCATAATTTTCAATAACAGGATGTCTTTGAAATTCTTGGCTCATTTGTATATATAATATATCTATTTGTCTAATTCGTTAATTGGCTGAATTATAACATTAGCAAATCTTTTTATATAGTCATCCGTAGTTTTTATGATTTTGCCATTGACGTTGTCATTGACGTCGTCAGGATTTTTGATTCTTCGCTTGTCATAATAACGTTTTAACTCTCTATAACGCTTACCCCCGCAATTTACGCATAACTGCGACTTGCCTCTTACACCTACCCCACAATGCAAACATGGTAGAGGCCCCTCCGAACCGTTTCTCTTACTCTGCATATGATACCCACAGAATTCATTTCTGCATGATTTGTTACACGGAGTCTTTGATCCAATCATAAGCCATTGGCAATGATTCATTATATAAATTTTTTTTATTTAAATACTTGTTTTAATTATAATATGAAGGAGTTCAAGAGATTATCGAAAATTACTCCTTGGAAAAATGCTAGATTTAATCTCGATAGAATCTCTGATATACCTAAAAGTCTAGTAGATGATAAACCACTATTGAGTAAAATCAGCGACTGTTTTAATGAGTTTAAGCGTGATGGAGCATCTCATACGTGGTCGACATTTCGAATTATTGATGAAGATGTCAATATACCCATAATTGATGCTACTATGAATGATATAAGAACAGCTGTGATACTTTCACACCTTGGCGGGAAATCTCAACGGAGGTATTTTTTTAGAATAAAATTTATTATCGAAGAGGAAGGTGAATGGATTATCAGAGATAAATTTGACCCAATCCTTAAGGATAAAAAAACTGTTATTGTGAGTAGAGATTCCAAACCAGGAATTCTAACTGGAATTGACAAACCATACTATGAGAAATCTTATCCTGTAACAGCAGTTGTTTACGGAATATATCAGCTAAATGATAAGCCAAGTATTGCAAAACTAACTCCGATGTTTTCATCATCAGTGGCTTTGCCACTTAATTGTGTAGCAACACGGTTAATAGAACACTTCACAAATGCATCCCGGGGAAACAAATTAACTGAACAACGACGAAACAAAATAACCGAATGGGAACTAACGGTGAAACAACGCGGGGCAACGATTTCCGATATAGCTAAATTAGAAGCATTATTAAAATTTCCAATATCGGTAGCGACGATAACCGGAGAAGTATTATACGAACCGAAATATCAATCGCGAGGAGCTCCAATTGAAATTATCGATCATAACAAACACGCGTGGACACCCGCGGTAAATATATTTCCACGAGAAAGAACTGTTCGATATATCCCTAAAGAATTTTCTAGGGATGGTTTTTATGAAGAGAAATTATTTGATGCTATTCACACATTAACCAAAGACGACCCTGTGTCAATGTGGTTACTCAGGAGTAATGAGGATCCGGAAATAGGATTTGATCAGTTTGTAAAACCAAATGGTGAATTATATCGAACTGAAGAATTAGATACTAGAATGAAAAAAATCGCTAATGAGTACTTAGAAAATTCTAAAGAATTTTCTGTAGAAAAACTACTTACGGATAGTTTTACAATTCCATCAGTGGTAGCTCACTTCGCACGAGAAAAGAATTCATGGCGCCCAACACGAAATAATTTTCTCAATGACGTGAAGTTGAGTTGCGTCGAATTGGGTCATGGAGGATTGTGGAATACGAAATACTCACGTGATGGTATGATTTCAATTGATATATCCGCGTGTTATCCTGGAAGTTTTCTCGGATATGGAGAATGCTCTGAATATTTTAAACGATTTGGACATCCCACACATGAAATGACTCGTGTTGCGATTAATGGTCCATTGCCTGGAACTGCTAGCAGTTCTAATTTTGATTTAACCGGGTTCGCTCGTGTGATATCATTCGAATTAGCTACAGGGTTACATCCGTGTAGTTATCTTTGGCTTGGTAGACATATGTATGAAAAAGCGTGGATGCCAATTGTGCTATTGCGATATATGATCGATTGTGGTATGTTAACATCATTAATTGTCAGCGAAGCTATTATATGCTATAACGCGCAGAAAGATGTTTGGTTACCAAAACCCGATCTAGAAAAAATAATTAACGAACAACGAAAACAATTGGGAGATTGTGAAACACTTATGGATTGGTCTAAGAGGTTATTCGAAGGTAGGAATAGAGAGGCTAAAGAGCTCGGACGAAGAATAATCGGTAAATTCACTCAAGGTGGAAGATTTGACAATGCAAAATATTCTTCGAGATTGATCTTAGACAATGAAGAATACGATTTTATCATAACCGATTTAATAAAAAAAGGAAAATTTGTAACCCGTAGGGATGCTTTTCGATCCAATGGTGAGAAATTAGGTACGGTTGTTATCTACTGTGATGGATATAGTTGTCAGTACACACATTTGAGAAGTTCTATGCTAGCCTATTCTTGTATTAATCTATTCTCGATGATAAACAGATTTCCCGATACCGCGGTTAGAGTAGCTACTGATTCGATGTATATCCATGAGAAATACAAATCAGATGTAGCTAAATTCACAGATCCTAAAGAAGCGTGGGGAAATTGGAGGTTTAAAAAAGAAACACTACATGAGTATTGTAAATCCGCAGACGTTGCTATGGATGATAAATATATTTGTTGTGAAATTGGAAACGCTAGCGTTTCTACAGAATTTTCTACTGCACCACCTGTATCCGATCCGATTTGTAGATACAAGACAGTTTATTTAAACGGCTGTGGTGGATCAGGAAAGACAACTCGTGCAATCGAATTATTTCGTCGGTCAACCATGGTTGTGTTAACACCAACTCACAGACTCGCCAGAGAGATGATAGCGCGGGGGGTAAAAGCCTGTACTTATCACAGCTTCTTTCGATGGAAAGGCGATACATGGACTCCTGATCGAATGGGTGATAAATTTATTCCTGAAATAATAATCTGGGATGAAATATGCACGGTATCGTTGACAGTATTACAGATATTTTTTGAATGGTTGTTATTGAAAAATACAAAAGTCGTCATGTGCGGGGATCACGGCCAACCGCAGCCATTTGTTGGTGGATCTCCACATGAATGGCTAAAAGGATTTGTAGATTATTATGAAGAGATTAATACCGACCATAGATCACTTGATGAACAATTACGAGAATTCAAAGCGCTAATTAGATTACAACCGGATAAAATCCAATGTGAAATAGCGCGTGAAATAATTTCAGAAACTCCCATGAATGATTTTTGGGAAATGTGGAGGCCAAATGATTTAATAATCGCGAGTAGAAAAATAGTCAGAGACGCACTTCAGATGAAGTTGTTTGCGCTACATAAAGAAAAATTTGCAACACTTCCAGTACCACTCTGTTATAGACCTAAGGATACACGAAAGCAGAATATCGACGTTGACATTCCTGGACAACAACAAAAGCAGAATTTAGTATTAAATGATATTGTGCTGGTTGATATCAGCGTCGTTAAAGATGCTTTAGGTGCTGATAAATCCCCATGGACGTTAGGTTATGCAGCAACAATACACTCTTCACAGGGATTAACTATCACAGACACAACTCTTTGGATAGTAGATAATCATATTGAGTGGTCAAATTTAGTTTATCTCGCAGTATCCAGAGTACGGCGAATAAACCAACTTCGAAGAATTGTGGTTAATGATAATGACAATACATTAAGTAATATACACACCGATGATAATATAATCAGAAAAAAACTCTCTGGTTATAAACAACAGGATAAAAAAAATAAAAGAGAATTTGACATCGATGCTGAATTAATTAAGACGCTGAAACAGCAACAGAATAATCACTGCGCGAGTTGTAATTGTATAATGAGTTGGAATTGGTCGGATAAAGATCCTCGCCAATTCACCGTAGATAGAAAAGATAACAATCTCGGTCATGTCAGAAACAATGTGAGGTTGACTTGTCTTGAGTGCAACAGACGCAGAGGTGCCAGCACCTTAGGTGCTAGTTAAGACCACGCGGTGGCAATTGAGTATCTTCGGGGATCACTTGTAGTTGTTGTCGAGTAAATCCTCGCTGAGGAGCAGTTGAATCCAGTCTATAGATTGGAGGTCTACCAGTTGATCGTGTTATACCGAATATCCTATGCGTAGTGACACTCCAAATAGGATCGGTAGCTCTTTTTTTACCACCCTCAAGCTCTCCTGGTTCATATAAGTACCTTACAATGACATTACTACCAAGAATTGGTTCTTTTTGTGAAATTCCTTGGATTTCCATTTTGATAGACGCCTTCTTAATAGCGTTGACAGGTTTCATATTAATTGTTCTAGTAATCTCATTATTGATTGCGGTAATCACAGCTGGTAATCTCTTGACCCATTCACGGGATCGTTTATCCTGGATGAATTCTTTTGCGTATTGATATCCGAATAACCGCTCAGCAAGGGTTTTATTAAACCGTTCAACAATTGCCTGATTGCGATGTAGCGCAGTGTGTCCTCGTCTGATGGCGACATTATGATGATTCATCGTAGATGTAACAACACCTTGAAATTCCTTGCCAGGATCAACTTGTAACAGATTTGGCCAGCGCAGAGGACCTCGTCGATAAATTTTTTCAAATGCAGAAGCTACTTCAGTAGATGATTTTGTTTTTAACGGTTCTGCTTCTTTGTATCGACTTGCAATATCAGCTAACGTTAACGCGTATTTGTAACCGTTGTCATGCGGCAGAAATAGTATATCAGCTTGATGAACTTCATTAGGTGTTGTAACATCAAAATGCGAATAGTTAATTTGTTTAGGCGATGGTAGATAAATTTGCCATATTGCCTGTTTAGATAACCAGTTTGCCGCTGTAGTTTTTTTCACCTTTGATGCACTAGCTAGTTTATTGATTGCTGCGTAACCTCTCCAGTATCCCCTCGGAGAATAGTAAATAGATTCCATATTAAAATGCTAGCATTTTCAATTACCAGCACCTAACATCAATTTACCTTTCATAGCAGATTTTACCAACCACGAAGCCAATTTTTCTTTGAAGGATTTATCAGGAATAGCATTTAACGCATGAATTAATTTTACATCTGCGAGATGTCTGTGTTGAAGATTGCTGCTTTTATAAGCGACATCATGAGCATGACACGCCTTATCAATAGCGTTTATTGGATACTCGCCGGGTCGGGGCTGATTTTGATCATCAAGTCTGATATCTAATCGTGTCCCCGGTCCACAGTAGCTATATCCTGGAAGGTGCTTTTCTCCTGGATACTTTGCCCACGGTGTTCCAGGGAGTTTTGCTAACTTGGCTGCAATATCACCTCCTCGTTTTTTTTTAAAGGTTTCGTGGAAGTAAATCTAAATTTTTTCGTACTACATTGTACGCATTTACCAGAAAGCGCTGATCGATTATTTTTCGTTGTAATCGTCGTCAAGTCATTTGTGCCAGTACGCGTCCTACATTTCACACAATATAGATCCATAATTTATATATAAACAGCATGAATGTAATTGATTATTCAGCTACGAGACGACGGGAACCTATTAGACACCATGCAATGTTACCAAATTCTATTCGCGCGATTATCATCGGACCATCTGGAAGTGGTAAAACACAATTGCTACTTAATTTGATAACGAGATGGATGAAGTGGGATAAGTTGTATATGATTGCTCCGAGTGTAGATGATCAGCGATGTTATGAAGTGTTAAAGGATTTTAATGATGCCGCGCGAGAAATTAACGGTGATGGTGTTATTGAGTTTATAACCGATATCGAAGAGGCACCTAGTATTGACTCCATCGACGGAAGTATTAACAATTTAGTCGTATATGATGATATCATGTTAGATAATCAAAAAAATCCTGCTAGAATATTTTCCCGGGGGCGTCACAAAAACACAGATGTGATATATGTCACTCAACGTTACACTCAAATACCAAAAGTGATCCGAGATAACTGCAATATACTGTGTGTATTTAACGGAGTTGATACTCATACTCTTAGAAATATTTGGCAAACTTGGTGCGGTGGTGATATGGATCATAATCAATTTAAAAATTTCTTTAGCCGCGCTCAGTCAATCCCACACGGATTTGTGACGATAAATTTATCAGACCCTCGGACAAGATATCGTGTCGGACTTGATCAAATATTTAGTTAGCGCATTAGCAGCAGAGGAGGTGAACGTCAACTAAATGGCGTCTTTTTTTTTACCAAATGGACCCTTCTAGTTAATATTTATTAGAAAGGTCTATTTGACAAATTAGGACTTCCTAGTAAATATTAACTAGAAGGGTTTATTTGACAAATTGAGAACTTCCTAGTAAATATTAACTAGAAGGAAGCATCGTTGACGCCTAAAAAGTTGGTCTGTTCACCCCCTCTGCTGCTCAGGGAGTCCTACAGAATGGCGACAGGGGACTGTATGTTGCATTTCCTTTTTTCTTTTATTTATTTGATTTTCTATTGAAATTAATACCTATTATTAGACTCAGACTGATTGATCTTACTGTAGGATAGACCAGATAGATACACATTTTACATTACTTACATTTAAAGCACCTGCTTTGCTGTTGATAGATCTGTATAAAGAAGTAAACCCTATGTACGAGGCACAGTACAAGTCACTGAAGTTATGGTCGTGTTTTGTATACAAAAGTTTCAGTTGATTCTCACCCAGTTTCCACTCTGCACCAGCGCCACTAAATAAGCGCCTCTGCTATCACATCTAGAAATGTTCTATATATTTTTGGATATTACGCTACACTGGACAGCTTGGTGGATATGTATATTTGCTAATTGATACTGAGAGCCACGTTCATGAAATGGTTAGTGTTTAGTATGCCGTGATAGTGCCCAGCTTGGTCGACATGTATATATGTCAATTGATTAGCATGCCGGATTTGCAATCAAAAGGGTACGTGTTTTAATCCTACCGTATAAGCAGCCATTGTCAGGTACATTGGCATTTCCCTAGCCAACACACTCGATATTTCATACCCACCTTAAGACACAAAAAGCCACAAAAAGTGAAAGTTTCAAACTACTTTGAGTAATTGCTTTTATCACTTGCTAGTATGAATTAATTGTAAATTAAATTAAGTATAATTCTTCGAAAATGGAGTTTTACAAAACGTAAAATTTCCAATGCTCATTAGAGCATTTGTGTTTTATCTTTAGTTGTGTTGCGGAGGTGCTTCGTTTTGTACGCTGTTAAGCTTTCTAGTTTCGGAGGTATGTAAATCTACCATCACAAAATGTCTTAAGTAACTGGCTTTGGAAAACACACGAATGTATGTAGTTCAGTCCATTTTCTAGTGAATAAATAGTATGGGAAAATATAAGTATTGTTCTATTTTATGCAAACAAATCATAATATCATTTTTGAACATCGTTGATAGATTGATCATGTATCAAGGAATGTTGTGATATTGTCCGTAATTGAGGGTAGAGTAGTTATTTCCGACCTGATATTTCGACTTGTTATATAATTGTAAAACTTTGTTAATACTTGTATTTATATTTTAAGGTTTAGCCTTACATACATCTCAGAATGTTCTGGAAGCGATCTTGTGACCCTAATTCTGTACATTTTATTGTGTGTTATGATTATGATTTTATATAGATTTAAGGTAAACAAAATTATTTATTCGTGTTTTCATATCAGTCTGTCGAATCACTTTTAGCCGTGTTCAGATATAATTTGAAAGGAATAATGTTTTTAAATTGGAATTTAAAGACGTGCTCAGTGACTTCTTTAATAAGCCACCACTTTAGAATGATTGATGGTTCTCTCAAAGACTTTCTGGTTTATATCATTGTGATACATCAAGACTGTTTTCAACTTATTCAAGTGTATTGGTAAAGCGGCACATTCAAGATTGAAATTCATTCGCAACACTCTTTAATTCTGGACTTTGTAAATGGCGAATCATTGGTTTTGACGAAACTTGAAACATAATATTCCCTTCTCTTTCATAGATAACATTATTCCCTTTCTGATAATGTTGTGGAAAATTTGACCCTGAACATCAGATAACTGAATATTCTGAACAAACAATTTCCTTCCTCTCTTATTGATACATTTGTGATTAGTTTTGCATTTAATGAAAACATGGGCATTAGCATGTTTTACATTTTGACGAAATCTTATTGACGTGTTCTTCAACGGGGTTAAAATATAACAATTTCAATACATCATCAGTTTAAAATAATATACATTCCTCATCTTTTAATTTTATCTTTTCTTTCAGAGGAAGTTTTTTTCTTCTGCTTGCAATAGGAAATTGAAACATCTTTCATCGGTTATGTACTTGATAGTCCTTTGGTCGATTTGCATTCTTTCGCTGACCCTGTAGCTGATGGCATTTTGGTTTATTTGTTACCCTTCATCGATCATATAGCAACCGATTTATGGTTATTTTATGTTCTGTCGCTGACACTGCCGTTGAAAGTCCTTTAGTCGAGTTTTGTTACTTTGCCGACCCAACATCTGATAAAACTGTTTACCCACACGCAGTTAATCTGTTTTCTTGTAATGACTTTGTAACTGGTTTTCCGATTTCTCAAGGGGTTTGTGAGGTTTTCGTTTGTTTTATGCCTATTCAAGACTCCACCCAAACCACTTGTCATGTAATGTTAAACTTTTTGTATTTACAGTCGATTTAATTCCTTCTATATGCACGTCCCATATGTAAAAGGTCCTGCCCACTTTGTTTCCAGCCTCCTTCCCTTTTGAGTAGCATTTATTGTATTGTGAAGCAGAACATGGTCTCCTACCTTAATTGAAGGTTTGCCAACCACGGTGTCATCGCATTTCTTGTGGATAGTTTTCAATTGTATGATGTTTGCTGAGTTTCTCTCTCTTGTACCATGGATAGCCACAAATCTAATAAACGGCCAAAGAGCGATCTCTACTGCTTTTTTTGTCGACTCACCTTCCATATACGTAGTCAAATTCTATGTGAAACCAAACAGACGTTATGTTGAGTCGGTCTACGAAACTATTTTCTTTTCAAGCGTTTACGTTAGGATTTTAAAACTAATTCAGATACATTATTACTACATGTATATTGAACTGATAATATTAAACTAAATTGAGCCATTAAATAGCAACACTGGTTGCACTGAGCATATACAAAATAAAACCCGAGGAAGGTATTCCGTAACTGTGGTATTTACCTGGGTAAACTGTCTTAAACTCGGCGGTTGGTATTGCAGGCTAGCTCGTTAGGATATCACCGAAATGTCCACCTGACAGCTAACTACACCTTGGGGATTCCTCTATTTGTTAATTAATATATTGTATTATAGATAACTGTTAATATTCCATCTATATCAGCAATAATTTTATTGTTTGAATTTGTCATTTCATAGTTTTTATGTTTTAAAGAAGAATAGCCCCATACCATGATGCACGCCTTAATATTAATGAGATGTCTGCATTATTATCTATTTCTACGTGTACTTAAGTAAATGTTCAGTTAATCATGAATACTTTCATAAATGATTTAGATGGACCTTAGAAACAAATTCACCTTAGACTGGTAAAACAAACGCAATTCGGTTTAATAAACTGGGTCATTTCCATGAATACAAACTTGGGCTCTTGTGCCGGTTGTGAATAAACCTTAATGGCAGTTGCATTGTCAAAGGGAGTGAACTCTTTATACATACTTGAATCAGCAGCACTATTGATATTTTTGAACACAATCTCAAATTACCAATGATTCTCCTGCACTCTGTCTGAACACTTTATACATTAATACGGTGATCCCTAAAGCTAATCCTAGCATCGCTCTGTCAACATATTGCATTCCCCTAAATGGTACCTAAAATAAGTTCGGCTGGAGCTACACGAGTCTGCTTCGCAAAAGACCCCGGCTGGTACAGAATGATCATATAAACATTCATTCTGAGAATTATTTTGAATTTGGCCAAGTAGTTTCAGAGGACATTATTAAAGTTGCGTAACTGCTGTGTAAGCTTGACAGATCTGTTTTTGCATCCTCTTATGTATTACTTGAAGTCCTTAATTTTTAAGTTAAATAATTGATTGTTCTAATTAAAATGCACTGCAGTTCCTTCCGAAGTTCACTTTGTGTCTTTATCTATTAAAATTACGGGATATTTTCTATTCTCAACGAAGGCATGTACGTGATCATATATTTATGTGATCCATGATTAAGGTAAAAAATGTCAGGAAAAAAGAACCTACTTTCACAGCTTACAACGTTTTGATGTAACCGACAATGTCGGGTCAAAATTAGCTTTGAGATAAAACAATTGCCTTTGTACAGTATGCAGTCTGGTTTTTTACTTACTGCACTTAGATATACTAGATGATGCCACCCATCTTTTCCGTTTAGGTTTAGTTGGTAAATATTAAAAAGTTACACCGAGGGATCAAACATTTCTTTTAAACAAATTAGTGGGGACTGACCAGGCAAGAAGAAAAAGAAGACAATAACTGAAGAATTGCCGTAATTGAGAAGGTTCTGTGCTTGAAACATTCTCGCCTCTCACCAAAGCTGTTTTCAATCCACTTGGATCTCCTGTTGTAAGTGCAATAACGTTGATTCTTTCTGAGTAGCGGAAGTTATAAAGTACTGGTTCTACCCTGGAAAAGTTTTTTTTTAGACTCTTATAAAACGTAACAAAGAACAAGTGAAAACATCAAGCTTTGTAATATGTAACGAATAATTTATTTCCCTGGAAAAAATTGAGAAAATGAAACCAGAACTTTGTTGTAAGAATCAAATCCAAAAATAATGCAAGAAGAATCCTCAAAATAAATTACAAACGTCGAGTCCTGTTGGAAAATCTAAGATGGAAGATAATGACATATGATGATGTCTCTTTTGTGTTTATCCTTAGTTCCTTTTATAATTACAAGAGTTTATACTCCCGCGTTGGAAATCCGAATCAGATTTGGAGTAACTGTCTTTGTCCAAGAATTTTGTTTGGGCAAATAAAATATTTCGAAAGATACCAATTTATCCGTTAAAAAAAATTGTTAACATTGCTTCAAAAACTGGCTACAACAATAGCAAATGACTTTTCAACATTTTTAAAAGTCTAAACCAGAATATATTTCACTAAAACAAAGCGTAGAACATGTTCGTCTAATATGCAGTGTAAAAAGATCACCAACTTGTGAATTCACAAAGGAGGAGAAAGGAGTGACGTGATTGTCTATATCACTAACTCCTAACATGATCCTGGTAAGAATAAATCATTTCTACTTTAAGAATAAAACGTTGTTTACTTCTTCACTAGTCCCATCTTGACCTTGACAACAAACAATCGGTGAACGTGGGTGTTTATAACTTGCATCAAGTCAGGATTTAGGTCAATATAACGTGTTTACCAAAGAATAATCCAGTCAACCAATTTTCTGAAAAAACATCATCTTTTGTGAAAAGAAAATTACCTCACAATAACACGTAATGAAAAATAAAAAGGAATTTATAATTTGTAATTAAATTTATATATCAACTCAAATGTACGTAACAATATATCCTAAAATGTGCTGAAAATGACGCGAAACACCCCACCATTCAACCAACCCACGGCTTTATGAATATTTTAGTGGAGAACGTAAAACATTTTTCCTGGACTTATATTAGACAGAATGCTTTAAATATCTTATGTATCTTGTCCCCCTATTAAAAATGTCCTAGAAAAGTTACACTAGCACAGCAGAACTCACTTTTGGACAAACTTTTTGTCAAACTTGAATTTGTGAGTCTGTCAAAGAATTTCCATATTGTTGCTAAATGTTCTTTTAATGTGTCATTCTATATGATAACATCAACCAACGTAAGCATCAGAATTATATAGATCAGAGGTGATCATATTCATGAGACGTTTAAAAATACTAAGCGACCATTTCATCCTAAACAGCATTACTTTATATTGGTAAAGTCCATCTGTAGTCACTAATGTCAAATTTGCTTTGGTTTTTCAGTTAGTAGAATTACCAAAAATCATTTCAGATGGCCGAATATGGTGACATACTTAGCATTTCCAATGATTTCAATACAGTCATCGATTCTTAGTACTGGAAATGAATCTGTTTTTGTCACACTCACTGGTCATCTTCCTATAATCAGTACACATACGGAAAGTTTTATCTGGTTTTGGAACAAGTATGCATGATAAAACCCCAGTCACTTTTACTGGGCTCTATGGAATCATTATACAGCAGATAATGAATTTATTTTTTCAGATATTCTTGTTTGAGAGGGTTCATTCTGTACGGATGTTGTTTCACAGGTTTGGAATCTACTATTTCATCGTCTTTGAACATTTTGTTTGTCCTTGTAGGAACATCGGGAAATAAGTGCTCATATACCATTATTAACTGTTTGAGTTCATTTCTTTCTTGCTCTTGTAAATATGAAAGTGTCTGGTCTAGATCGTTTATAATTTCTGAATTCCGAATTTGTGTAATTCCAATACCAGTAGAATCCAATGATATTAATTCACTCGAATCTTCACTGAGCTGGACAGGTACATCAATGTTAATTGCATGTTTAACCTCGCTATCTCTTTCAATACTCTTATAAATATTTAGATTCAACGGGCACTAATATTATAATTTAACTCATTGATTTTCTTTTTAACTTTGTAAGGGCCGTAAAATCTTACTATTCGTGGAGATTTCAACTTTCACTTTGAAAGCCCTGGAACTAATATACATCAAAACTCTACACTCCATTCATGGTTTCAACCTTGAACAGTCAGTAAAACATCCCACCCATTAACATGTTCATATTTTAGAATGGATTCTTCATAGACCTGAAGATAATTTGTGGCCCTCCCTTGTATTCCACAAACTTGCATCAGATCACCTCTGCATTATATGCCATCTGGACGTCCCTAACCCCCACCTTCATGTGCTACAAAGAGAATCTTTCGTATGATAAAAAGAACAAAACTAATGCATAACATCCAAGCAATTTTAATACTTTGTTTATCTACTACAGCAGAACATCTTGATAACTGCTTGCGTTCATTGCATGAAAAACATACCCCAGCCATCAAATGCTGAGTATCAATTTAAAAGTGTTCTCTGTGTTCGGGACCAGCTTCGCACTACTAAAAGAGACTGCCGCAAAGCAGAGAGGCTTTGACTTTCCACTAGATTGACTATTCATAAACAAATCTATGAAACTGCTAAGGAGAACGTCACATAGTTCTAACAGCCAAATTATTGCACTAAATTACTAAGGTCATAGAGAGTTTCAGCTGCAAAGAGCTTTTCAAGATATCTGAGAAACTAATGTCAAGGAACAAATGTACACCACTTCCAATTACCTTCTCTCCAGTCTTCCGGACATATTTGCAAATTCCTTCCGTGACAAAATACAAATCATTAGAGTTACGCTTGACAACACAATTTCACCATATAGTTACGATACAGAATTTGAGCGACAACCATTAGGATCATTTGAACCTGTTTCTTTGGATTTAGTACGGACAATCGTGATGACGAGCGCACCAAAGTCATGTAAACTCGATCCAGTTCCAACATCACTGCTTGAGTGCTTGGACTCAATATTGCATTCACTAATTGATGTTATTAAAACCTCTCACTCATCTGGGAACATACCATCATTTTTCAAAACTGCCATTGTAAAGCCTCTGCTAAAGAAACCAACACTGGACCATAACTATTTAAAGAATTACCGACCAGTGTCTAATCTATTCATGTGAAAAGTTATAGAACAATGTTTTTGTAACCCAACATATATCTCATTTGATTTCAACAGTCTTTTTAGCAATGTACATCCTGCATATCGCTTAAGCTACTGTACTGAACTACTCTTCCGAAAGTAATAATGACATTAGTAGTAAGGTGGGATACCGTGGCGTCTTGGGAAAATCCAGTCAAAAAGGGCTTGAGACACTATGGCGTCAGCCAGGTGGGACTGTATAGCGTCTACAGGTGGGACTGTATAGCGTTAAGGGAAATTGAATATGGTGGGACTGTATAGCGTCAAGCGGAATTTAACATGCGAACTATATGCGACTATTTAGCGACAAGGGAAATTTAACATAGTGGGACTTAATAGCGTCAAGGGAAATTTAACATGGGAATATTAGTTTTATTTGGACCTGTCTATCGACAAGGGAAATGGAGGCAAAGAAAGAAAATATCTTTTCGAGGTATATGAGTGGCCCTGAAAAGGGACTTTGGGTACTTTTTCTTCTTCTTTTATTTTCTGCCGTTGTTCCACCACCTTTTGATTTTATTAATGATTCCCTTTTTCTACTTCTTTTCGTCTTCGGGAATCCAGTCAGGATGTCCCATAGCTCTAAACGTCTCTTGTATCTTTATCCAATTGTTATTTAATCTTTCAAATTCCTCTTTCATTTTTTGTTTTCATTGTCCTTTCTCTCC
Organism: Unio delphinus; assembly: GCA_029339505.1. Classification (NCBI taxonomy): domain Eukaryota; kingdom Metazoa; phylum Mollusca; class Bivalvia; order Unionida; family Unionidae; genus Unio; species Unio delphinus. Next base: position 452,459 of record JAQISU010000162.1, read on the forward strand.
TTACTCCAGTTATCTTTTAAAATCTTCGTCACTTCTTCTAATAGTTCCTTTCTCAACAGTTCTTCGGCTTTCTTGAGCTGGTCCAAACCATTTTGGACATGGGGCCACTCTGTCAAGATATTATCCAAAACACACTTTACGTTTTCGACAATATCTATCACTTCCTTTAATGTTCCCACTCTGACATTGGGTATGTTAATGCATCCTCGTAACGTTTCGGCTTCTTCTTCTAGCATTCCTTCTAAGAGCTCCCTGGCTATTTTCAGTCTTTTTGCAAAGTCCAGGCTGTTCGTAAACTTACATTCATTATGTAGTTTTTCAACTACATATTCCCCGTATAATATCCAGAAATAACTGTGTCTTAAATTGTTGAATAAAGTTGATGCTGTCACCATTTTCTATGGTTATTCCGTGGAATGGTTTTAATTTTTTTTTTAATATGAATTAAGGTCGCATGCGCAACTATGTGCTTTCGCGACCAGTTAATGCCCGAGGGTCGGGCTATTTGATTGGTCGGAACCAAAGGTAACTTTGACTACACTAGGCTGTGTTGTCGCAGTCTCGCCTTAGAGTAAAATGTCGGGTCACGGCAAAGCAGGAAGGCAGAACAAATACCAATGTTGTGAAAGCCACCTGTGCAATTATATCAAATCCATATAGTCATAGAATTTTTCATCTTTCCTATCAATAAATATTTATAGTACATAGTGTACATGTTGTAGGTCCTTAACAAATTTAATTGCTAAAATGTCTTAGCGACATAAATAAAGTGTAGTCACTGTTAGGTATTTTAGCTTGTTAATTTTGAGCGGTGGTCAAAATTGATCAAGTTAGATTTCGAGAAAGAGATTGTTCTTAAGATATATCTTAAGCACGGACGTGAAGGAAAACATCCCTTAAAACTCACTTTTCATATTATATGCTATTCACAAAACATACAATCTATCATCCACACACGGAGAAGCAGCCAAACAAACCACATAATTTACTATTCAATATCACACCATTTACCATCCAAACACGGGGAAGCAGCCAAAACAAACCACATAATTTACTATTCAATATCACACTATTTACCATCCCCCCACACAAACGGGGAAGCAGCCAAACAAACCACATTATTTACTATTCAATATCACACCATTTACCATCCACACACGGGGAAGCAGCCAAAACAAACCACATAATTTACTATTCAATATCACACAATTTACCATCCCCCCCACACACACAAACGGGGAAGCAGCCAAACAAACCACAAAATTTACTATCCAATATCACACTATCTACCATCCAAAAAGAGTCAGTGTTTATAATTACACTACTCCTATCTCATACCAATTGGCAATTTGAACAGTCTCTTTTCTAGACATTTGGTTATACCTGAGAAGGGACGTTTTTTTAATACACCTAAATACACCTGGCTAATGCTGGCAACTCCCAGGTCTAGCCCCGCACACACATCTTCTACTCCAATCATTCTCCTAATTGACTCTTGTGATTGGGAGCGCAGAGGGAGAATGAGTAGCCTCAATCGCCCAGTCTTCACTTCGAGGGATAGTGAAAGCCTGTTCACATCTTCCTCTATACTGCAACTGTGGATGAAGTTGTGGTTGTTGCGACTGGGGCTGTGACTGTGGTTGGCGAACTGATTCTGGTTGTGGAGGCGTCCTCACCTCAGGTTTCACCTGACAGACTTCAGCCATCATGAGTTGAGGCAAAATTGGTCTTTTCTTGTCCTCTTTCTCTTTCTTTTTTTATCTCCTTCTCTTCTTCTTCAATTCTGGCCTGTTCTACTAATGCCTCCATAGCCAGCTCGTCCAGGAGACGTCTAGCATGCTCCAGGTGCATCGGAAGCTCCCTAAACTTGTTGAGTCTACTCAACTTCTTTGGGTTGATGGGCCAACGATAGGTAGACAGACTGACAAGCGTTTCTCTATATATGATACTAGCGCGGACATGAAGGAAAACACCCCTATCGTCACCAAAACACGTGGACTTCAAAGAAACACTCGCTCACTTTTTACTTTACTCACATGAGTTATAAATTTAACAAGTTATTTGAGAAATACGTTGTGCTTATAGACGCACTTCAAACAAAATTAAAATGAGACTGTGATTATAGACTCACTTCTATTTTTTTTTCTAACTTCCTCAGATACCATTAGCAAATCGAATTATTAATTCTTTTCGAGAATATTGGGTAGCCATGAAAAGGGCTGTTTTTTGTGTGCACGAGGAGGGATAACAATCTTTTATCGTCTAAGATTGCGTCCTCGTCTGGCAACAGGATATGGTCTGCTTCTTCGGAAAGAGAAAGAGAACTCTTTCGTGTCGACACGACAGTCGACAAAACTTCTGTCTGGTTCCTGCTGCTGTTGTTGCTGTTGCCGCTGCTGTTCTCTCTGCTCTCTCTGCTGCTTCTGAAGTCTATATTTCTCAGTCCATTCTTCTTTGTCTTTTTGAATTTCCTCTCTGAAGAGTTCTTCTATGAGGTCTTCCGTTACTTGCAGCATTTTAACATTCTCTATCTCTTCAGGCTTTGGCATCAGATTGTGTCTGATACGATGCAGAGTGATGTAAGCTTCGTTCAGCTTGGCTAGTTTGAGCACATCTTCGTAGGAGGATGAGTCAAACAATGGATGGTCAGACTGTCAATCAATCAGTTGAATTAAAGTGTTTCGTACACGAAGTACATGTAACACTGTTTAATGTCATCAAGGATGACTATTTCATTAATCCTGGGGGAGGAATTGTGCCGCATCCCTACAGGCTTTACTACATACAAAGTATGCTATTTATTTTGGTCGTCGTGTCGAGTCCCTAAATAGGGACTATCAACACGAACGAAAGACCTTCAGGTGAGTGGGACGGTCAGACTGGAGACTACCCCTGCTTTATATGGTTCAATCGCGGACGCGATAGAAAACACCCCTCTACGGTTTAGGGTTGGAAACGTTTGGATAGTTTGATGTGAGGGATAGAAAGAAGTCAAAGAGTATCTATATTAATAAAAATGTAAAACAAACGACAGACGCATTGGTTTCAAAACACAACATTTTTATTCAAATAACAAATAACTCACAAAACAATTTTTTTCAACTAACAAACATTTTTTAATTCACATTTTTGTTCAAATAACAAACATTTTTTCAAATAACAAACATTTTTTTCTTCAATAACACCAGTACATTATCTTTGACATGGTTGACAACGTTGTGAATTAAATTGAGATTTCCACTGTTGGAAGTCATTGGGCCATTGATGTACACTACGTTTCCTGGCTAAAGACAACATATAGCCATAATGGTCACAACACCATCGTTCTACTTTGTCATCGGTTCGAGACGAATAACGATCAAAAGAAGTCACTAAATGTTCTAAAGAATATCCAAGACTGCGATGATGCAGAAAATAGACACAATATTGTCCACACACTAGAATCTGTGCCTTGTAATTTCACATTATTGAAACGTGTCGTCTGGGCATTTCTTCTCATAAAGTCAATGATATTGTCTTCCAAAGGAGGCAATCCATACGAATCAAAATACGCCACACAACCTTCTTGAGGAAAGTAGACAGATACCCAGTAAGTTCCTGGAAGATGACTGTCAATTGTGTTGATGACATAAGCTTGATTCTCTTGAGGTTTGCGATGAGGTAGTTCATCTTTTTAGCACAAACGATAGGATTCCAAGAAGCAGTGTACGAACTACTGTTCAAAAGATAATAAAATTCCCAGGTATCCATGTTTTTGTGACCTTGTTTTTTTTCTTTCTTCACAGGTAATGATAAGTCATCAATTCAATCCATACCTTTTGCTTGAAAAGGTCTGCCAAGTAACTGTTTGTTTGTTTCGTCTCCTTACTCTTGGCCAAGAGAGCTTCGATGCGATCAATTTCTCGAGCAAACAATGGAGGAGAGGAATGATCACGCAGATCTTTATACCACTGATGTTACACGGCTTCTTCTGAGATGAGATTCCAAGCTTCGTTCAGATAATCGTCCAATTTTTCTACTTGACTCATCATCATACATTTATCGTGTTGAATTTGACTGGGATGACCAATTTGACAGGCATAACAATCTTTTTTAATCATTTCTCTCATTGTATGCTCGAAGTGTTTGGCAAAACAGGTGACTAAATGTTGTTCCTGTTCTGGCCATCTGGATTGCATTATCACTGCTTCTTCTTGTTGGCCTTGGGGGTCTGCTTTCTTTGTAATCTCCCATTTCATTTCCATCGATTCTCCACTGTTCAAGGAGGGACAAGAGTTTTCCATAGTGTTTAATAGTCTAGAATGACGTCTCTCAAACTGTTGATTTCTATGGTATTATCGAATTCGGCATACAGAATGACATTCACCGTTTCGGTAAGAGGTCCTGCAAACTGAAGTTCCACACGCAGTTGCCCAGATTTTATAGGGTGGAAATGTCCCTCGTCGCTGCCTTGGTCTGGAGTGAAAACAAATCCCCACAAAGTGTAACCTCCTGCATAATCGTCGTAGGAAGTGCCTTGACTGGTGTTGGTTCCTAACTGTCCTGTGGCTTCGTAAAGCGACAAGTACGACCTCAAGTAATTCTTCTCGGCAAAGTTGGATTCAAAGAGTCGGGTACACAAAGTTTTGCCATCGCGACTGACTTCGATTTTGGATACTCCGCAGTGCTTAAACTGGAAAGGATTTTAATCGTGGATACCGTTGAGGGCTGCATTGCTGACGATACCAATGAATACACGTCTGGGTAACTCTACATAGAACAGATGATCTTCGATCTTAGATCGGAGTCCAGTGGCAATAGTGAAAGTGTTTACTTCCACGCGTCGTATCGGATACTTGGCTGTCTTTCTGCTCAAAGTGTGACTGATATCATTTCCACTTTAGGTAACACTTCTACGCGACGCACGTATAACATGGCTTCTTGGATAATGGTTTTGTATTCGTTGGCATGAGCCATCAAATGGAAAGCAGTACTACTACGATTCAGTCTCAAGCGAATATCCACCCCGTTCAGCAAATACTTCTCTTGAAACCACATGCAGAAATGCAAACGATCGAACAGTTCTAAACTACGTCCTTGCAGAATTTTCTTTCGACGCTCGTTAAAACATACATTGTGAGGATCGTCATCTACGGTCAAGGCTGTGTCGTTAAACTTATTATCACCTGCTGTGTCAGGTTTCCATACCACGCAAGCATCTAAATGAATGTTCTTGGCTTCTTTTCCTTACGTCAAGAGATTTTCGAGGTACGCTCGGTAAGGGTAAGTATCCATGCTACTGCTCACCAGTTTGTTATTCATGTACAAATCCACATCGCTGAACAAGGAATGCATGAAATTGTTGACGGGAGCTACTCGGGCATCGGCACCTGGAACGGAGTTGTCCGTTTTAATCACTTTCACTTTCAAATACAAGTAACTGCTGTTTAGATCGATGTAATCTTCGGGTTGCCCTTTGATTTCAAACTCGACAGGGAGCTGAATCCGTCAAAGAGGAGCCGGGATGAAATTCAACCCATTGGGCTTCTTTCATGGTCATCATCGTGGGTGGCATGGCAAAGATATCCAGTTCCGACATGGAACAGGCACAAGATTCTTGGTGCATCATTTTTTTTTCTCAGTCTCTAACTTTTACTTTTAATAATCAAAAATGCCTAAGTCTCGATCGGTTCTTTTTTCTTCGTCTTTCTAGCTTTAGAGGTACGGATACTTTTTGAAGGGTGTATTCGTCGACGCTTTCTGCCTTGTCCTTGCTGTGTCCTCGGAGAAGCAGGAATGTCAGACTCGGTACCGTTCAGGGCATTTATAGGAGTTTCTCGTTGACCCAAAACCTCTTTACCCGTTTGAAGCAAGACATTTTCCCCTGCTCTCAAACAAGCTTCTTTCGGGTTTTGTTTGTCAATAAGGACATTTTGAAGATAATCTTTGCCGTGAGTCAATGCGGCATCTTTTAAGGTGTGCAATCCTCGTGTCACCATCGGTTCCAAAACAGGGACCCCTTAACAAAAGGCTGATGTTAACATATCTCTTAAACCATGTCCTTGTTGTCGAGCGACTCCTCGGTACACAGGATACATCACTTTTTCACTTGTTCGAGAATCGTTTTTGAAAATGGAGTTTCACTGTGACTTTCCCTTTGGTAAATGGAATATTTTGTCCCAGTTCTCCTTTTATAGTAATGTTGACACTGTCGAAATACGACTTACTGACGGGCAAATAATGAGAATGTACAAATTCGCGGTGAACGTGATGGGTATTTCTACCTTCCTCGTCAGCGGCGGCGGCAGAATCCACTTTCGAAGGAATGACACGCAGTAACGGTACAGAGGTGTGTCCTACCACGTTGTACTCCACCACATCGGAGTACACAAACATCAAGTTGAATCCTTGATTCATTTCTACAGGGAATCGAAAATATTTCGCAAAATCCGAGTTAGTGGTTATGGATGGTATTTCATTTTTCTTGACCACCATCCTTGTGTCTCCACCTAAAATATCATACAATTCAGGACTAAAGGTAATGGCCATCATTTTATCCTCTGAAGATTTCATCATAAGGCGACGAGCCACTTTATGGTACTCAAAGGTAACACTTTTTTTGACTTTCTCCATGGTTTTACCTTGTAGCAAGTGTAGTCACTAAATGTTGACCACTAAAATAATAACTAGCTGGAATGGTGAACCCATAGGTGGTCCCTTTAGTTTGGGGGTCATCTCTTTTCTTTGTGTCACTGCCAGTGATGCCTCGTTCGTCTAAGGCTTTTTGCAATTGCTCGTCATACACTAGTACTTTGAAAGTGTTTTGATTTTCGACGATCTTTTTGATTTGTGTCGGGTGTATCATTTCCACTAAAGCCACTTCCCAATGAGCATCTTGATCCAAATGAATGGTTTGAGGTAATTTAGCCGTATAACAGCACAACGTGTTGTTAGGAAACACCTCAATGGAACTGTCATTGGGATACGTTAAGTAAAATTGGTTAATAGTGTTGTTCATAATTCCAACGTTCTTCTGTCCGAGGAGTCACTCGAGGTTAAAGGAGTGTCTAAAAAAGGATTGTGACTGGAAGGGTGACTGTTAGGAGAATGACTAACGTTGGACGCAAGACTCCCAATATTGTTACTGTTGTTCCCGTTGTAAGAGTATTTCAGGGAAGGATTGGGAAGAAGATAACCGATGCAACTGCTGAGTAAAATGGTCCACAATTGTTTGTCTTCTTGTTGCAAACTCAAATTAGCAATGGCTGCACCGATGACACAATAAATCACAAAGATTTGACTGAAAAAGACGATTTAGGGACACGTACTCCAAATCACACCCACAAAGGTTGTTTTTGTAAATCTTGCAGAGAAGAACTGAATGAAGGAGTAGTCACTGTGGTCGCTGAAGCTGTATTAAAGAGCATGATGGTCACTTCTTTTAATAGTCGATGACTTGCGAAGCGTCAATCCAAGAATCAAAACTAGGAGGATATCCTTTCCAACGTACTTTGACTTCTTTGACACGACGTTTTCTTACTTTACGGGTACTTCGTTCGAGGGTCATTTCGATGTCGTACACGTCGTCTTCTTTTTTGGTGACATGTTGTAACTCAGGCAAGTAAAACGTTCTTTTTAATTCTTCTCCGTTCATGTCTTCCAATTTATAGACGATAGGATGAAGATCACGCACTCATCCAGTAACACGAAACAATTCGGTGGTCCAGTTGGGTAAGTAACTTTTGTCGAAAGTGCGTTTGGTTTTGCCAATGCGAACCCAGTCTCCAGGGATTAACACTCCTCCACCTTTCTTGGGTACAGCCATCGTCCGGGACGTACCAAAGAGACGCTCAATAACAGTCACTTCGTTGTCAGGTGTCACATCTTGTGGGGTACGTCCAATGCTTCTATGGTAAGATTCATTGTAGGCTTGGACTAAGTGCGGTAAGACGTCGATGTACTTGAGAGTGTGTTGATGCATAAAATATTTCAGCATGCGTTCTTTCAAGGTACGTTGAAAACGTTCCACGATGCTGGCTTTGGTTTCAGGATTTTCGGTGGTAAAAAAATGAATGTCACGTTTTTTTAATTCTCGTTGGAAAGCTTGGTTCAGAAATTCGGTGCCTTTGTCGGCTTGCCATCGAACTGGGTGACTACCACTTTGTTTCAACACCAGTTGCAAAGCTCGTACTAACTTTCTGCTCGATTTGGCTTTCAATGGTACGACCCAGGCAAATTTAGAAAAGAAGTCGATGACACAAAACAAATATTTGTAGCCACGATTGTAGGTGGCTAAATGAGAGACATCGGCTAAATCGGCTTGCCATTGATGATCGATGCCTTCCACTTGAGTGCGACTTCTGTGAAATTTTCGTCGAATGGGTTTGTGTAAAGTGTACGTAGCGTGTTCTTGTAACCATCGTTGTACTTTAGGTAAATGGAGTTTTTTCAGGCGAGTTTTTGCAGCACTATACAATTTCTGAATGCCTCCGTAACCTGCTTGGTGGGCTGTATCGTTGTAAATGTTGTCTAATACCTTCTCCATGGTTTTGTTAATAAGTCACCCATTCATGGATGATACTGCTTTGGATGGGGCGAAATGGGGGTTGTTTGGAAATGGTTTTACTTGTCCGATGTGCCACATAAGTTGATGTCGAGGGCACTGGTGGTGATGGCAGTGGTGAAGGTGGTAACGGGATAGCTTTGGTCTTCTTTTCTTTTCTCACTTCTGTTTTCCTTTCTTTCTTTTTCACATCAGTCGAAGGAGGAGTGGCCATCATCTTTTTAACCCAAGTTTTGAGTTCTTCTCGTTGGGGAGTAGGGGAAGGGGTCAACAAGGAAGCTGCAATCTTACTCGGAATGGGAGTGGCGGTGGGTGTTTGAAAGATATAATGGGGTTCTTCTTCCTTGGATAATGGTGGGGTGACGTCTGTTTTGGCCACTGTAGATTGTGAGAACGACGGACTATTCATCAGAGCCTTCAAATTGGTCACAGTGGGTAGAGCTGTTTGTTCCACAGCTTTTCCATGAAAGAGTTGCAGTCGTTTCAAGAGTTGACCGTACTTTTGCGATTTTTCGGTTTCGGACAAATCGTGGCGATGCATCAAGGATTGCAATTCGTGTTGTAATTGGGACATCTCGGTCAAATCAGAATTGGGTGGTGAATGGGGGGTACGTCAACGATGGTATTCCATCCATCGTTTGTAAGGGACTAAAGTCAGTTTTCGTCCTTCCATGGGCTTCTAAAGGTTACGTCTGAGATTGTGGTGCTCCATGGGTCCCTTTTATTTTCTGGAAGGATCAACTTTGGGATATCGCTCGTTCCATCCCTTGTATCAAACCTGGCAACATATTTAGGATTCATTTGTTCGCTAATCCTCCCAACACAGGAAGAAGAAAGGGTAAAAATCATCCGCGTTGCACCAACATCTTTTTCTTTTGATAGACGAGTATTTTCTTTTGGACCATTTGACGAAGAACGTGTCGATGTTTGGCTAAGCATTTTTCTGGTGTGGAGACAAAGGTATCGTGCCTTTCAAGACATTCAAACAACATTCGCACACGGTATCGATGACATCTTTTTTTATGCCGTTTTAATGATTTATTTTCGCATGGGTGGAGAGGCTTTGGACAGGACGGACAACACATCTCCGTGTTTGAATAAAGGAGGAGGTAGTCCTTTCCTTTATGGGATGAATAAGAATGTTTTCTGCGAGGTGACATCTTTGCTTGTTCGTTACTCAATACCACTGACGTCAATGACTTGGAACACACACCGTTTTATCTTTTTTTGTTGTGCCATCACTTGATTTATAGCTGGCAGCAGTTGTTTTAAAATAAAAAATCCTCCGCGTTGCACCAACATCTTTTTCTTTTAACGGACTGGTATTTTCTTTTGAGCCATTTGACGAAGAACGTGTCGATGTTTGGCTAAACGAGGTGGCAGTCCTTTCCTTTTCATTCTTTTGTGGGGTGAATAAGAATGTTTTTTGCGAGGTGACATCTTTGCCTGTTCCTTTCACAATACCACTAACGTCAAAGTCTTGGTAACCCCCTCTTTTATCTAATATTTTTGGGAACTAGCGCTTCGTCGAAAAGGTAACGATGTGTTTCCCAAAATTACCAAAGTAACCTCCTTTTTTGTGACTCTTCTTTTTCGTCAACGACAGCGTCTTTTGAGGTGATGACGTTGATGTTTGGTTTCTAAGCGTTTTGTAGGATAACGAGATTGTCTTTTTCCTTTTTCTTTTTGAACAGCAGAACGCTGAGAGTTGTGCTGTGCACGTTTTTGAGGAAACGTCATTGGGTGTTCAGCAGTAGCACAGAAAATACTGATTCACGTTGTTGTCCTTAAGTCATTTTTTATACTGGAATGCGACGCCACTGATTACTTTTCCGTCGTATCAACTTCATGACAGGTGACACACGTCGTGAAGGGGTTCGCAATTGACTAAATTGGGACAGTTCTTGTTTTAACATGCCAGATCTTTCTTGGACTTTGAACTTGGGGGCAGGTACTTTGTGAGCAGCTGCTACTGCCGCTAATGAGGAAGAGGGTGCCAGCGGTGAAGGAGACGTTTTGGGAAACGCAGATTTCCAATGTTTCATCAAATTTGGAAGAACGGGTGTCAAATTGGATTTGGCTGGCATCATCCGCAACGGAAAAGTGGAAGCACCTGAGGCTACTGGAAACGTGGCCACTGGTGCTGCAGGTCGTGGTTTACGAAGGTAAGGTTGCGTCCTGGCCGAACTGCATCTTTTGCGGGTGACAGCTCTTTTCTGTGAACTTTTATTTTTCTGTGTTTTGGTCTTTGCACCATTGATATTTTTCTTAGGGGTTCGTTTGGCTTTTTTCTTGAGGTGATCTTTGGGAGCAATGGGATCCCATTTTAAAAGGGAAAGATGATGACACCTCCTAGAGAACCGCTACCTCTAGGTTTCAAAATGATTTGCTTTTTGGTTTGAGTATAGATGCGAGGATTAGCCAGTTGCGTCAAGGCTACTTTGTTTCTGTCAAAAAGCGTTTGGTTTGATGTGGAATTTGAATGATGCCTTGCAGTATTTGAAGTACTGTCACCATAAACCATCGTAAGACTTCTTTGAGACGGGCTTGTAAGACGTGAGCACATATTTGTGGATTTTTTCGCGACTGATACCGTACAATGCCCGTATCAATTTGATGGGAAGATGAGACTGAAGGGACGTGATGTTGACAATGTATGGACATGGTCAAAATGACCGAGGTTTTGATAGATTTTTTAGTTGTTTATATTGTTATGTCGACGACGAGGACGTGTACACGAATTGCCTCCGTCTTGACACCAGTCGTGAAACAAATCGGTACGAAATCGCAAATAATCGGGAGTGGTGGGTTTTAAATCCACGAGTAAAAAGGCGTGTGGAGTTTGAGTGGCATCATCGTACGCATGAATCAGCAAAGGTATTCCTAACTGTTTGGCTAAGACTTGCACTTGCGATTTATCTGGAGGACTTTTAAACAAGACCACGTAATGAGCATTGAGACTAATAGTACGATGGGCTTTACTTTGTTGAAATAAATTTTGGGTAATGTAAATGACTCTGGCATTACGATGATGCCCTTTACGTGTAAACCACAGTTTAATTTCTACTTCGTTTTCTCCTAACATGTCGTCAAAAAGTACCAAATGAATTTGACTAGGGTCAGACACGATCCAATCGTCTTCGCTAGGAATGCCTTCCACAAACACAATGGAATCACCTTGATTTTCTTGCAAGAGGCTGTATGCCGATTGCCACTCTTTGTAACACCACACGATGCGTTGAGGTGAACGATCGATCAAATGATGTTTATGTTCGATCAAACGTTTGATCAATTCGGTTTTGCCTGAACAGCTCGGTCCAGCAATTAACATGTTAAAAGGATGACGAAGATACAAGGCTTCCCAACTAGCATGATCTAAGTGTTCGTCAATGACTTTGAGTGTCGAGGAGGAAGGACTAGAAATAGTAGAATTAGCCATAGTCGTGTAGTGATATGACACTATTGACACAAAAACAGGCAAGACAAGATGTTTTTGCAGGTTTAAAAGTGACTTTTTTCACTCGACGATGGATTTTACGAACACAACGCTTGAGCATAACGGGATGCTTCTTTTATCCAAGTCTCAAAGTCAGAACTTTTCCAGTCACGTACATCTGTCCAATGAGGGTGTAAATCACAAGCTACACACACATCTTCGTACACCACTTCCGTTCGTAAAAGTTGACGAATCTTTTGTCCTGTAGAGGTCGAGACGTATCCAGATGAAAGCGTAAGGCTTTTATCAGAATGAGTCTCGTGGACATTTAAAGAAGTCACCATACTGTTTTTTTTGTAGGTAGTGTTCGTAAAGTGTCCACAAGGAATCAACAGGTAAACGAAATCCCAGAAAGCAAGTCACTAAAACACACACTACACGTCGACCCCAATAAATGGGACACAGTTCTTGTAATAAGTGTTCGTAATCCTTCACTGTGTGAATATTCTCATTGATATCCTTCCACGGCATCTGTTTTATCACAAGTGATAAAGTTTGTGGCATGGTAGTTCTATTTTATACTTTTTTATGTCGAAGACCATAAGTGTATATTCTGCACAGAATTATTTAAAATCTTCTCCAAAAGTTAAAGTGATTAATATAACGTATAATTTCGGACCACTGCCATTCAGGGTAACGGTCAAGAATGATCAAAAAAATCTTCAGATGTAAACGAACTAAATTGGAATTTGTGGAAGGTAGACTTGATCCACGCTGGGTAATTTTTGTCACTTTCCTTTTGTGAATTTCACGCCACAAAAGTTTTACAGTCACCATTGAGATTTTTCTTTAGCAAGTCCCTGCCAAACGCTCTTGTAGATCTTCTCTTGCAATTCGTGTGGTAATCCTTGAATATTATGTTTTAGAGAGGGTTTATATACTAGACCAGGTTTGTCTCTGAAGAGGTTGGTCTTGTTTGCACGTTTCGGCAAAGTACAACACAAAGGAAACATCAGTTTCCCTTGGCAATGGTGAGGTAAAAAGGGATGGTACAAGTTCGTAGGAGGCAAGACTTTGCACTTGATCAATCCTTCGGACTGGTCAATGTGGTCTAAGTCAATGTGTTCTGTCATCAATTCTGGTTGCCCTACGGGAAAGTGACAATACTTGCAGATGTAAGGATGCAGCGAACACACATCCAAGTATATGATTTCTTCTCCCTTCTCCTCGTCCGCCTGGTACAGCAAACAGGTGGCATTCGTTCGTCCTCCGTACAAACTATCCCGTGGGTTCAGGGGGTTCAACAACTTGTAACTTTCCACGATGCGTTTAAACTTGGGATCGGTTTTCAAACGCTGATCGTTCTCGTGTTCCCACATTTCCACCACCTGTTATCATCGCTGTTCTAACTTCAGTCGTCGCTGACAAATTGTCTGGTACAAGTCTTCCATGGTCCGTCGTAAAAACTGATTTTTGGTGTCACGTTGAGGGCAGCACATGGGACATCCGTGAAATAAGCATCCTTTAAACTCGTACACGATTTGAGTATTTTCTAAGTCCCAGCCATGCACCGAATACGTTCCGATGGTCTTTTTGCCTCCTCCGTTGCAGGCGTGTTGGATTCATTTGTCTTCTTTGTCGCACAAGTAATGTAGACAGCGTAGGGCTTTGACCGAGTATAGACGTTTGACAAAGTTCGTCGTTTGAGGACTGAAGACAGCGAGGGTGTTTTCAGGCATGAAGTGGTTTCGGTACACTAAGGAACACGCTTTGGCGATGGTACAAGATTCTTTCAAAGGATCGATCCCTTCGTGCTCCATGAACAATTCTCGAAATTTCCCACAGCAACGTCGTAAAATGTCCACGTCAGATCGAGAATACTTTAACATTTCTTCTTGAAAGTCGAAGGGATCCGTAGCGTGAGTCTGGTACCAAGCGTGGAAATCTTCTCGTTGTTCGGTACGCATGTTATCGGGGTCGTAGTCGTCAGCCTCAGGCAAATGGGGTGGAACGACATGTTGATTGGCTACGGTATTGAAAAAGTGTGGAAATTAACCTTTGGCCATTTCTGTCATTCCAAACGTTTTAGGCATGCGACTCAAAGGCATGACCAAGTAACTCATTGAACCTTTAAACTGTACTTGTCTTACTTGCATAGAAATGATTTCGGCTCCGTTTAAAGTCACTTTAGGACGTTCGTAAAATTGTTCCGTATAGTATCTGAGCAGAAATTGCCCATCGTATCCCGAGAAATTGTGAGCCATTACCGTGGCATGGTGATGACAATCTCCGTAAAGTTTGATGTCTTCTGGACTTCTAGATGTTTTGTCGATGGGGTTTAGGATCCATTGGACAAAATCGGCCAACGTGTCTGGTCCTCGAAATATTTTTTCACGTCCTCCAGGAATCTTGCTGCAGTGAGGGCAATGACAAAAGATAGGCTCTTGGATGCACTTCTCGCGCGGTCGGTGAGCTACACAGAAATTAGGAATGTGAATGCCAGTCTCTTGCATGCATTCGAAATAAAAAAGATAAAATTCCCTTTCTTCTGGGTATCTTCTTGTTGGGGTTGGTATTTTAAATGAAACGTTTGTTATCCAAGTTCACGATTTGGTGACAAATGTGACATCGTTTCTTCCCTCGAGAAACGTGAAACTTGGTATTATTGGTACGTATGCATTGTCCCCAATAGGGCACAATCTCAGAAGCTGACAAGTACTTTACTGCTGTGAACCTTGCATCTTCAAATGTTGTTGGTTACAGGTAGGACTTACAAAAGTGCTCTGATAAACAGGGCAATACACTCGTACTTGTCCTTTGTCCAGACAGGGTTGAGAGGCCAAACATCCCTTACATTTCGTTCCACAATTCTTGTGGTATTCTCGATTGTTATAACCATAGTCACATTTTTCACAGTAGTAACCGTATCCCAGGAATGCAGTGATACTGGTAATGGTATCAAAATGCTCATCGTGATGGTAGACGTGAATGTATTTTCCGTCTTTGAAATCATTGCCTCGAAACAAAAGAGGACCACGCACTTCTTGAGATTGTACTTTCAAGGTGTAACGTGGTGCTAAGACGTCTTGCAATTTTTGCATTTCTGGAATGCCACAAGGGGTGTCTTTGGATATCCCCGCTTGCTGTAACAGGAGGTTTGCTTCACTTCGTTGTTTGGCTCGGTCCGATTGTTGAATGGTTTTCCAAGCTCTTTTCCATTCTGCCGTGTCGTTCTTTTTGGCGTACGCTTGTCCCACGACGATGGCACGGGCTAAACACATCTTGAGAATTGTTAATTTGGACGAGGCTTCTCTTAATGCTGCGAAAGTTGTCGACTAATAACACTTTTTTGCGTCAAGTCCCTTGGGGAAGAGAAACGTGGGTCATGAACAGTGTGGCTTTTCCATCGGTGATGTGAAACTTGTCGTTGGATTGTTGCATATGTTGAATTTTGTCGATTGTTAATTGTGATGGGCTACTAAACTCGATCCAAACGGGAGACTTAAAATTATCGTGATGAATAGAAAGTCTTAAGCGATCGTCTTCTTTGGTTTGACATTGCTGTTTCAGTGTAGTTAATTAACACATAATCCCACACCTCGGTAATGAACCCTTCTGTATTCTCCAAAGGTACATTGGACTTGAAATCTTTAAACTTTACTGCATACGTGTAAGCCGTTGTTCTAAATATTCGAGAGGAACGCTTTTCCGTCTCTCGAATGTGATAATAATTTTCAGGATTTACTAAGGGTGGTGAACTTTGCTTGGACGTCGATTGTTTGGGTCTGGATTCGAGCTCACTCATGTCATCTTCAAAATAAATCACTGGCATGAATTTGAGCCAAGACTTCAGCTACTGTACTAGGCGATACATTACTTGTTTGTCTCTTACTGTCTTCTTTCTCCACAACATAATTCGGTCTTTTCATCTTGTCTGCAAAAAGTCAAATGACTACGTTTTAAAGACCATGACCCCTATATATTCATGTCCGATCCGTGTATATATAAAAGGTCAGTGTCTAACCTTACAGTATTCATTTTACTCTCACATTGACCAGAACGATGGAAGAGCCTACACAAGTTGAACTTCTCATCAGAGTTTTGCGTGGTGTCATACGAAAGTTTTCTTCAGACAAGCCGACGGACTACTCTCCCTCCTATCGAGATAAAAGTCAAGATACTTGCTATATCTGTAAGAAGAAAGGAAATTGGGCTACAGAATGTCCAGATCGTGAAAAAAAAAACAACAAAAAAGGTACCAATAGAGACAAAAGTCAAGATACCTGTTATCATTGTAAAGAGAAAGGACATTGGTCTCCAAACTGCCCTAAGAAACAACAGGAGCAGGAGGTGGAGAGGAATTCTGAAAAAGAGGAGGAGGTAAAGGTACCCTCTCCCAAGAAAGAACCCCGACACGTTCACAAAACAAGAAAAAAAAGACGAAACGAAAGTTAGGAAGAAAAATAAAAACCTGTGACAGTTAAGAAATTAAAGAAACAGAAAGAGTGAACAGAAGAAGCCTATGAACTTTTTAAAGTGTTATTGTGTTATGTTATGTTGTGATATTGGATTGTAACATTTTTCTAGAATACACCAGAGAGAAAAAAGTGTCTCTTGGTTTTGATTTTATAGAATAAGAACCTACACTCACACACTCATTCACGCACAAGTAATTCATGGGTTAAAAAAAATAAGAAAGAACTTTTGTGTTTTCATTGAATTAGGCAATTGAAATAGTATTTCTTTTCGAAATAATTTGAGTGGCCCTGAAAAGGACCGTTGGGGTTTTGTTTGTTTAAAACAAAACAAACTCAGAAACGGGACGTAACCATCTTTAACTGTCTTAAGCCTTTGCCACGGCCAAGGCCTACTTCGGGACTGGTGGTTCCTGTCAATGATTTGGTAGGAATCACTAACGGTGGTATGGCAGACGTACTCACAGTTAGATTGGGTTGTTTAGCTCGAGAATGTTTCTTCGGTCGTGATAAAGAAGTCTGATACATTTGTTTCAGACTTCTTAACTCAGCTAAAATATCTAAAAGAACCGTCGTGACCGTTTGATTTTCACTATTCTTTTTCTGTCTCTGTTGCTGATACTGTTTCTTCATGGTGTTTCCTTCTTACTTCTTCTGCTTCCCGCTGTTGAATAAGAAAAGCTTGTTCTTCTACTTTCTGTTTTGTAAAAATCTCTCCAATTCTTCTTTTTGTCTCTGCTTAAAATCATCGACGTGTAATTAAGAAGAAGCAGAAGGTAACAAAGGTTCCGGAACAAATTCTTGTGAAGTTAGAAAATCCACAATATCCCAGTCAAAATCAACTTCTTCTGGATGTAGATTTGTCATGACTTTGGTAGTTACTGCTGTACCATTACTTGCTGTCTCCACTACTGGTTCACCGCAATTCATCGTCTTCCAAGTGTCCGACATGATTGACAACTCTGTCGCATCGATTGACTGCGCACAGACGCTAGTACCTCTATATAGGGAATGTGACGTCACAGACTGCTCTCTTCCGATTGGACGACTTTGACTGACTTTTGTAACGCGTGTTTGGATTGGTGAATAAACTCAATCCGTTTCGATCCGCTCTTCCCCTATAAATAACCGCAGTACACGGCATTCGCTTCACCTGTTCTCATCACATGATCTGGACCAACGTAGAATCTTCTACCCTTGTTTCTACCATGCTATTTCGTACTGACTTACCCATGTATGTCAGATCATCATGGACTATCACTCATATGACTGATACAGCCCTTTGGAAGAGAAGGATATATGTGGAGAGCCAATGTTGTTTAAAGAGAGTTCTTCTCCATGGTTTAGCAGTGAGGAGAAGTTTAAGGAAGAGAAGAAGATCCGTGAGATGTCCTCTATGTTAACAATATACTGTTAACATTACACATAATGGCCATTTTCAGGGCCACTCATATACCTCGAAAAGATAGTTGCTTTATTTGCCTCCAATTCCCTTGTCGCTAGACAGGTCCAAATAAAAATAATATTCCCATGTTAAATTTCCCTTGACGCTATATAGTCCCACTATGTTAAATTTCCCTTGTCACTAAATAGTCGCAAATAGTTCGCATGTTAAATTCCGCTTGACGCTATACAGTCCCACCATACTCAATTTCACTTAACGCTATACAGTCCCACCTGTAGACGCTATACAGTCCCACCTGGCTGACGCCATAGTGTCCCAAGCCCTTTTTGACTGGATTTTCCCTACACGCCACGGTATCCCACCTTACTACTGACATTCTCTCTGCTTTGGATAGCGGAAAGATTACCGTCCTAACCCTCCTTGATTTATCTGCAGCATCTGACACAATAGACCATGATATATTACTTCACCATTTCCATCATGTAGTAGGCATTTACAATACAGCCTTACTGTGGTTCAAGTCCTACTTAGTCAACAGGAAAAAAAATTGTATCTGAAAATGAAATACACTCCAGCCCACTTGATATATGTTGTGGTGTTGCACAGGAGTCTGTTCTTGGACCTGTTTGCTTTATTCTATACACTCAGTTGCTCTCAAGCGTCATATATCATGACCCAGTGTCTAACCAATTATACGTTGATGACATCCAAATATATAAGTCTAGCGACCCAACTGAAGTTAATGCTACCTTCCAAGGAGTAGAGTGCATTTCCGATACGAAATCGTGGATGACAGGTAAGAAGCTGCAGATGAATGATAACAAAACTGAGGCTATTCTGATCACAACGCAAATACTTTCTCATTCATATCCTCTACCTCAAACAAGAAAACACCAGCAACACCAGCATTAAATTTACACAGTCAGTACGAAACATAAACGTTATTCTAGACAGTACTCTCACATTGCATCAACATATCATGAGCATATGCAAGGCTGCATATCTCGAGCTGAGACGCATCAGCTCCATTGGCAAATATCTTGCAGCTGATGCCACTAAAACACTTGTGTGTTCATTAGTACGTTTAATATTAGACAATTGTAACTCAATTATGTCTGGTTCAATATCTACTCTAGAAACTTTAAAAAGTTCAAAAGCTGCTCAGATCATCTTTAGAGTTCCACGATCAGAACACACTTCCCCGCTGCTCTGTACCCTACAATGGCTATCCATTCGATCCAGAATCAAACACAAAATTTAATAATTCGGTCAACCGATGTTCTGAAAAAAAAATCATCATGTTTAGTGAATACATTTACCATACAATAATATGTAATGAAATAAAGAAATTCAAAACTGACAAAGAATATTAAATTAAAATGAATATGTCTCAACTCAGATATACGTAACAATATATCCTGAAATGTGCTGCAAATGATGTGAAACCAATCACCCTACCAAAAGCAATATGAATATATAAGTGGAGACCGTAAGACATATTCATGCCTTTATATTAGACAGAATGCTTTAAATATTTTAAAGTTAGTGTACGATATTAGAAAAAAATTCATTTGAAGAGAAGATAGACCATTGCAGACAAAACAGAATGTTATTAATCTACAAAATGTATTGACATGTTGTGATTCTTTTACATACATTTAATTCGAACACATCCAATAAATTTATTCCCACAGATAGTCTAAATGCAATGGATGACGTCAATATTTGATACCTTGGGGTGTCGTTATTCTATATAGATTAATGGCCAGGGGTAATTTTTCTATATAAAATGTTGACCGGGATGGGTGTGTCAGTATCATATGGTGTTCGATTAACTTCATTCCATGGGTACCTGTACCCAGCCAAGGCGTCCACCAATACATTTTCTTTGTTCTTTACAGATCTTCAACCCGTTCCCGGATCCTAAGGTGAATCGTAGTGAGAGCCATGACATCTACCAGGACAGTCTCCGTTATGGCGGGACGGACGAAGATTACTCATCCGAACAGGTGGACATCAAGTACTACATAAGTAAGCTTTTGAAATTATTGATCAGTACAGCCCATCTGACTGTGTAGTTGCCACTGAGCATTATATTTGTTAAGTCCTGAACTAATGTCAAACAGTTATGTAAATTACCTAAATAGTATTTTGTGAAACAAATTTTTGGAAATAGGTCAAGCACCTCAGTCTGATAAATGTATTTATATGCTCTGTTATTTGAGCCACACAATTCGGGTTATAAAATGCATACATACCCCGCTAGGAATGGAATGTACCCGTGGAACCTGAACTCAGAACCTTACAACCCCTAAAATGTGTGCAGGCCTGATAACCATCAAACTGAAGCATCAGTATCAATCAACTTGCAATTCTATTCACACATACACACACACACACACCTAAATTTCAATTAAAAGCCGTAAATGCATCGAGCTCAAGTTGTTATAGAGGGCTTTAATCAACTTGACGAGAATGAAAACACAGGTATAAGTCTATGGGTCAAGGATTAAACAAAAAGGTTTGATAACCTTGTTTCCGCGTGTGTTTCTTTAGGCATTTAAATAAATCTATACATATTTGTATATGCATATAAGAAACACATGTAAACCGTTCAATGAATAAGATGTTATTGTTTAGTAAGAAAATTCATTTCCTTGCGGTAAGTTGCATAGGTTATAATTGGCCTGTGATTCACTGTACTTTGTCGCCACATCTCTACGAATAATCATCTATATCGATCCACATTGTTTAGTCACTATTACAGAAAATAAATATATGTTTCCTCGTTTGACATTCTCATTAACGGAGAAATGGAAAATTAACCAAAAGAAAGAATTAAAATAGAATCAGCACTCTTTATATTCGTTGTAATGTTAGTCAAAACGTGGAGCACGTGCTTTGTACTGCCGACCAATGCCGTGGATGAGAAGCGTTATGTAATTACATTCGCAACGTAAGTTCATCAGATGTTTTAAGTCTAATGTCTTTCACCAAAATGGTCATAAACTCAAACGTTTTAAAACCATTCTCCATCAGATTTTCAATATATTCTAAACATAACACCTTTTCATGTTTGGATAATCTTCAAACAACACTTTTCAATTGAGTGTAATCTTAAAACAAAAATAGTTTGATTTAATACCACGTGATATACTAATGAGGAAAGATAGTTATCATTACCCAGAAAATAGTGTAATGAACCCACCAATATTCCTTGCAGCTTATAATTGGTAAAGATGTTAAAGTTATTGTATGTAATTTGTCACGATGACAGAAATAAATACATATTCACATAATATTACGCAGTAACAAGCATGATAACTACTTAATTACTCTACCGGAGAAAGATTTACTTGACAGAGTTATCTTCCTCCATCTGTTTGTATCTAACACAATTCTGACATACGGAAATTTTATTTATTTATATTTTTTTCTAAAATGCTGATCTTATTTTTTAAAAACTGCGACATGTTTTACTGAAGCTGAGTCGCGATATCGTGTAGGTATTTATAAAATGTGTGGTTAAGAAATAGTAGCTAGCCTGATATAATAATAATTTAATTACTCACACATTACAGCAGCAGAAAGGTTGAGACCTCAATGAAGTGTTTGTCGGGTACAACACATTTTAAAAATACGAGAAACAAAAGATAAAGTAAAAAAAATGAGCTAACCCAATTAGAGAAACTTTCAGTCAGTTAGAGGCTTGGATTTGGCGTTATTGACCTTGTATTTTTCATTTTCGCATGAAGCTTTATTTCCAAAAATGGACGCTCCAGGGAAAGGGCTGTTTACATTCCCTGCTGCTTGTCTGTCAGCAAACTGACTTATATCGTTTGTCATGTAGAGATTCAAAGTCATCATTTCAACATTTTAAAAACCATTCTCCATCAAATTTTCAGTATATTCTAGATATAAAGTATTTTATCATCTTCGAACCAAATTTCTTTGCTAATGAGTAGGAGTGGTTATCACTGCTCAGAAAATATATTAATGAACCCACCTATATATTCCTTGCAGCTTTACAGTGGTCAGTGAACGACAACACAAGATACAACCATCCCGTGTATTATCCGGTGGCCGATTTACACCCACGCAAAACGCATTTCACTCCAACAATGAACAACGTATCCTTTGCTTACCTCTGAACGTCAGTAGTATTAATAGACGTTGAGTTGGTTATCGTTGTTCCTTTTTGGACTGGTTTGTTTGATTGTTTCTTTGATTAGGATTTTTAACGTAGCTTTAACAATGTTTCAGTCATATCGCTACGATTTCTACAGTGATGCAGTTTATAGTGATGTCTAGCACTGGGGCATCATGCCGCAGACATGTAACATGATATCCCACCCAGTCACATTGTCCTGACCAGGCCGACCAGTCCTAACACTAACTTCTTAATGCTGAGTGTCAAGCGAGGCAGCTGTTAGTACCATTTTTGTAAGTGTTTTGGTATGACTCGGCCGGGGATCGAACACACGACCTCCTGATTCCGCGGCGGACGCTCTAACCACTAGGCCACCGGAGCGGTTGTGTTCATGTTTGTTCTAGTAGCACCGGCAGTAGTTGTAGAGGTGTCTGTTATATAAAGCCTTGAGTGATTTCCTTTTAATTACCTTTGGTGTACTTGGATGAAACGTATATAATCAGTATTTGAACAGATTTATTTTTTTGAGAAACTGGGTATTCACACAGTACAATGATTATCCCCATGTAGACTCTACTTCCATTTGGAAAATAGTATCACTTTTAAAAGAACATTAATAATATTAGACATCGAGGATAAATTTGAGCAACATATTGTATATTTGATGAAAACTTATACACCAAACACTGCAGCATCCATTTTTGTTGTTGCTTCATTTCATGGTCTCCTTTACATGTCCTGTCATTGTGCTAGTTTTTGAATATACATAGGTTTACGGCATACCGGTTTGCCGCGTTATTGTTTCCGGTGATAAGTACCAAAACATGTTATAGTGTACCGGCACTTTTGTAGTATCGTCAGTAAGGAATGTACGAAAATTCCCGAGTAATCTTTTTACCAAGTTAATGGTATGACCATCATGTGCAAAAAAAATCATTACAGAGTTATCTTTTTTGGCAAACACAGTTGAATATTTCGAAAACTAATTTGGAATATTGATAATTATATTTATGAATCTTCAGTCACATCTTTGCCACGTGTTACATATGGCATATGGTGGTCGACATGGGATGATGTGAATGATATTTCGGCCAAATCCAACTTTTTAGAACTTTAGGATTTCAAGAATGTCATTTCTTACACATTTGATCGCTTATGTT
The DNA here is from genome assembly GCA_029339505.1 of Unio delphinus. Taxonomy (NCBI): domain Eukaryota; kingdom Metazoa; phylum Mollusca; class Bivalvia; order Unionida; family Unionidae; genus Unio; species Unio delphinus. Next base: position 475,627 of record JAQISU010000162.1, read on the forward strand.
AATGTGTTAAGTAAGGCGAGGGAGTCAATCTCTAGATTTTCATCAGAGGGGCCGTTTTGTGTTTTAAGTTAACAAAATTTCTCATGTTCAAAAATATTTTCTCATTTTCTCATAAATGTGTTTAATGTTATTGGCCATTTCTGATAAAATCTTGCCATGGAGTTGGCAAACTACTTAGTTCCCCGGCCTATTATATCAATAGTGCAACCATTACATTGTAGGCTTCAGTGTCAGCACTTCCTATTTTATCAACTACCTCTCTTATGTCAGCTTAATATATCATAGGGAATCAGCAATACCGTGAGCTTAATTATCCAATTTTTGTTACAGTTTTTACATTCCATTTTGTACAACATTTAACGTAGTAAATTCAATACCATCAGACACTGACCACTTGTTTTTTTATGGGGTGAGAAGATGCGATTGTCTTTTGATTCAAAACCTTTTCCTTTATTTTATCAAAATATACTACTTTTGTCAAATAATACAATGGGTATAACCGGGTGTTGGTTTGCTAAACATCAGAGAAACATAATTTTTCAACTATTGAGAGATGGAAATATCTTCTTTAAAATGTCAGAGGCTCCCAAGAACATTAAATTGTTGGTCCCTACTACAGTTTTGGTATACTGTTGCACGTATCGCACTATACACAGAAATACCGCGGTATATAACGGTACAAAAATGCTTGGAGACACCAAATTGTAATATGTAATAAACACTGGGTTTGGTGGCATTGTATGTAAAGGTCTAAAGTTAGATCTAATACAAATAATAATTCGGTGTGTTTACAAAGCTACCCTATCGATTGATTATTGTTAAATAAAACAGATGTAAGAAAAATTAACTCTCATAAATTAATACTTTATTTAGTTAGTCTACAATATTTTGTTCACATAGTTTATTTATTAATCCATAAGTGACACACTGACGAAGCCCCTCACCTTATTAGATCACTGACATCTCACCTCTGTCTGCATGGGTTGAATTTCAAGTCTAGTCAACGCGTGCATGTCAGAAAACTAGCCAGGTGCTGCATGTGGGTCAATAGTTCTTCCCAGGATTTTCTTGGGTTCTTCCTCCACTAGATATAACCACCCACCCAACCCAAATTCCAAGCACTAATTAAGTCTCAAGGACCCACCCCCACGTTACTACTGACTTTTAACGACCGTGACATTTGTGTCTGACCTTCCAAAGGAAAACATTTCTGTCCAATACGAGCGACATTACACGTATACGGTATCATGTGTTTCTCAATTAGTTCTAATAAATGAACTGCATTGAGAATAACCTCCTCATGCTGAGACCAACTGCATCATATCTCTGTGCATGATGATAAATGTTGCTATGTGAAGTAGAGAGTGTGTTTCCATGTAATGCTAGTTGAACAGCAACATCTAATAATCACAGATATAATTCTTGCACGTATTATGTTTCCTCCATTATGTGTCACTTGTAGTAATCCGTCGAGGGTTTTTGTGAATCCTGCTCCGTTTTAGACTGTTTGAAGCATTCTTTATTGAACAGGTGTGCGGTAGATGCTGTTTAAAGTTTTAAAAAGTTCAATTTGTCAGGTGGGCTAAATGTACAAAGTAAATACTTAACTGGAGTAGATTACATATTACTTTCATCCGGCACCTCTCCTGACCCAGTGGAATGATTTGGCAGCAGACCTGCACATCTGCAACAGCTCTACAGTTAATATGACTGACTGCGAAAAGGACCTCTGTTACTGCACTCACCTTCTGGACGTCAAGTTCGGACAGGTACAGAACGCATATCACTTAGATAGAAAAATGCGTGGATAAGATGTATCTTTAAATAAATAGAATGGATAAATCGTTTTTATAACCGTACAGTGTTTTTCTATTTCGCGGTGCGTTATGATTGATAAATATGATAATGTAGATGCAAATAACACACATGGCGGATTCTTAAATTAGTAAATATCTCTAAATATTTTGATAATGAGATATCAAAGTTTTACTATATTAAGCAATTATGTTCTGTGATAAAGTTAGTGTCGTTGCTATGGCTATTGTCAATGTTGATATTATTATTATTATTATTATTATTATTATTATTATTATTTACAGGTTGTTGAGTTGTTTATGATAAGTCTTAGTGATTCAATGCACCCTATGCATCTCCATGGATACCAGTTTCGTGTAGTTGGCAATGGAATGGTAAGGAAAATTTCCTTATTTTTCATTCTGCAGATTTTCGTATTGATTTCCTTTAACTGCAGATTTTATTGCCCATAACTACATTGTTGTTTAGCCTGCCTCGGTGAAAGCTAGATGACACACACACACACACACACACACGCACACACACACACACACACACACACACACACACACTTTTAATGGAAGAAAGCGAATAAAATAGTAAATAGTAGTAGCAAATAAGGATTCTAGCTGGAAAACTAAGATGTTCAGATCATTTTCCAATATATATTTGACCTTAACATTTACTGTAATCGATTTTTGTCATATTACATGAAATGAGTCATAAGGTTTATCTGTCATTCATACCATACCAAATCTGCAATGGTTTGTGTCATGTACAGTATCTTCCACCCAACAATATGTGTATTTGCACTTATACAAATAACAAAAATGCTATCAGAACGTCAAAACTATCAATGCGCAACAACTTGAATCCAACTCGCGCATAAATTGATACACCAATCTCTTCTCCTCGTCCCAACAGAAACTTTCAAGTTATGTGATAATGTGTGAGCCGCAAAGCAAGATGAAAAGCAGAAGGTGTGGATACATTGGGGATAGTAGCTACAGGCCTGTATATTGGCGGCTTTCGGCGTAGAGTCTCTTTTCACTCGACCGAAGCATTATTGAAGCTTTTCAGCCCTCTGGGTGACACAGCAGGCTACTTTCAAAATCACACTGCTAGCCTCTAGTAGGAGGAAGGGCTTAGAAAAGATGACCCAAAAATGTTCTTCTTCACCTTAACACTGGTCAATAGGCCGCAATTGTCGGGAATCACAACTTAGCGGTATAAAACATAGCACGAAGAGAAAAGTGATGCAGTTCATAATGGATGCACACTAATAGACAGTAAATCAGCTAGTAGATCTGAAAGAAGAACAGCTTGTCATTTTTGACATCCTCATAGCAGCCCTGAGTATAACATACCTATCTAGGACATGATAAATAGCCAAAGCAGTAACGGCTACACCTTCTTTCGGAGTTGCCGAAATAGAGATAAATGATGTGAAGCTGGTGCTGGGCTAGTCATTAAATCACAACCACACAAATACATCAAAAGGTGTCAATGAAAGACAAATTCAAATGAGACTAAACATATGAAAAAGACGTGCAACTATCAAAAGCGACTATGTACCTACTATAATCATAACCATTCTAGATGAGATCAAGGATACATTTTACGAAGACCCGGAGTCTTGTATTGCAGAAGTACTAAAGAAAAAAGAAATCATAATCATTGCAGAAGGAGGTGGCACATATAACTGGATATGGCTAGGTACCATTGACAAATGCAACAACAACGGGCTCATACTACTTAGAAAATGCAATGCCTTGAATGTGATCTTCTAATCATCAGCATAGTATTCCGCCTGCAAAACCGCAAAATGAGATTTTGAATGCACCTACGCCGCTGGCACTGGCAGCTTACTGACCATATCATCACGAGGAGTAGCGAGAGGTAATCTATTTTAGTGAGGAAGGCATGAAAATTGCAGAATGCTGGACTGACCACTGGCTCATAGTCTCCACGCGTAATATTCGGATACAGCCCAACAGACAATCACAAGGCAACAATGTGCAGATAATGGTTTTTTTTTTTTTTTTTTTTGGCCAAATTGAAACACTTTGCTGATGAAATCACAGTTTAGATTGGAAGGCAATGCCACTGAGATGGCAGAAGAATGACTCTCAAGGAAGATTTGACGTTGGTAGGGAGGATCGCTTTAAACTTTAAATAAGTAATACAATATTATAAAATTTATCCTAGTCTTGGGAAGATCTTACAGGATCGTTTCACCGTGCGGAGTCTCATCAATACTGGAGGTACATATCTTGAATGGATCACTTCACCAGAATGTGCTGATCAGCATGAAATTCAAAACTACAGCACGTCCTCTATTGATAAACAAAGCCAAGCGGCATCTCCCGTCAAGTGTACCACAGACCGTACTGAGCACAATTAGGCTTTATCAGCCCATTCACGCACAGAAACAATTGTCATGGTTATATTCGAATTCGTATCCCGATTTGGAATGCAAAGCGTTCGAATGGTTCACGATACTATTTGTCAATGGGATGTAGTAAATACAGGCTGTATGGACAATGGTTACTGATGTTATTCAAGAAAACTCTTCAGATTATTTATAGATTATCAATTTTCTTTAATGTGTGTTAATGTTTCTTTCTATATGCTTGATAAAATAGTCAGTACACAGAAAATAAATGATATTTTCCAGTTTGACACGAAGAAGACAGTAAAGGAAGTGATTGAGATGGACTCGGCAGGACAGATTCGCCGTATCCTCCAGAACCCTATGCATAAAGACACCGTTATGGTACATGGAGGCAACACCTACACCATTATTAGATTCAAGGCCAATAATCCAGGTAAGGAAAATGAAATTGAGATAATTGTATGCAGCGCCGGATTAAGCACCGTGGAGTCCCATAGGCAGTCAAACTTTGATGGGGCCCATAAAAGTCGCGGGGCCCATAGGCAGTTGCCTACTCTGCCTAATGGGTAATCCGGGACTGTGTATGTGATAATGTTGCTGCGGTTCTAAGGATTATCATGGCAGTTAAGGTGCCTAAGTGCTCTGTGTGTATAACTTGCAAGTGTTCTTGTTAAAATTCTACATTCTATTCAGTCTTATTTATTTGGTCACTGTACTACAGTTATCTTGGCACAAAATAACTGACTTGAGTTGCTATGCCGTTAAACACCTAACGAAACAAAGACAAACTTATTAAAAGAGACACGATGATGTACATCACCATAAAATATACAAGTCTCCTTGCATTAAACTGATGTATGTGTATCTTTGTATGTTACTGGTGTATGTGTATCTTTGCATGTTACTGGTGTATGTGTATCTTTGTATGTTACCGATGTATGTGTATCTTTGTATGTTACCGATGTATGTGTATCTTTGTATGTTTTTGATGTATGTGTATCTTTGCATTTTACTGATGTATGTGTATCTTTGCATTTTACTGGTGTATGTGTATCTTTGGATGTTACTGGTGTATGTGTATATTTGCATTTTACTGGTGTATGTGTATCTTTACATTTTACTGGTGTATTTGTATCTTTGCATGTTACTGGTGTATGTGTATCTTTGCATGCTACTGGTGTATGTGTATCTTTGCATGTTACTGGTTTATATGTATCGTTGCATTTTACTGGTGTATGTGTATTTTTGCATGTTACTGGTTGTATGTGTATCTTTGCATGTTACTGGTTGTATGTGTATCTTTGCATGTTACTGGTTTATGTGTATTTTTGCATTTTACTGGTGCATGTGTATCTTTGGATGTTACTGATGTATGTGTATTTTTGCATTTTACTGAAGAAAAAAAATGTGTTATCTGTGACTCACTCTTGAATTAAGTTATAATTGAATGAGAAATATTAAAGCTTTATCGTCAATCTGAGTGACACGCATCGGGATGAAAACACCCTGTAAATGGTAAAAAAAAGTTGCTTTTATTCCTACACAGGAAAATGAATTATAAACGCTTAATAAACTGAGGTTTTCTGTGCTTTCCGTAGGTTTTAATATGAAAAATGTAACTGTCATACACACACGCAATGAAGGTCTACCATTGGCGCTAAACATGCCTCTTACGTTTTGTACTTTCTGCCATTGTTAAAAATTGACTCCATGTTTGTTTGCTATAATTTTTTAGTTAACCACTGTTGTTAAGTTCTTCGCGTGCCGAGAGCTAAAGCCAAAGATCACAGGTTTGAATCTTGTAAATATCAATGAAAATATATTGCCTTTCATGTATTGAGGTGGCGCTAAACACCAAATGAACGAACAAGCACTCATACGTTTGCAGCTTCTACCTACTCTTTCTTAAATTATGGATGTGTTTATTGTTTGCTCATAACTAGAAGGTAAAAATAAAGTACGAGACGCAGATTAAAATATATTAAACTAATTCATTGATGAGGTTTCATTGTATAATCATTAAACAGGTATCATGTATAGATGTTTCAAAAAAGCCTCTTGCCATTTCTTGTTTTTTTTTCTTATTTTATTTAATTTAGAGAAGCTTCGGAAAACAATCTGCGTAATAATGAAAACGAATATGGTCTTGATCTGTCTCAAAGTAATTCTTTTTAATTTTAATCCATGGTGAATGATATTCCTAAACATATCAGTATATTTCATGACATTACGAGGCCGTACAATCTTGACATGACTGAAATAAACCTTTTCTTAAAAACAAAAATATCCTATCATATAATAAATAGGTTGAATGAAAATATGTGCTGTAATCTATGGACAAGACTTGGGTACATCTTAGATCAAGATCGTATAGACTGCCAGGGTTAAATGAAATCTGAATGCTATTGAACTAGTATTCATTAGATAAACAGAATTTAATCTTTAATGGCAAAAACGTTAAATACTGGCGTCTAAATGATTTTATTCTTTGGTTAACAGGAACGTGGTTTTTCCACTGCCACACGGATGGACACATGCAACAGGGAATGGCTATGGTGATTAAGGTTGGAAACGTGACCCAGTTCCCTACCCCTCCATCATACTTCCCACGCTGTGGGGGATACACCTACCGCAACACCCTCTATAAAGACACCACATCATCATCTTGGCGTCTTCAGAATAAGTTCTCTACAAACGTGCTCGAGGCGGTAGCTTCTATCCTGCTAGTTGTGTACTATCATTTTTAGATCAGGTTATATAATGTTTTGATTGTTTTCAGACAAATCGAAAATGTTACTCTTTATATCATAATCAGAACGCATGCTTTACATATCATGTACACAGGTACCTTGAAAACTCCATTTCTGTTTAGAGAAAGAAGGAAAGAAAGATTAAAAAAAGAGGCAGTAACGTTTTCCATATTGGTCTATAACAATTGTGGAAATGATTCATGATAGGAAAAAGCCCACAACTTAAGTTTTTAATTTTTAAAGAATTTCTTAAGGGATAGTTTTACTCATAAAAACAGAGGAGGAAGAAAGTAAATACTATATTAAAAACGGAATAATACATTATATTATTTTCAGTAATAACGAACTTTATTTATGTTAACAATACTAATTACATCTTGGTGCCTCTAAACTCATTCGGTGAAAAATACTTATTATCATGGATACAAAGGTGTGTAGTGAAATGAAATGAGAATGTTAATGCAGCGATATTAAGCATTTCATTACCAAAAACCCACAAACGAATCTAAGCAGAAACCAGGAAACAATTGTAAAAAACATTCAGAGAACTATGCGCTGACTTAGATTTTTTTGTCAAAAGTCATATTGTAATAAGTACAGCAACTTTCTATGCATCAATACAAACGATATATTTTAAGAGTTAAATAACATTTCTGTGTCTGATACTATTAAACTCCATTATCTCCTTGTAATAATTGTAAGTTTTCAGACATTTGCAAAGCAAACAGCCCTGATAATGATTTTTATGAAATGCCTTCCATAATAGACTATAAAGTAATGTAGTATATTCAAACTGAGAAGTAACACACTTTAGAGGTGCTGACTTATGGGACTATTACGCTTAACAGCACAAAGGACACTATGTTGATTGAGTCTAAACTAACAGGAAAGGAAACATTTCTGGCAATTGGAAGAGGGCTATGGTTAAACCTTTTTATAAATCTCAAGATGAAACTATAATACAATTTACTAATTTCGAGTAATACTTTCTTCAAAAGAAAAAGGCGCAATTAATATGCATTCTCTTGCTCAATATCAAGTCGTCCAAGGTGTTTAAGAGTAATGTTTACCAATGGAACTTTAACTTGTATATTACAAAGTGGCACAGCTAGCCCATGAATTGAAAGTATACTTTACAGGCTGATTTTTGTTAAAAAAAGCTGCAATTGTCTTTCTTCATTGTAATTACATTTGGACGTATTTAAGGACAAATAACATATTGAGGTATTTCCTTTTGTAAACTGAAACCCTAAAATAAAAACAACCAAATATATTCCAATAAAATTGTGAGGAATGACACTAAGGATGTGAAATGCCATGAAAAATCTTACAATACATGTGATAAAACATAAATGTCACAAATCCAGTAACTTGAAATTGTCGTACCAGCAATTGTCAAACACTATTTAAACAGAAATATAAATTCCCTTCAAACGATTTATGAATCTCAAATGTGGTAAGGTTTTAGAAATGATTCTCAAGAAAACAGTTTTAAATATTTTTAAATATTGTTATTTGTGTTTTTAACTACAGGTGCTTTTTTTTTTTTACAAGAAATACATTTATGGGTGGAGAAAGAAAATTAGTATTAAAAACAATTAATTACAAACAGTTATTTATAATTGATTTTAAAAATTCTATTTTTGAATCTATAAACCTCAGTAGCTCAATTGGTAATGAGTCGGGCGCAGATTGGATGAAAGCCAAGGCCAGCCCGGCTCAGCTGTCTGGACACATGTTTGGGAATAACTCTTGCATCACATATCCTGCGCATGATATAACCAATAGTGTGTTAAAAGGGCAATTACCAACAATAAGGAAAAGTGGATCATGAATTTAAAACTATGCACATAATCTTCGCTCGCCTACAATTATTGCAGTTGTTTCTTCCGTCAAAGGATACATTTTCTGCACAACTAAAATACAATGTTCTGATAGCATTGACTCTGCGGTTTTACAAACTCATTTTATATCCACTTACTTGTTTGTCTACTTTTACTGTTATTTCATGCTTTATATTGCCAAACAATTTAATCCCTAGGATATTTTTGATAATGGTTATAAATTGTTGTTTTCAGATATATTGTATTTTAAAACTTTGTCTAAGAATCCAGCTTTTTGTGTTTTTGAAAGGGTGAGAGATCTGTGTAATGTTATGTATATTTAATTTTATTGTTTGTTTGTTAGATTAAATTTGTTTAATTCCATTTCACGCTATCGTAATGTAACATTGTTTACTAGATTTGACATATTCCAGAATTGAAACGTTATATTTAGTTTCCGACCTTGTTCCAAAGTCAGTGACAGTTCTGGTAAATAACTATTGTAGCAAAAATATTTATATCTCTTTCAGAGTAAGGATCATTAAGTTCAGTCAATGTCATACCGGGACTACGTGATATAAACGTACGTGTCAGTTGGTAAACAATCGTTTATTTTTTCCAGAAGTATGAAGTCTCGACCCTTATCTTGGAATCTGTTTTGCATTGTAGTTAATCTTATAGCTGATGTTATGATTAAGAATTGTCAGACAGACTTAAAAATTGTGACACGTGAAGTTGTATTATGTTGTGACCAGTTTGGACTGAGTTATTTTTTTCTTCAAATCATTTTATTTAAGTGATTGTTTCTCCTGGAAAAGCAAATGTACTCTGATAATTCTTGGACAAAGACACTTACTGATATTTATACAGAACAAAATGGAACAATGTAACAGTAATCCCAGATCAATTCTTTTCTATGGTCAGCAATAATTTTACACAATATACACTTTTATAAGTTCAAGTTGACAACTTATAGAAACTGAATTTAACTGCTCATGAAAACAATTTAAAGCATATCAGTGACCGTTCATACAATGTATATTTAATTTGTGAGCTTCATAACATCATGAATCCTGTTCAATTCTCATCGAGAAAGAATTGTAACTGTTCTGTCAAGCTCTGATCGTATCCGTAATGTTATGTAAATGATGTCTAAGAATATCTGGTTACTCTTAAACATAGAGTTCATTCATTCTCATCTTGACTACTGGAAATAAATTACTTATCGAACGAGCAGTTTAAAATCAAAACAATTGTTTAAAACAAAAACCAAAAAAAAGTGTGAATACGACTATATTACAATTATGAGGACTACATAACAATTGCACCATTGCTGTCTTAAGTGATACAACAAAATTGAATAATTAATGAACTTTAAAAAATTATACAATGAAATGCTGCTTTATTAAAGTTTGAAAGCAAACAAATGCTAGAGACAATTCTGAAAAAAGATTAAAAATTTAGATGATGATTTCATTCATGTTAAACAAGTGAAAAGATTATGAAACTAAATTAAGCGGAAACAAATTTCATGTAGATGAAAGTACTTTAGCAGAAAGTAACAAAAATAATCCATTGAATCAGAAATGGAAGGTGACTAGAGACATTTAAAACTGTATTAAATACAAACTGGAATAAGGAATTTTGGATTCAAAATGAAAAGGACAAAACGAGAAAATGTTAAATATAGCTGAATAATTAATGGCTGGGAGTGGGTTAATTTATGATTTTCAAAATGTAGCATGTAGTGCTGCATTACGTAGTAAAATAATGTAAGAATATACCCAATGTGTTTTAACAATCAAGTTTGGATTGCTCTTGATAATGAAATAGCGAAATTAAATTATCGTACAGAAGACAACCAAAATAAGAACATTTACATCAAAGCAAACAATACCATAGGTTCGGTAATTGAAAAGAGCCGATAATATCAAATAATTATTTACCTAATGATATCTAAAACCTATTTACCTGATGATCACATAATGGTTTACCTGATGATATCACATAATTATTTAGCTGATAATCTCACATAATTATTTACCTGACGATCACATAATTATTTACCTGATAATTTCACATAATTATTTACCTGATGATATCACATAATTATTTACCTGATGATATCATATAATTATTAACCTGATGATCACATAATTATTTACCTGATGATATCACATATTTTTTTTCCGATGATCACATAATTATTTACCTGATGATATCACATAATTGTTTACCTGATGATAACATAATTGTTTACTTGATAATGTCACATAATTATATACCTGATGATATCACATAATTATTTTTCTGATAATCACATAATTATTTACCTGATGGTATCACACACTTATTTACCTGATGATCACATAATTATTTACCTGATGATCACATAATTAATTACATAATGATCAAATAATTGATCGCCTTCTCCTTTAATGTATGAAACATTATACCATTTTTGTATTTATTTTTTCTCCTTTGAATATCTAGGGGTACGAATGAACTGGTCAGATTATGGTAGCAGTAGACTGTATGATTAGTGGGACAGTTGTTAGCACGTAGCATTTACAGAAAGTAGTTATTTCATCCACTGGTCCAAATAATGAGAAGTTAAATCATTAAAAGTATGTGACAGAAACGTATTGAGTGAAATGAAAGCAGAGAAAAATCACTTGCTTACGTTATGAATTATTACGAGGTAAGGGTCGTTAATTGAGAACAAGAATAATAGAATAACTTTATTCTTCTTCCTATTCCTTTCTGACTGTTTGAATAGGATATAGAACAGATAACACTAATAGAACAGATAACACTAATAGAACAGATAACACTAATAGAACGGATAACACTAATAGAACATATAACACTAATAAATAGTGTTGGGATTATTAACTTAATTAGGGTTTTGCTGAGTTTGGTGTCTTATGTATAACATTTTCAAATAACTTGTAAAACCCATTACAAACCATCTATTATTCGTAAACTTACGAACATGCTATCTAGTGGAATAAGAGCTTTAAAATTCCACATGGAAGGGTAATTATAATAAAGTTTATAGATACTTTAAAATTAATACTCTTTTACTATCGTATAGCATGGGTCATCGGACAAAATCAAAATAAATATTGGCATGAAGGATTATCTTGATATATTTCAGTTAGCAAATGCGTTGTAACTTATATGTCTGAGATGAATAGCGTATGATGAATCGAAATGAAAAGGTTACCATCAGTTTTAAGTATCAAATATTATTTTCTTCTTTTGGAACAAAATCTCTTAACTCAGTGAAAAAAGATTTTAATCCATTTTGGTTGCTCGTTTTACAAGCGTAATTAGAATTGACTAGATTATTTAAAAATGATCCCAAAACAAGATGTTAGTATCAAGTACGATTCAAATTTGCTGTGGTCAATAGGACAGTTTTTAGACGCTGATCTTTGTAAATCTCTTGAAAATGGCATTGTACCACACTCGTTTATAGGGTCTGCCGATGGCGTTGTTTCCCTTGGCAAGTCTGTTGTCTATTTTTTGTCGATCTTGGCATCAGAGGATATCTCACCACCTAGGTAGGTTTACTGGTGGACTACATTCAACTTTGTCTGGTCAATGAGGATGCTTGGTGGCTCGTATTCTTCACTGGGTGGAGGCTGGTGAAGTACCTCAGTTTTTTTTAGAATGATCTGAAGACCAAAGAGCTGGCAAGATTCTGCAAAGCACGATGTTATATGCTGTAAGGCAGCTTCCGTTTGGGCAGCAAGTGTAGCTTCATCTGCAAAATGAAGTTTATCCAATGTCTTGGTGTAGGCCCGAAGTCTCCTTAAGTGTTGGTCATCAATACAAAATGGATATAGATGCCATCTTCGTTATTGAGGTCTTCTGTTGCTTTTTGGAGCATTTTTCTGAAGAAGATTGAGAACACTGTGGGAGCTAAAACGCAGCCCTGTTTCACGCCATTTACATTGGGGGAAGGTCTGTGACAGGTCGTTATTGTTTCTGACCTGACTAAGGTGGTCTTCATGCAGTTGGATGACCATAGCAAGGAACTTCGGAGGACAACCAAGCTTTTCAAAGATTTTCCACAGACGACAGTCCATTTCTGCTCACCGTGTCAAATGTCTCAGGACAAACACCATGTCAGTTATGTCCCTGTTGGCTCATAAACCACTTTGACTCTCTGGAGCATGTTTTGTTTTGCAATTGTGGGCACCAGTCTTTTTAGCAACACTCTAGCAAGGAATGTGCCTGCAATGGAGATCAGTGGTATCCCACGGTAGTTTGAGCATTCAGATTTGTCTACCTTGATTTTGTACAAAGTGATGATGACTGTATCTTGGAAGTCTTGTGGCAGTTTCCCTATCACCCAGCAGCAAAAGAAGAAATCGTGACTTTTGGCGTGTTACGCTGGGTCTCAGCTAATCTATATCTCTGATGAAAACCCGTATTTTCCTGCAGCATTTAGTCTTCGCTTGTATTGATAGTATTTTTAAATACAAATTTGTGTAAATTTAAATTTAACTTTGAATCATGTAAGACCTCACTTTTGAGCAGTATTTTTCTCAATGGTATCAACTTACGCGCAGTGATTTATAACAATTTATATTATTCCATGGTATATTTAACCCTGATTCCAGATCAGGATTTATTAAATCAGCTTTAAACCGATTAAGATAGATATTAACATAAATTATAAGAAGAGGCATAACGATATAGAGAGATCTAACCGTCACTGAAACCATCCTCGAATGCAAACAAAAAACAAGTCTAACTTCCATAACCATCTCTGGACTCAACAAAAGACAAAATGTTCCATGTGACACATATCGGAACATCATTAATTGGTAAATGTACCATGGGGCTTCCAGTGCTTGTGACTATCTACAATGAAATGTTGTTATGGACCCGGCTAAGCTATATTTCCTAGCTTGGGATTGCATATATGGAGGCGTATTTGTTTCCAAAACCAAGATAACTCATTTTGATACCAAGGTGCAAATCATTACGTACTGTGATGGGGCGCAATCTCAATTTACCCATCTGAGATCATCCATGCTTTGATACGTCAGTATTAATTTTCAATCGATGATTAAAAGATTTCTCTATGAGAAGCAGTAAGTGTAGCAACTGATTCTTTTAAAATCAACATACAACATTTTCCTCGATTGGTAGACATTCCTAAATTCTCCAAAGGTCGTTAAACTGTGTTGCTTTCTTCCAAGAGATAATCACCATATCTGCAATGTGAAAACTATATTAACTCCCTCACATCATGCAGTCATGACAGAATCATCCAAGAAGATCTCTACGTGAGTCATGCGACTGCAGAGTATACTGCGGTACTCTTATATCATAACATATAACAGTAACGATTTCACAACAAGTATGAATGCAACATCGGTCAATGATCCACTTGCGTGATATAAACGTTTTATCTGAACAGGTTATGGGAAGTTGAGAAGAAAACAAGAGCAATTAATTCGTTTCACATGCCAATGCTAATGCAGACTTGCTGTGGAAATGAGATAACATGTTAATGAAGAGACTTATAACAATCAGAAATATTCTGAACACTTTCCTCACATCGTTGTTAAAATGTACATTATGGTTATACTCTGTGATCAAGGACAAAAGCTTGCAACCGCAGGATAAACTATACACGATTACGTTCGTAATAATGCAGGCAAATTATTATGAAAATGTCTGCAATGAGTAGCGAATAAAAGATGACAATACAAAAAATATAAAAACACTTGCACGTTAACAATCAGTTCATTATCAGTATTTAAAAAAATGAGGAATACTACTGTGAAAAACTCCATGTAAAACTATTTATTTAAATAGACTACATTTCACTCGATTGTGGATCCACAAAAACAAACTATTGATTGACTTCAGCAGTTATTATCCAAACTGCATCAAATATAGTTTTCTTTTCTACACGTCTTGCTGTTGGATCATTCTTGGATCATTCTTGGAACCTCCGCTGACAAGATATATCTCTGACAATACCAGGTACAGCAAAATAAAAGATTCTTGTGCTAAACAACTTCATACACAATACCCTGACTCTGGCCAATCCAGCACTCGTTCAAACCTTCAGAAGCAGAGAGAGCGAACTTACCAACTGTTAGAAGGTCCCATTTGCTAAACTAAGGTTTCTAACAAAAACGAAACAATTAGGCCAATAACATCAAACCTAACCGAGTCTTTCACCACCAGTATCTCATACGGGCTTTATAATTTTGTTACTGCTTATTGTCATCGTATTGTGTTTTTGGTGTTTACCTTATGACACTTATTCGAGGTTACACCCTCTCTACTGCTGCCAATTAGATCAATAAGATAGCACACCACACGGCTAGCAGGAGAGCGACTAGAAGCAATACAAAAATTATACCAGTCCGTGATTTTGTCAGGCGAAAATTACAAGAACGTCAGGAATCACCCGGTGTTTTCAACAATTATTCAAACCTGTAACTGAAACAAATAAACCTCTTCTTACTCAACTTGAACAAAATAGGCGAAAAGACTAGAAAAACCATCAACACTTTTACAAGATCTTCCAGGTAGAATGCCTCAACTAGTAAAAACTAATACTAAAGAGCAAAAATACTGACGAAGAACTAATCGAAAAATTACGTAATAAATTTAGTGAAGATGCTTCAAAAGCAGTCGATAAAACTAGTCCAAGTGAGTTTCTAGCTCTTGTTGTTACGATTTATAAAAATAGGAAGAAAACATGTTAAAACTAATATATGGAAAATATAATTTCAGGATTCAACACTGGGCTGATGTGTTTTATAAAATAATACCAACAAAAGTCTAATCGACAAAACAAACTTATCATATATCGGTTTCATCGGTGCGGTAAACGATGCGTATGGTCAATTTGAAAAACAAAAACAGTACAATATAGGAAAAAGGAAACAAGCAACGAAAAAAAGATTTAGAAAAAAACAGCAGAAAACACAAGAGAAGGGAATTCTTCTATCTGTTAAAAAATTAATTGATAAATTTAGACCTGGAAATTCTGAAAAATTAGAGATATGGATGATGATCAATGGGTCAAATCTACTGCCGATGATATTAATTATTATTTCTGATATGTTACAAAAGTATCATGGACTTAAAGAAACTGTTTATTGTAAGATGATCTTTAGAATTCGTAACCATAAGGCTAGATTTAGTAAGTATGATCCAGATTTTTCAACGTTTTCTGCAAAAGTAGATCTATCTAAAGCAAAAGAAAACATGGAGAATATTATGATCCAGATGATGATCCTCCTGGTACTGCTGGAAGTGATATTCCAAGCACTGCTTGATGAAGTGGTCTTATTTCATGTCCTAACAATATTCTCGATGATTGGAGGTAAACGAGCTGGAAATATAATTCTCCAGAAATAGTTAATGAAGCAGCTGATACTTGTCAACGATTATTTACAGGCCGTATCATAGATATTAGAGTTTATAGACTTCTTATCGATGAAATCGTTGATGCCTATCATAGTGACTAACTGTCGCCATGATTAGATACATGGATAACAAATATGATGATCATACACAATGCTCAACATGGACTTGTAAAGGCCAGTTTGATAACTTCACGATAGCCAACCTATAAGGTAACTGACGGTGATGGATTTGGTGATGTTGTTTAGGGTTTGTTTAGAAGTATATTCACAAAAGCAATACCGATCGCAAAACAATTATTAATGAAAGCTATTGACGTTCATCGTGTAAAAGATTCTTGTGCTATTGTTAATATTGCCGGTAAAGCGTTTTCGGCAATCAAGGATAGATTAGCGCGATTAATACGACGAAAACCACAGCCTCCGTAACTACCAAGCATTGAAGTGATGCCTGCAAATGTTAGTAAAAAACACCAACCAATTAACGGATCAGATATTAGCAGCCTTGGCTGTAAACACACTGCGTCCAGCAGCAGAACAAAAATAATTGCTAGTGTGATAGCAGGAAGTGGTCTTTGTGTCATCTTGACTTTATCAAGGCGACCATGATTTTGATCATGACATTTATAATAAAGATGTTTAAACGTGCATAAGACCCAGTTGTCGACATGGACGCATCAGTTCTAAAACATGAATACGTGCGCGATTATTAAAATTATTCGTACGATGCAAGACAACCAAATCAGCTTCGAAGGACCGAACTTCAAGTTCAGGATACAAGTAGACATTTCTTACCCATTACCGGCGGGAACAGCACTAAATTGATAATTGGAGCGGAGATATAAAAAATGGAAAAGGTCTAAGCCTTCCAGGGATCCCCCATTAGTACATAAAAGGTTTGAGACTTCCAAATTACACCTATGTGAAATTATTAGTTACTCAATGCTGCCAAAAACTTAAAAATAAAAGACTTTAGACGGATTTTTATGTGAGATCAGTCACCTTCCAGACCAAACAATATTGAAACCGGTATCATTACTCTCGATAATAGCACTAGTGTATAGTGGAATTGTTTATTTCGATTCGTACGGGTCTCGAAACAAAAATCTAGCTGAATTTCACAAGAGAGTGTAAGAAAGCATTAACGATGAATTACTAAATCTTGTAAATGTGGGTCCAAAGACGTGATTGTATTTCAGGATAATCAAGGAAAATAAAAACGAGTAATCTTTCATTGCAGGATATGATCGTCAGAATTAATGGAGTTACCGAAAACAGTATCGTCTTGTTTGTTAATAACAGAAAAAAATTAAACCCGGTGTTCTCATGTCAACGATATTGGATAATATTCGTGCGCGAGTACAAAAATCCGGTGATACAATGACATGCAAACTCATCATAAACGTAAATAAAATAATCGTACTTGGAGATCCAGTATCAGACAAGGACGCGGCAACAAAAAATATGTAATCACAGTAGACAATATATTTTCTACCTTGCATACCGAGTGTGACATTCATGTAAGCTTGTTTGCAAATCTTCGTATAAAGTTTGGAAAAATTGATGAAATCGCAGATAATTTATTTGCTACTCCGTTGACGGTTGCCATGAAACTTTCTAAAATCAAGACGAGCATTTCACGAGTGAAAAAACACAAGATAATATTATAAATGACTTTACTGCTAATACTGAAAGGTTTCATAAGGTTAAAATACCACATAAACAAATTAGCAATACCGTGTACTCGATACAGTGGGGAGTTTTCGCTTGGGCAAACCAAAATAACACTGTCTAAGTTACTGCTGCTGTTCGAGGTATATATAGATTAACGGTAATTTAATCTGTAGAGTTTACCGTGTCATCAGGTATATCTACTGGCGTTAAAAATGTCAGTTCAATAATAGAAAATTTAGCCATTGAAAAATTTCGAATAACACTCACCAGTGATAATTTATCATCAGCGTCGCTTACATAGTATGTAGAATTTATAATTAATTTAAGTTCATAATTACAAACAAAGTTAAACAATATCATTGCCTAGTACACAATAATAAAAAAAATCGCAGTCGTGTAGCAAGTTCACGCAAGGAAATCATTAAACAATTTGAAATACTAAGTCAGTTTGTATCTGATATGGAGTATATAAACCAAAGAGTAAGTCAGGAAACAATTGCTTATTCTGAAGACGCAAATCGTTTTAAAGAACGATTTTTAAATGCATACTGAATAACAGAAGCTGCTCTACCGAATGTTAAATTTTCCGGATATAACGTCGACAAACTAAACAAATCCGTCAATGATACAATCAGAGTTTTTCTCTAACATGCTCGAGTCATGCGAGTGTGTTTTGTTTGTTTGTTGAATTTCGAATATACTAATCCAGGCCCCAATGAAAAAAAAAAAACAATTTGCACGGCTTGTATTTTTTCTTTTTCGTAATTATTATCGCTGAAAATATCTAAATGAAACAAACAACTAGACAGATATAGGAAAATTATGATAATGACTCTTAAAAACAACACCAAAAAAAAAAAACAACCAAAAAAATGTAATTAATAAATAACATTTATTTTATAAGATTTGAAACTCTATCTTTCTACAAAATTTTCTCCATGCGAGATAACTCTCTAAGAGCCTTGCGCGTAGCATTAACGGACTTTTCTCTTTTCAGTTAGTGTATTTAAATATAATCTTTTGCTGAAATGTTTGAGAAAAAATGAATTTGGTAATATTGTTTGCGACATAATATCCGAAAGGCCGGAAAATATCAAAATACTAGCCATCTGCATTCATGGATTCAAATATCATTTCTTGACTGTCTCGGTCATTATAGATTTAATACGTCTTGCAATTTGTGAATTCTTCCCTTCCCGACCTTATATATAAATTTGACTGTGTAATAACTCGTGAATTAATGAGCCAGTTATCGAAGGTTATCGTCGATTATTCCCAAAAGCACTCCAAAATACCTATGACAAAACTCAATTTTCTTTCCGGCAGTACATATTAGATAATCAATATTAATGACAACGCCGACTGCGTTTTGCGTGCATGATCACGAGATGCTACATAAATTGCAATGATAGGATGATTTACAAATTCTTTTTGCTCCATTTGTTTATAATACTATTTGTCTAAATTATAATTTGTCTTTAAACCTAGCTATATAATTTTCAGGTATTTTTAAAAAAAATAAAAAATACTAATCTTATCGCTATCATTATTTTCAGAATAAAATATATTGTACAATCAGAAACAGTGTGTATTATTCGTGACAAGCGTGATCCTATTTTTCTTTTTTAAAAAATAGCTGTGTTAAGTAAAACTTTAAATGTTGACTAGTATTGATAAACCATATTACGAAAAAGTTATCCCGCAACCGCTCTTTTATGGAATTTATTATTTAAATGATAAACCCGATATTAATGATCTTGCACGAAGGACATTTTCAGCATTAAATTGTGTAGCGGAACGAGTAATTGAAGACTTTACAAACGCGAATGTGGAAATCGGTTAACTGATATAATATACATAAAAAGATAAACGAGTGGGCTGAATTAGTAAAAGATTCTGGAGCTTTATTTAATGAAGTATCTAGGTCAGAAAAGAACACTTTAATTTCCACTAATAGTAAAAACAATAACGGGATACATTTTATACGATTCGAAGTAAAACATAAGAGGATCTCCATTAAATATCATTAATCACAATGCGCATGCGTAGACTGAAACAGTAACAATATCTCCACAAGATCGAACCGTAAGATTTTACCAAGGAAATATGTTGTTTTTCTTTTAAATTCACGAAATCAGTAAAAACGATCCTGTATTCGTATGGCTATTTAAAAGTTCGGATGAAGACCAATATAATCAATATGTAAAACATAACGGCAAAGTGTACCGTCTAGAAAATATTGAGGAATTGCGAAATAATTGCTTCATCGTTCCGTCAGTTGCAGCTCACTTTGTAGGAGAGAAAAATTCATGGTAGCCAACAAGATTTGAATTTCGTGAAGCTGTGCAGCTAAGCTACTGTGTTTACGGACTCGGTGCATTGTGGAATACTAAGCATGAACACAGCGATGTTATCTCGATTGACATGGTCGTGTGTTATCCTGGAAGTGTTATTGGCTACAGAGAGTGATCTGAATATTTTAAAAGATTTGGACATCCCACACAATAAATGACAGCTAAGCTGCTGTGTTTACGGACTCGGTGTATTGTGGAATATTAAGCATGACCACAGCGATGTTATCTCGATTGATATGGTCGTGTGTTATCCTGGAAGTGTTATTGGCTACAGAGAGTGATCTGAATATTTTAAAAGATTTGGATATCCCACAACATAAATGACCAGAGTATCGAGAAAAGGACCACTACCTGATTTTGATATAACTAGATTCGCTCGTATTTTATCATTTGAGTTTGCTAAGGGGATTCATCCGATCTGTTATGTTTGATTTGGTAGACACATTTTATAAAACTTTGGGTGCCAATAATTTTATTACGATATATACTCAATTGTAAAATATTGATATTGTTGGTTTTAAGTGAGGCAATTACATCATATCTGAAGCGGATCGAACTTTGGCTACCACGGCCTGAAGATGATAAACTGCAAAGATCTCGATAGAAGAATAATCGGTAAATTTACTCAAGGTGGTGCATATGATCATAAACGACATTATACATGATTAAATTTAGATGATGCTGAATATGATTTTATATGCAACGTTGAGAGATATATTTGTAAGTCGAGAAAACGCTTACTTGTCTAACGGATTACGCTTATCTACAATTATTGGTTATATCGATGATATATCTCCACAGATCATCAATAATCGCTTATGTTTATATAAACTTATTATCGATGATAAATAGATTCCCAACCATTGCAGTCAGAGTGGCATCGGATTCATTATGTATCGAAACACAATTATAAAAATTATTGATTCAATTTACTGCTCATAATGCATCGTGGGGTTCGTGGAGAATAAAACAAGAAATATTATATAATTATTCTGAAACCGCAGATGTTGAAATCAAAGATAATCAGATAACATAATTATCGTCTGCGCCATCTGTATCCGATCAAGTATCTAGACATAAGACTGTTTATCTAAATGTACCTGTTGGTTGCGCTCGGATTTTTTTGTGTTAACTCTTACCCACAGACTTGCGAGATAAATAAAGTCATGTACTTATCACGCGTTCTGTCGATACAACAGGGATAAATGGACTCCTGGTCATAAGGAACACTGACAACAAAATGAGCATACCGAATAGTTTTAGGCGGTGGTATATAAATTCGCCATATCGTCCGTCGTGATAACCAATCGGCAGCAGCAGCATGGGTTACATCTGCTGCAGCCACGAGTCTACTAATCGCTGCTCTGTCTCTCCAATATCTTCTTGGGTTATAACAAATCAATTTGATAATATTAATTCATAGTCCTTCATACTAGTTTTCCTTTCATCACAGATTTCACCTACCAATTTGCTAATGATTCCTTGAATAATTTGTTTGAATGGCATTTAACGCGTGAATTAATTTTACATCTGCAATATGTCTATCTTGCAAGTTTTTACTTTTTTTAGCTACATCATGAGTGTGACACACTTTATCAATGTCATTTATCGGATATTCACCTGGTTTTGGTTGATCTTGATTATCAAGTCGAATATCAAGTCTGGTTACTAAACCACAATAACTGTATCCTGGAAGGTGTTCTTCTCCTGGGTATTTAGCCCACGGAGTCCCCGGTACTTGAAGTAGCGATATCACCACAAATGTCCCTTGACTTGTCAAGGGTAATAAATTTGTATTTTCTTTACCCCATGGCACAAATTAACCTGTACGTGCACGTTTTTTATATTTTGTTATTATTGTTGCTAGCATAATCGTAGGATTATCAATGATTATATTAAATTGCCAAATTTAGCATATCTCACGGTTTCTCACCTTGTCCAGGGTCGAATAAATTTCGTTTTCCTGGAACGTTGTCCATTAAATGCTTATGCATGTATAGAACATTGCAAGTATGTCTCTATTCGATATTCCGCTCAAATGATTCATTAATAAAAATTGTGATCGCAATTTTGCATAATAATAATCACAAAACAACATAACTATTAGATGATGTTACTACAATAAAAACACATCACATGTGACCATGATTCATCTGCCGACGGTATCCGTACACTGGAGTGTGAGCATAATCATTTGTAATTCATTAGTGGTGCCATACAGTGCACTGCAGTTTGCAATGACAATCAACAAGTTCATCAATGTATCAATATTTTGCTGAAATGTCTTGAATGTTATCACGGTAAAGGTGCTGGTTGTTTATACTGTTAGTAGCATACATGATGCTCCTTGTGGGGAGCAAGACATTTCGATCCCAAGAAAAAAATAAGAAGGGATTTGCACAATGATATCTAAATTAACGACCGAATTTTTAAATTGTTTAGCTGAAAGGGGCAAAATGGAGATCACTGGAATTCTTCTTCCTGTTTTACGCAATCTAGCTTTGAAACAATGTTTCTTTTTTGCTTCCGTTTACATTTAAGTAATGATGAATGTATTCCCAGTTCGTTTAGTCATGAGCACAATGTAGTATGACGAGCTATAAAGTGGTCATTTGAAGCAATTAATGAGAAAAGCCATTAAATACCTTTCTGTTTCTTACACTGTACATGTATGCAAAAGCTAGTATATATTTTTAACAGTTATTTGTATTTGCTAAAATGATTGGTAGTATACTTGGTCTTAGAACCGCAATGTATTATTTAGTTAATTTAGTCATGTATTTTGCTCGTCCGTCGATTCGACGAGGTCCTCTCTTGTCATCCGAAGGTTGGAGGGGACGGTTCTGCTCTCGAGATAATCCGGACATGGATATGGACTACGATGATTACATACTAATTTCACCGATGATAGAAGTGAAAATCATTAAATGTCTTAAATGATTTTCAAGATAGAGAAACCACTTGGAATAACTATATTTAATGAATATTTCAAAGAACATATCCAATTTATTAATTCCTGCCTCATTCTTTTAATATAATGTTTGAGATAGGTTTCATCAATTATAAGATTGGTTATTGAGCATATATATATATATATATATATATATATATATATATATATATATATATAAATGAAAAAAACTGACACGCTACAGTGCAAAACTAGAATCACTCTAGCCTGTCAGTTTTTTGCATTTATCTTAACCAATCCCTGACAAACGTGATCCCTTCTTGCTGGATCCAGTGCATTTGAAAGGACTGTTATATGCCATATAATTTGTATTCTTTCTTTCTATATATATATATATATATATATATATATATATATATATATATATATATATATATATATATATATATATATATATATATATAAGATGCATTGCAACTTCTTCTTAAGAATTAATGGAACAAACGAAATGAAAAAAGACTTCTTTTGTTCCGTTTATTTCGTAAAATGTCGTTACCAACTAAAACTACGCGGAGTTATCTTATGGTGTAGTATTCCAAGCTGGTATTATAACACCTGACTGAGATCAATGTGCCTCTTCAGAACTAACTGAAAGAAGAAATTATTTCATGTTGGAAACATTCTTTCATATACAAAACTTTCACAAAACGTATAAATATATTAATATATGAATATTAATATAGATATATTAAAATTTGATAAACAAAATCAATAGGATAAGGCTCGCGCATCAGCTGTGGTATTCTATATAAGTTCCCATTTTTGTTAAAACATTTTTGCATGTATTACTCAAGTTACTTTCATGTTCATATAAATAATCAAATATCTTGAATAAAATAAGTAAGAAACTCAGGTCGCACTAACTATATGTACTAGTCTAAATTGTTCACACCTAGGTTTATAACACAAAACATGTTTAAAAATATTTTGAAAAGAGAAACTATAAATGAAATTTACATTTACAATATACTCGATACTTCCAGTTTTAAACATTTTTCCTTAGATTAAAATTATTTTTTTTTTGCATTGCATAACTACTGTCATCGATGGCAGCTGTTGAATTATGTTTGATTCCATATAATTAATCACCAAGTCTTTTGTATTTGCCTACACTGTTCTACCGGCCTCTGAAATTTCCATTCATTATATCTTAACCTTTTTGATCGAGACATTTTCAGTTGCAAGTGAAATAAATTATGTGAACAGTTCAAAACATGATATGAAGGGAATGATTAGATTCATTCCACTATGTGTAACTCGTGATGTGGGTAAAATTGTGAAAAGAAAGCAAAAGAACAATAGAAAATAGAATATCTTTAACATAAAAAATAAAGTTTAAACCATCATATCTAATATATTTTTCTGCCATTAAGAAACAAACACAAAATTATTAATCATCACAGCACTGTACTAAGGATTAATTATAACGATGTAAACTCACTAAGTCATGCATTTGTTAGTAAACAAAAACAGATTAGAAACCAAAACGAGTATAAGAACTTGATTCACGTTTGTTATTAGCGGAAACTTTCATATGCCCGTGATTTCTTTATAGACGCAATTCTGACGTCCAACACACACATTTCAATCAGATTGTTATGAGTTACTACCCTTAAGAATTCATAACTCGTAAAACATTAACATAAAAATATAGTAGAATATTATAATCCTTTGTACAATTCCATTTAAAAATGTTAAAATCTTAAACATTATGGATTGTTTTCCCTTCATATTTCAAGATCGGAATGGTTAAATGTACGTACCTTATTGTAACAATGTGTGTCTGTATTAGAAATACGGGAAGAATAAGATTCGGGTACCCGTCACTTTTTATCACTACTTTATTAGATGGCTCTTTGAAAAAGGGTTATAACTTAATCAAATTTAACCGAATAATTTGCAAATGTTATCATGAAACTACATAACATGATTAACAACTTAACATAGATTTGTTGGTTATATTGAAAGCTGTCAACATGTACTGGACTAGTCAGTGAAAGCCAGTCGAAGGAACGAATGGGCAGATGGAAACGGAAGTAACTCAATATGCCTATTGCTAATGATTCAAGGACTGTACTAAAACATCGGAAAAAATACCAAATTCTACAGGGTGCACGAATGCCACTCACCTTCACAGGTAGATTGCTTTATGTCGCTTCGAATCGTCTGCAAGGCATTAAAACTACTGACGGTAAAGGCGTGAGCACTGTCTGAAGCAATTCCTGAATAATAAGATCGAGAACAATGGCAAAGTGACTCGTTTGAGAGAATTTGCAGATGACAGACTAATTATTGTCAGGTTTCATATTCACGTATTAACTTGTGTACACTGTGAAATTTTGCTAATGAAATAAGATTGTTTTTAAATAATAGCACCGAATCAAAGACATATTTTTAATTTAAGTATCTACTGAAAGCTGGCTAGTAGTGCTTTGTGTACACCTTTACTCAAATACGGTATTGATACTTGTAAACTATGTAATGCTAATCTGATGCATCACTTCACAAATAAAAAAAAAATCAATCAAATTATTCTTAAATTCATAGTTATGACTTTTTAGCGATGAAAGTGACTTACAAGTATTAATGACAGCCATTTTAGACAGCTTGATATTCAGCCGAAAGAAATAGTCTGCACTAACTGTGTAAACTAAAGGTTAAACATCAGACCTATCGAGACAATCTCGCTTTTAAATTCCATGTCGTACATCATTTGCTCAGCTTCGTAACAAAGCATAACTCTACCACTCAATCACTGAACATGAACAACTACCACACTTTTATACATAAACCCTTGCGAGTTGAAAGCTGGGACGATAGTGCAAAGGTTATACATTATGTTTACTTTTTCTTTTCTTGCCAATTGAGGACACTGCATCGACTCACCGTTTATTTCGTTTTTGTTGATTTGACTTCCGACTCCGATGGATATGATATGTATCCCCTGAGTTTTCAGATGTTGAGCAGCAGTCAATGTGTTGTTGGTATTAGCTGAAGCGCCATCTGTCAGCACAATCAAGAAATTGGGAGCATCATCACGTGCTCCATGATTAGCCGCAAAGCTTGTTTGGCCAACGAATTCCAGAGCTTGATCGGTGTTAGTACCTCCCTGCATGTAGGAAACTCTCTGGATCTGACTCAGAAGTTGAGCTTTATTGGCATATGAATTAAGGTAAAATTCGTTTCGGGGGTTGTTTGAAAAGGTCACCATGCTCACTTGGACTTGGTCCTTTCCGATGCTAAAGTCATTTACGACCCTGGACACAAAGTCCAGTTGCTTTTGAAAATTCGAAGCACCCTCACTGGTAGAAGCGTCTAATAGGAAGACGATGTCAGCCTTTTGGGTTGAACTGCATGCTGAAACGCACAAAATGTTCAACACGTATTTATATTGGGAAAAATCGAACCTTTTTATATCAACAAATCAAGGTCTGTATCTAAATATATGGAACGCACATTTTTTGTCTCAAAACCATCCTTTGAGATGAGCAATCATCAGATTATTTATAAGCTGGGCAATACTAGAGCTTCACATTTTATGACTACAGTTAGGTGTAAATATGAGATTCGTAACATGTAAATGCATTTTAGCTCTCCTAACTCTTTAGACTTCACATAACATTTTAGCTGTTACAATTTTAAACATTTCAATACTGAATTATGATACTAAGCCCTAAACAACCTTAAAGGAGAACGATATACGGGGGTTGTCTCAAAAGGACAAAATGTTGAATTGGAATTGGTCCTTCCCGATACTAAAATCGTTTTTGACCATGGATAAAAAGTTCAGCAACTGTTGGAAATTATTAAATATGCATTAAAGTTTGGGATAAACCTTTCCATTTGATTATGTTTCCAAAATCTCTCGATGGAATCTGTTTATACAAGGGACGTCTCATTATGGTGCAAACAGCTCATTCTTGAACTCACGTGCTTACTCGCTAACTTTGAGTAAATGTAACGTTGTCTTGAGCAATGCAATACCTTGCCTTCTTGTTGGATATAGAGCTCTAGGAATCTTTCAGAAGGCGTCATTACATTTAGATGTCTGTGTGTGGTGGCAATATCTAAAGGCGATCATTAATTGCATGTCGAAGATGATTGGAGGCGCTAACTTTGTGTATGAAACATGCTAACAGTTTGATGAATTCTCAGTTTTCTTCACTCAAAACAACTAGGTTATATCCAATAGTACCAAAAAAAAAAGAAAATACCAAAATACCAGATGATTACATTTATATGTAGGAAGGAAACAGTAAATATTGAAAGGTTACTTACTCTGACACGCTGCATAGGTGAGCTCAGATTTAAGTTGTTGTAATGCATTAAAGTCAGCAATTGCCAAAGCATGAGCATGATCCGTTGCTATGGTTTCAAGCTCACTGTGGACTATGCGAGACCCAATACCAATGGCAATAACTTTCGTGTTATTTTGGTGCTTGAGTAGCTCTGCCTGCACCTTGGTTTTGGCTGGTTCAGTGGACTGTCCGTCGGTGATGACGACAACAATATTCGTTGCGTTTTCTCTACCGCCGTGGGATGGTTTAAAACTATTATTACGTACGTACGCTAGTGCCTCGTCTGTTTGTGTTGTCCCACTATGATATACAATACGAGAAATGGCGGACAAGAGAGTAGCTTGGTCTTGGTATCTATTAAGAGGAAATTCCTCTTTAGCATGAGAGCCGAATGTTATCACACTGATCT
Source organism: Unio delphinus (assembly GCA_029339505.1). Lineage (NCBI taxonomy): Eukaryota > Metazoa > Mollusca > Bivalvia > Unionida > Unionidae > Unio > Unio delphinus. Next base: position 503,504 of record JAQISU010000162.1, read on the forward strand.
GCACGTTCTGCGGACCAATCTGGAACTGGTAAGCAAAGTCCCGTACGAAATCAAGCTGTTTCTTGAAATTAGCTGTACCTTCACTGGTCGAGGAGTCGAGGACGAACACTATGTCTGCAGGCGTGCTCCCACATTCTGAACAATCATAAATAAATAGATAAATAGAAGATAGACTGACATTGTAATTATGCTTAAGTGGATTTAAAGTGTGTGTGTGTGTGTGTGTGTGTGTGTGTGTTCTGATAAAAATGGTACCATCAGTCCATTCTCAAGTCACTCAGTCGATATGAGCAATGGTTTGAATCACTATGTATCATTAAAAAACCAAGAATATCCGATATTTAACGTTTGTAATTTGTATGTTTCATACCGCTTTTTGCCTATGTTTCATACCTTCTGTTAGACATATCCATATGGATCAACAGTACACTACTCAAATAAAGTAAAATGAAGCAGTCAAGCCACAAAAACTGAATAAAATGACAAAATCCAATCTGCATATTTATTTATAATCATCGTTATATCACAACGTTGATATGTTTATTTTCTGAATTTTTTCTCGATGACATTTCTTTGATTTAGATAGTAAATAATAGTAACCATTACTTGATTATCTGCCAGAAGGGCACACTATTTCAGACCGTAGTGAGAACAGCCATACTTTAAACGTTTGTGACATCTTTCGTTCCATAGGATTATATGCATGCAAAGAGAACGTTTCCAGACAACGTAAAGCAAAGGTTTTAGTCAAAACCAAACAATACAAACAGTTAAATTGTGAATAATTTAACTTTAAATATTTGAAACTTTAAAAAGACAATTCATAATATGTTCAAAGATTTATCAAAGCTGACCAAGATTGGATTTCCCATCCAATAGCTGTATCATACAATATTAAACTTTCTTGTAAATGAATCTAAAAACACGATGAAATAAATATGATAGTCCAAAACCTCTTATTTAAAACAAATGCTAATAGTTATACCTATCAAATAGATTTATGACTTTTAAATTATATCTTAAAAAGCATATTCCACAATACTATAAACTAAGAACTTTTAATATTCGCTTTGGGTAAAAATACTTAATTTTTTTTGTAATAACAAATATAAAATATACAAAATAGAACGTTTTGTCTGCATGATACTATAAACTGAAAACTTTTAAAATTCGCTTTGGGTAAAAAGACTTAATGTTTATTGTAATAGCAAAAATAGAATATACAGATATAAAATATACAAAATAGAACGTTTTGTCTGCATGAAACACGCATGATCACTGTTAAAACGACGTGCACTGGGTCGATTTTCTACATTACCATTCAAAACACCTTTTCGAGCCTGTGCATGCGTGATCGTGTGTGTGTGTGTGTGTGTGTGTGTGTGTGTGTGTTTTACCTGGATTTTGAGTTGGTTCTGGCTTGTCTGGAATGAAAATGTTTACAAATTATTTACAAATTACAACATACGCAAGCAATCTACAAAATTATGTATAATTAGGAATTTCATGCTAAACTTGTTGCTACTCATACACTTACTAGCTATATATTTACTAGTCACGTGGACCGCTCTGGAGCCCTAAGTGGTTAGAGCGTCCGTCTGGATGTCGTGGTTGCGAACCACGGCCAAGTAATACCAAAGAATGGTACTAGCAGCTGCCTCGTTTGGAGATCAGCAGTAAGATTGAAGTGTTAGGACTGGTCGGTGTCAGGATAATGTGACTGAGTAGGACATGATGCTACATGTCTGCGGTATGATGCCTCAGTGTTTATACATCACTATAAACGGTCACACTGCTGAAAGCTGCGGTTTTGTCAAAGCTGCATTGCAAATCTAAATCTTGCCCATACCCACACGATTACTAATCCTGTACTTAGTATTCGTGTATTTACTGTTCATACATTTACTTGTCATATACTTCATATAAACTTAGTACTTATGTCCTCGCTAGTCACGTACTTGCTAGTTATGCACTTACTAAGCACACTTATTAGTCATACACTCAGGGCCGACAAGGAGGTGGGGGCGACCAGGGCCCGAGCTGTATACTGCTCTATTTACTATTGATAAACAAAGTAGTAAAATAATAACCGATCATGTTTTTTCTAGATATATTGATTTGCTGAATCGTTTATACTGTGACACTAAGATTAAGCTTACCAATCATAATTGCCCTGGTAACGTACTTATTATTCATATCCTTACAATTCCTATACTTGCTTGTGATATATTTACTAGTCATCCACCTCATATATTCGACATACTAGTCATTTACTAGCGTTAGAATTTATCAGTGATATACTTACAAATTACCTACTAGTCATGTTCTTGTTATTCACATACTTATTAGTAATATTTTCAAATTATATTGCAGATGTAGATGATTTAGGTTCTTTTCAAATTCACGATTACTGAAAGTAAAGGATATTAATAATAATCATAGTCTCGCATTATGATATAGACATCTGGCCATAATCTTGCATTATTATATAGACATCTAAACATAGTCTCGCATTATGATATAGATATCTAACAATAGTCTCGCATTATGATATAGACATCTAACCATAGTCTCGCATTATGATTTAGACATCTAACCATAGTCTCGCATTGTGATATAGACATCTGACCATAGTCTCGCAAGATGATATAGACATCTAACCATAGTGTCACAGTATGAAAGATTCAACTAACCAGAGAGTCTCAATATGACAGATACATCCAAAACAAACTGTTTAAATCATATCTTTAAGAAAGACAAAATATAGAAAATGTATATATCGAGCTCGTATAAAAACGACATGAGGTAACAATATTGTGCCACTTCAAGGGTGATATCTTTTTTCATACGTGGCATCTATGTGAAACTGAAATAGTAATAAAAATGCTTATCGAAATACATTTGTTTTAAAAATGTTTGAGATTTTAAAAACATTATTTTCCGAGATATCTATTTATATTTTCCTTTCAACTTTTAATAGAGCACAGAGTACATTAGTTATTTTAAACTAGTTTGTATATAGATAATTATAGACGTGTACAATTCGTATTTTACACGTCGTAGTCTCAAAACATAATATTATTTGCAACACAAACGAATGCCAAACACGACAAAAACATACATAATGGATACATTTTAACAGTTTATATTAAGTGAGTTCTGTATACTTTTAAGCTGAATGAATATATAATATTCAAAGAAATTTTCCACGCATGTTGTAATGCCTTAAACATGTCGTTATATTTGGTTGACTCGAATCTTTCTTTATCCCCATGAAAATAGTCAACCACAATAATTTCAAAGTATGTTAACATACTTCCACAAGCGGTTTCCTTCAGGTCTGCTTGTATAGTATGTAGAATGTCAAAGCTCCCGACGGTGTGGACGTCGTTACGGTTGGATGCGATATTCCCAAGTTCGTACTGGTTGAGATCACTACCGATTCCCACACTAATGACCTTGACCCCGGATTGCTGCAGTCGGTGGGCTTCGGTTATCGTCCTACTCATGTCGTTGGACTGACCGTCCGTCATGACTATGGCAATATGAGTCGTGTTAGCTCTTGCGCCATGCTGAGAATTAAACTGAGAGTTATGTGCATACTGAAGTCCATTATACGTTGCCGTGCCTCCACCAGAGTACGTCACGGTCTGTAGCTTGGAAATGAGATCCATTTTGTCTGAATATCTGAAAACAAGGAAGAAAACGTAATTAATTTAATGGAACAATACAAGGCGTTGTAAAATTAAATCAATCGTGAAGCAACCTCAACCTTGAGTTTACATAGAACAATAGTCATAAAATTTGAACTCATGAAAATAACTTACAATAAACCCGAGAAACTGGACGATGTATGAGTTCCAAATGCCTCTAAATATCCATGTGGTTCAATGACATCTCGACATGGATATCCATGTTTACATTTTGTATGTAATGTTTCATTTCTAAATATAACGCCATGGGTGTACCTAGTAGTAATTCAGTTTTAGGACAGATTGTATATGAGCATACTTGCTTACATAAAGTTGTCATCTGGTACCTACTTGTATTAAATACGTCTGCCAAAAAGAACCAATTAAGTCTAGTTTATTTGTGTATTATATCAATGTTCAGTAGCAACCAAAACGTAACTTAAAATTTCAGACATCAAGTTTAATTATTGTTTTAAAGGTTATTCAAGTACTGCTAAACAGATAGGATATGTATACAAATGAATTATTCAGACAGTGGTCGTCTTCCTAAATTACTATTAGCACCTTTCCTTATATAAGTTTGTACAATATAAGTTTGTATAAATTGGTTAATACACCCGCCTTTGCTGCCTTGACTCCTAATATAAGTAGCATTGCAACATTTTCGTCTTTAAAACTTGTCATACTTTTAGTTCATTTCTGTGGAATAAATGCTGGAAGTAGTTCTGTTGGTCTGGTCTATACCCAGTATTTATAAACCATTGTTAACTGCTGATTTCTTGCTGTTTTTATCGCAAATTTTGAAATATTTTATTACGTTCCGCAAATTACATTTTCGTGATAGATGATCTAGTCAGGAAAACTTGCGAAAAGCAAATCACGAATAAATTACCCATATACAGTATGTGGAAATAAATATTGGAAGAACTGGAATGAATAACATTACGTAAATTGTACGGAATGTTCTCTTTTAATTTTTTGTTAGATGTCGAAGTGGTTTGATTACAAAGTGGTTTATATTTCCATCTCTGATGGTTTCTAGAGCAATAAAATCACCATAATTTATTGGGAAAAATACACAATTTCAGAATTATTGGGACAAAAACATTCCTACAAAATTAATCACACTGAATCTAAGGAAAATATTACTTTTTTACGTCTTTTAAACGTTCTTGATTGCTTCACCCTAGCTTGTAAAGGTTGACCGTGTTTTCCCACAAAATCAAACTGAAAAGTTTCTAAAAGATTCCAGAGATTACTGACTCACTCGCAAGAACAGAAAAGCATAAATTTACTCGATATTCATCATGTTACTTAAAACAATTCACCGAATCCATGTGTTTAGTAAAAGAGCCAAATAACCACATTTTGCGCCGCAATTTTTCTTTGCAAAGGTTGTTTACAGAACCTACTTGCACAACGGCAACATAATGTAAAATTTAAATATTAGGAACCGATCAACCATTAATAGGCCATGCTTTACAAACTCAGTTTTATTAGGATGTAGGGTATTCTTCTACGTTTCCGAATCTAATCCTTTCTTTAAGGAGTTGCCTGTCAAAGAGATTGCAATATGTCAATATTTACAAACCTACTGAATAGGTTGCTACGAAATTTCTCAACCCATACCATTAACATTGTGGGTGGACAGTCGCGGAGCATGCCTGAATAATCAGTAGTAAGTTAGTGTAGGAAATTTAACACTGATGTATGAAAGTAAAAAGAGACATATAGCAGCAAAGTGACATTCTAAATACTCGCCTAGCGAGGCATAGATATTGAAGAGTGTTTAGTACCGGATGTAATAATAGGACAGCAGTCATTTGACAATAAGTAAAAACCAAGTTATGTACATCCGGATGCAGATAAACGACAACACTCGTTAGATAGCATACAAAACGCAAGTTAGGTATATTGGAATGCAATTATATGAGAGTATCGTTAGACAGTAAATAAAACGCAAGTTAGGTATATCGGAAAACAATTATAGGACAGTATCGTTAGAATGTCAATAAAACGCAAGTTAAGTATATCGGAATGCAATTATTGGACAGTATCATTAGACAGTAGGAATGCAATTATAGGACAGCAATCGTTAGACTGTAAAAATAAGCAAATTAGGGATATTGAAATGCAATCATAGGACAGTATCGTTAGAAAGTAAACAAAAAGCAAGTTTTGTACATCAGGATACGTGACTTACGCTTCATCTTACTTGCTAATTATTTAGCTTGCAAATAAATTGATCATTACGACCATAATTATTTCTTTATAAGGAATACAAATTTATATTTGATATAATAATTAGTTTGAAATACGTACAATAGTTAAATAGTTTCAGCTTGTAAAATTAGTACGTAAATGTTAAAAGACATTGGCCGTAGGATCCATGCTTCCTTTTGTGTAAATATGCATTGTACTAGAAACAGTGCATCAACCAACAATGCCATCTGACAGACACGTGCTGAATAAGCCACATACTGTCCACTATTATTTCACGTGATGTTTTAATCAGTTTGACGAATCTTAGAGTTTATATCATGATATGATGACGTGATTGAACCAAATATAAAAGTCCGTCAACTTAATTTAATTTACTTAATTTACTTGCAAACAATAACACCATATTGACTATTGCTACCATACTCTTTCGCCAGATCCGGCGAATGGTAAGCATGTTTATCATTCGTTTTAATATAGACCTATTTATTAAAAACAGATTTGACAAAATTAACACTTCAACCTCATTCCATTAATAAAAATAACGTTATTATAATGAGATTCTAATTAAAGTTTCTGTCAACTAATCAAGAAACATTTACGCGGAAAGGTAATTTTGTAAACATGTGCTGACTTTAAATGATCTCACAATTTCTTTTTTTGTACAAATTGCCGCTTTCTTCCTTGAACGTCATATAGCACATTAAAAGAATATATATATATATATATATATATATATATATATATATATATATATATATATATATATATATATATATATATATATATACGTATACAGTACATAAAAAATTGTACTTACGAGTTGAGATAGAACTCGTTCCTGGCATATGTAGCAAAGGTGACCAGTCCAAACTGGACGTCATTAGGTCCTACAGAAAACTGGTTAATGAAGTCCGTGACAAAATCCAGCATTTTGTGGAAATTGGCTGATCCTTCGCTAGTAGAGGAATCAAGGATAAATACAATGTCAGCTTGCCCTCCACAATCTGTTGGAAGACAAGTTTAAGTCACAACATAGTGTTTTGTGGTCCCTGAAGACGAAGCATAAATCATTCTAATTTAATCGACAAAAACACAATTAGATAAATGTTTCAAGTGTAACTTCATACCTGTCAAGAACGTTAAATTCTGGGAATAAATATTCCAGGTGCTACATTCTTGATAAATGTTTAAAATGTAACTTCATGCCAGAATAAAATATTGAAATCTAGTAAAGAAGATTGGCATATCTACATATGTGCCAAACCAATTGATGACTCAGCAATTTACATACATACTTAGATTTCGTTGTCATTTATCATTTGTACTTGACTAAAAGCAGCAGAAAACGTACCGTAATTTCTAAATGCAAATCACTCAAAGACTTTGAGCGTATTTAACGGATAGAGCCCTGACATAAATATTAAACGTTTTACAAGTGAGACCGACCCGCAATAGCCGTTTGTATACCCCCCCCCAAACGAAATGAAGAAATAAACGATTTCTATACAGATTTCGCCAAGCCCGATTTAAAACTATATTTGACAGAAACCATTTCACTTAAAGAACTTTCAGGTCTGTACAGATGATGTTTATAAAATATAATTTAAAAACAGTGAATTTAATGTTACAGTCCTGTACTTACCAGAATTTACATTGCCTGAAAAGAAAAGTATAGGTTATAGAGAATCACTAGTGTGTATTGATTCTCTAGCTACAATCGAATCCATGTGGGACAAAGCTAAAATATCGGTTGTCGAAAAGATGATTAAAGAATTAGCCAAACTAAAGCATGATATTGAGAATTAAGTTTCTGTCAACCTTCCTACGGAATTTATGTGCGCTTTTCTTCGGTAGCAGATATAACTTCATTACAAGTTGTGAGTTGTAATACAGTAGCTAGTGTATTCTACTAATTGTTTCATTTTATAATTCGAATAACAAACAGACTAAAATGAAAGTTTGAAAAATATTGGAACAGCTTCGTGTTACTTCGCTGCTAAAAACAGCAAAGATTAAAATTGAAAAAGAGAAGGTACTACTCTCATTAACAAAAGAAACCAACATGATTAAAGTTCGGCTACGAATTCTTAGCAAATGACTCACATACGCTAACGAATTCTTAGAAAATGACTCAAATACGTCAACGAATTCCTAGAACCTGCCACTGGAATTTTACAACTGAGCATTGTCTGAAATACAAACTCCACTATAAATAGATTGCACTTTCATTACAAGTCCTATTGCAGCGGAACAGAGTGGAATACAGGGTAAATAACTTCATTAAAAATAAATGCCCTAGAAATTTCAGGGTAGACTAAACAAATAGAAATAACAACGTCTGTGAAAATACGATGACATAGTGCAGCATTTATAAGAGGTTTTTTTTGTTGTAAATTTACGTAATACGTCTGATAAACTTTATCAGAATACAAACCACTGCTAACTGAAGAGTCCTTTATCAAGTTAAATGAGCCTGATGCTAAGATTTCCTTTAACATTTTTTCTCAAGTTATTTCGAAAGGTGGTCCAATCTTACCATTGACGATTATATAACAATATAATATACGATATGATGAAGCGATGTCTAATAAAAAAATTAATATTTCTTTATTTCTTTGAGATGCAATTTATTCAGGTAATTCATTCGTTTAAGATTTTGGTTTTAATGGTTCTACAACTTCCTTATATGACTAGAGCGTTAGCGAAAATTGTGCCAACGAATATATCAACACGTGGGTTTATAACCTGCCAATATTCTCTACATAATGACCATAACGTAATATTTCTTCATTCAGTTTCTCTTTTTTTCTCTAATTTTGTCTTTTGCAAGTAATCCATTCAGACTTCAATTTGATTAATAAGTACTTTTGTATAAGCAGTATATTTTAATTTAAATGTTTTAACTTGTTTCGAATCAAATCAAATGTTCCCTCTTTATCTAAACGTTTCTGAAGTGTGATGTCTATAGGGATCCAAACAGTTACAGAGGCATCTCATGTATTGATAATTTGTAGTTTAGAAAAAAAAATGTTATATATACAACAACATGTTTATTATTCCAAATTTAGCTCAAGCAAATATCTCTAAAATAAAAAGATTTTATTGTCTTTTTTATTATTTTTAAAATAGTTTTAGATAAAGTGCTGCACGATACATCATGGTCATCATTATTACGTAAGGCTGTGTACGGTAAAATAGTAAACTGTTTAATAAAAGCCTGAATATCTGTGTTGATGACAAAAATGTTTATATTCATATCTGACCTTAAAATGAAAAGGTTTAATTTTAATCTATTTTACTAGAACCAATCGACAACTGTCCCGATCGATTATTGTATTTACAAAAATGTCCAAACAAAATGTTATTCTGCGCAAATAAATTTAGCCAAACATAATTAACTATTTTAAAAATAACTAAATATTACGCACACATACATGAAATCTCATTAAACGAGATGTTTGTGAAGGATACGTACATACACATACACTCAATAATCATCGAGTTTGAAGATGATAATTACGTCACTAACTGGTTTGGTTTATGTGAGGCCCTTGAGAGGTCGATAAAGATTATATTTACAAATACATGCACACATATATTCAGGTCTGTGTCGCTTAATTGGAAAATGAAGTTGATACTTACATGTTTGCCCTAGTACATCAAGTAGTATTGTATGAAGAGCGTCAAAATTGGTTACGTTGTACACATACCGGTTGTCAGAGGCGATGCTCTGCAATTCCGTTATTCCGATGCTACTTCCGATGCCTATTGTGATAACCTACATATTTAAAGTAAATCATAAGATTAAAATCAGGACAAAAATCAAAGATAGTCAGTACATAAAAGAAGCAGGTAAATGTCTTTCACTGACGAATGATTTTTAGAAATATTAGATCGCTACTCTAACAGATAAAGGTAAGTGGTTTAGAACATCTGATAAACCTTGTGTGGAAATTGTATTTGCATGTCAAGGTACCAGTAGCGTACAGCGATCTTGAGCAACAAAGCCACATGGACCAGATGTCCTGAGGTGTAAAAATCCTATTGGGCTTTCATCGTCAGCCTGGGAGCCATTTACTTTTAGTATGTCACTGAAAGGTGCATTATTCGTGTGCTCAAGTTTTATTCCTAACCATTAACCTATCTCATCGTTACAGGCATGAGCGTTAGAATTTACTTCTGTCATCAAACATCCCTCGTATTAAATGGATTTGAAAACGAGAGCATCATTTGATATGGAAAACAAGGAGATGCCTCACTATGACTTTTCGGTGTTCATATCAGACATTAATCCTCTGTAACCTGTTTGAAAGCTGATTAGCGGAAAACTCTTAAAGATGCTAGCCATTTGACATACCTTGACAGTCTTGTCATGGAGAAGCTTGGCTTCTGCGGCTGTATGACTCTGATCTTGAGAGTTTCCATCTGTTAGCACGATAACCAACTGTGCTACAGCGTCCCTTCCACCGTTTTCTGGCAAGAAACTTTTTTCTCTGATGAACTTCAGAGCATCACCTGTGTTCGTCGTCCCCTGATTGTATGTAACGTTCTTGATGGCCTGTCGTCAGACATAAACGATTGCATAGTTTTATCATATTTATAAATTATATATCTTTTACCGCTTGTATAGTTCGAATGCGCTGATTCTAGATACAGGCTATGTAGTGCGTGATGGGTCTATTCCCACTCACCCAGGTCTAACATTCATATCATTAGCCCCTTTATACGGGTATGATATGACGACTAAATTAAATAGCGCACTCTGTGCTCATAAACGCAAGGAAGATGTGGCACCATTCCATCTTCCTGGATAAATTAAATCACTGCCATGTAAATAAATGGCAGTGCAAAATAGTGAACATATGACCCTAGTGGCCGGTTTCACTTTAAATCCAACTATTCATTCACAGGCTATGTCACTAATAGCATGATCACTCAGCTAAAAGGCAAATAATGAACTAGATTTATGTTTGTAAAGTACATACGAGCACAATGGAGACCAACTAGTAAAACATTCCGAAAATTCATCATCATCTTTCATCATCTTTATTTCCTTCCATGGAAGATTACATGATATAAGAATAAATCATCTGAATACAATCATTAAAAAGTATTAAACAATAAATATTATTTGTAAAAAAAATAATAAGAAAATAATAATAATAATAATAATAATAATAATAATCATCATCATTTACAAATTCTTACACTATATCAGTCACAGTGTTCTTCAACTGCATAAGTTGCAAGTTTCTGTACTTTATTTGCAGAAGATAGCTGCACACTGCATGACAAAGTATGCTGCATACAAGACTAATATCTTGGAATTTTTGTTGTTGTCGATTACACCTGATGGTAACCTTTGACCTAGAAGATATTGTAATTGCAGCTAATCTTCGGCATTAAATAACATAATGTGCAGACTCAGTGGAAACTTATTCGTTAGGAAATCCCAGAAAGAGTTTCAAACATTTGACATATAAGAACAACTAACACAACAATGAAGTATCGAGTCTGTATTAACACCCCCACATCTAATACACATATCGAGCTGTGTTTTAGGAACAGCAGCCCATAGTTTAGCTACATATGTAAATACCTTAGCGTGTTGTCTGGTTTTAGCCGACTGCCACAGTGAGGCAGGTCGTAAGTATTCGTGTATCGAAGAGAATCTATAAAAATCTGCTTGATTAGACATACGAACTCCCCAGAGGCTATTTTCAAGACCAAAACTTTTTGACCTTACAATTTATTTCCAATTTTGTTTATCTGGAATTTCAGAATGATGCAAATAATCAGTTAGATACCCGAGCAAGTCAAACGTCTTTGAGGTATAACATGAATTTGAAATTAACCCGTAGCTTGACATGCATCCGCTCAAAATGAAGTGAAATAACGCAACGTTAAACATACGATTAGTATGTATATTGTTAGGCATCAAACACAATGTATATAAAAACATCAATTTTCTTCTATCAATTTCGGACTGCGCTGATGTCCATCCTAGCATTCCCAGGGCGATGTCTGATCTTGTTTGTATTGGAAAACCTTGTAAATGTTTGGCAAAATACCTCAGAGTTTTATCCGATAAAGCAAGGTCACTTTTTGAAATGTTACACCATAATTCACTTCCATAAAACATTGAAAAAAATTTACCTTTCTAATTACATTTGCAGCAACCAAAGGATTTAAACCATTTAGTTTAATGCCAATACCATACAGACCGTGAAAAGGTTAGTTTCCTTTATTGCATGCAACGAGTATTGCGTCATGCGACGTCAGCTTTGAGTTAATCCGGTGACCCATGTGTGTTGCCGAATCAGTAACCGGCAAACATGACGGGCCGAGATATCATTTCATATTGATATAATTCTTGTATTGTAAACCGAAAATGATAATGTATGACTTTGTGACACTAAGCTCGAATCGCCACTTATTACTGTAGTCATATGCTATATCTAAAAGCTTTTGTATCATCATCAGCAGCAGAGAGGGTGAATCCTACAACGTTTTTAGACAAAATTTGATTGAAATCCTAAAACGAGCCGTCTTATAATCTTATTTTAACCAAAAAAAGGCGAACCCTACAACGTTTTCAGACAAAAAATTGATTGAAATCTCCCTACGAAATCATTTTAACTAAAAAAATGAAAACGATTTTTTAATCAATTTTGGTCGCAACTTGTTGTCATCCACCCTCTCTGCTGCTATGGGTTAATAATTCTTTTACGATTTTAACCGAATATTTGATCAAGTCCGATACGATATCGTGTCCGAGGATCATGTAGATTTATTGTTGCGAATCCGTGTGGTTTTGACTGAGCATGACTAAAGAAATCTCGAAATTGATTGAAGTCCATATCAGAACACCATGTCTGCCAAATATTTCTAAGAGTATGAGTATCAACTCCGTTGAATACAGACAATAAATTGCAGTTATCTCTGATGACTTTTGGAACCTGAGTGTAGCGTTGAGTGACATATATCACGTCAGTGTTTTTGTGACGCCCACGGGAAAATATTCTAGCAGGATTTTTTTGTTTATCCAACATTATATCGTCGTATACGACTAAATTGTTAATATCTCCATCAATATCATCAATGCTCGGTGCTTCATCGATATCGGTTATAAAATCAATGGCGTTCTCACCCTTAATTTCTGATGCATTCTCGTTAAAATCTTTTAGCACTTCATAACATCGTTGATCATCTACGCTAGGGGCAATTAAATACAACTTATCCCACTTCATCCATCTCATTATTAAATTGAGCAACAATTGCGTTTTACCGGATCCAGATGGCCCGATTATAATCATCCGGATAGAGTTTGGTAGCGCTGCATGATGCTTAATTGGTTCTCTTGTTTTAGTCGCTGAAAAATCAATTATATCCATATTTCTATACATAAATTATGGATCTATATTGTGTGAAGTGTAAAACGCGTACTGGCACAGATGACTTGACGACGATTACAACTAAAAATAACCGATCAGCGCTTTCTGGTAAATGCGTGCAATGTAGTACAAAGAAATTTAGATTTGTGTCTATGAGATCTGATTTAAAAAAAAACGAGGAGGTGATATCGCAGCCGAATTGGCAAAGCTCCCTGGAACCCCATGGGCAAAGTACCCCGGAGAAAAGCACCTTCCAGGATATAGCTACTGTGGACCGGGAACCAGACTTGATATCAGACTCAATAATCAAAATCAACCCAACCCCGGTGAAGAACTAATAAACGCCATTGATAAGGCCTGTCACCTTCATGATGTTGCTTATAAAAGCAGCAATCTGCAACACAGGCATCTAGCAGATGTGAAATTAATTCATGCGTTAAATGCTATTCCTGATAAATCCTTCAAAGAAAAATTGTCTTCATTTTTGATAAAATCGGCTATGAAAAGTAAATTGATGTTAGGTGCTGGTAATTAATAATATGGAATCAATTTATTATTCTCCGAGGGGATACTGGAGGGGTAACGCTGCAATCAATAAACTCGCTAGAGCTGCAAAAGTGAAAAAAAACAACTGCGGCTCATTGGTTATCCAAACAGGCACTATGGCAAATTTATCTACCACCACCTAAACAAATTCAATTCTCGCATTTTGATGTGACCGCTCCTAATGAAGTTCATCAGGCTGATATATTATTTCTGCCACATGATCGTGGTTACAAATATGCGTTAACCGTAGTTGATATTGCAAGTCGATACAAAGAAGCAGAACTGTCAAAAACAAAATCAGCCACTGAAGTCGCTTCTGCATTTGAAAGGATTTATGGACGAGGTCCTCTGCACTGGCCAAATCTATTGCAGGTTGATCCTGGCAAGGAATTTCAGGGTGCAGTGTTATCTACAATGAAACATCATAATGTCACCATACGACGAGGGCATACTGCGCTACATCGCGATCAGGCCATTGTAGAACGATTTAATCGGACGATTGCTGAGCGGTTATTTGGATATCAATACGCAAAAGAATTCATTCAAGAAAAGCGATCCCGTGAATGGGTTAAAAGATTACCATATGTGATTACTGCACTGAATAACGAGATTACTAGAACAATCAACATGAAACCTATCAACGCGATTAAAAAGAAGTCAATACCCGTACAACCACAAAAAGATTTCCCTAGAAACGCTAGCGTTTCCCAACCAATTCTTGGTAGTAGTGTCATTGTGAGGTACTTATACGAACCAGGAGAGCTTGAAGGGGGTAGAAAAAGGGCTACTGATCCTATTTGGAGCGTCACTACGCATAAGATATCTAGTATAACACGATCAACTGGTAGACCTCCAGTCTATAAACTGGATTCAACTGCCCCTCAGCGGGGTTTTACTCGACAACAACTACAAGTGATTCCCGAGGATACTCAATTGCCACCGCATGGTCTTAACTAGCACCGTTGCGTCTATTGCACTCAAGACAAGTCAACATCACATTATTTCTGACATGACCGAGATTGTTATTTTTTCTGTCTACGGTGAATTGGCGAGGATCCTTATCCGAATACTGCCAACGCATTATACAATTGCAACTCGCGCAGTGATTATTCTGTTGTTTCTTCAAAGTGATTATTAATTCAGCATCAATATCAAATTCTCGTTGTTTTTTTTTGTCCTGTTGTTTGTAACCGGAGAGTTTTTTTATCAATAATATCATAATCGTCACCAATGATTTCATCATCGCCAATGATTTCATCATCGAAGACAATTCTTCGAAGTTGATTTATTTTTCGTACTCTGGATACTGAAAGATAGACTAAATTCGACCATTCTATGCGATTATCTACCATCCAAACAATTGTATCCGATATAGTCAATCCCTGTGAAGAATGTATCGTCGCTGCGTATCCTAGCGTCCATGGGGATTTATTAGCACGCAATGCATCTTCAACGACATTGATATTTTGTCCTGTTGTTTGTAACCGGAGAGTTTTTTATTAATGATGCTAACATCAATATCACTTATTGTTGTGTCATTATCATCGAAAACAACTCTTCGAAGTTGATTTATGTTTCGTACTCTGGATACTGCGAGATAGACTAAATTCGACCATTCGATGTGATTATCCACCATCCAAACAATTGTATTCGATATAGTCAATCCCTGTGAAGAGTGTATTGTTGCTGCGTATCCTAGCGTCCACGGGGATTTATTAGCACGCAATGCATCTTCAACGACATTGATATCAACCAGCACAATATCATTTAATACCAGAATTTGTTTTTCATTCTGTCCTGGAATATCAACTTCAATATTCTGTTTTCGTGTATCCGATGGCCTATAACAAAGGGGTACTGGAAGCGTTGCAAATTTTCCTTTATGCAATTCAAATAACTTCATTTGAAGTGTGTCCCTGACTATTTTTCTACTTGCAATGATCAAATCGTTTGGTCTCCATGTTTCCCAGAAATCATTCATTGGAGTTTCTGAAATCACTTCACGCGCTATTTCGCATTGGATTCTATCCGGTTGTAATCTAATTAGCGCTTTGAACTCGCGTAATCGTTCATCAAGTGATCTATAATCAGTGGTGATTTCTTCATA
Organism: Unio delphinus; assembly: GCA_029339505.1. Classification (NCBI taxonomy): domain Eukaryota; kingdom Metazoa; phylum Mollusca; class Bivalvia; order Unionida; family Unionidae; genus Unio; species Unio delphinus. The sequence goes on from JAQISU010000162.1 coordinate 519,466, forward strand.
GTAGTCTACAAAACCCTTTAGCCATTCATGTGGAGATGCACCGACAAATGGTGGTGGTTGGCCGTGATCCCCGCACATGACGACTTTTGTGTTTTTGTTTAACAACCACTCAAGAAATGTTTTTAATACATCTAATGACACTGTGCATATTTCATCCCAAATTATGATTTCAGGAATGAATTTATCACCCATACGCTCAGGAGTCCATTTGTCACCTTTCCATCGAAAAAAACTGTGATAAGTGCAAGCATTTACCCCTCGTTGTATCATCTCTCTGGCGAGTCTGTGAGTCGGTGTTAGCACAATCATGTTAGAAACGCTAGCGTTTCCACGACGAAATAATTCAATTGCACGAGTTGTCTTTCCTGACCCACCACAACCGTTTAAATAAACTGTCTTGTATCTACATACTGGATCAGATACCGGTGGTGCATTAGAAAGTTCTGATTGAATTTCAATACGGTTACAACAAATATATTTATCATCCATGGCAACGTCTGCGGATTCACAATACTCATGTAGCATCTCTTTTTTAAATCGCCAACGCCCCCAATTTTCTTCGGGATCTGTGAATGCCGCTACAGCTGATTTGTACTTATTGTGTATATACATCGAATCAGTGGCCACTCTAACCGCGGTATTAGCAAATCTATTTATCATCGAAAATAGATTAATAGAAGCATAGGCTAGCATTGAACTTCTCAAATGTGTGTACTGGGAATTATATCCATCACAGTAGGTAACAACCGTACCTAATTTCTCACCATTGGATAGAAAAGCATCCTTACGGGATACAAGTTTTCCCTGTTTCATTAAATCCGCTACAATAAAATCGTATTCAGCGACATCTATGATCAACCGCGAAGAATATTTTGCGTTATCGTATCGTCCACCCTGGGTAAATTTACCGATTATTCTTCTTCCGAGATCTTTTGCTTGTTCTTTTTTAATTTCAAATAACTTCTTAGACCAATTTATGATTTCTTCTTCACTGAAATCTGGAAACTGTTTTCGTAGTTCGTTGATTATTCTATCTAGATTGGGTTGTGGTAGCCAAACTTCTTTCTGAGCTCGAAAGCATATAATAACCTCGGAAACAATCAACGATATTAGCATACCACAATCAATCATATATCTCAATAGCACTATTGGCATCCAGGCCTTTTCAGATAGGTGTCTACCGAGCCAAACATAACTACACGGATGTAACCTTGTAGCTAATTCAAATGATATCACACGAGCGAATCCGGTTAAATCAAAATCAGGCAATGGTCCATTAATCGCAACACGAGTCATTTCATGCGTGGGGTGTCCAAATCGTTTGAAGTACTCAGCGCATTCCCCATACCCGAGAAAACTTCCGGGATAACACGCGGCTATATCAATTGAAATCATACCATCACGTGAGTATTTCGTATTCCACAGTCCTCCATGACCAAATTCGACGCAACTCAATTTAACATCCTCGAGAAAATCACTTCGTGTTGGACGCCATGAGTTTTTTTCTCTTGCGAAGTGAGCTACCACTGATGGAATAGTAAAACTATCCGTGAGTAGTTTTTCATGGGAATTCTCCGGTGAAAAATCACTAGCGATTTTTCTCATTCTGTTATATAATTCTTCAATGCGATATAATTCACCATTTGGTTTTACAAATTGATCGAATTCTTTATCACTTCTAAGTAACCACACTGACACAGGATCATCCTTACACAACGCATGAATAGCATCGAATAATTTCTCTTCATAGAAAACATCCCCGACGAACTCCTTAGGGATATATTTTACTGTTCGTTCTCGTGGAAATATTGTTACCGCAGGTGTCCACGCGTGTTTGTTATGATCAATAATCTGTATTGGTGCTCCATTTTTGTTATATTTCGGTTCGTATAAAACCTCTCCCGTTATCGTCATAACTGTTATTGGAAATCTTAATGATGTTTCTAATTTAGCTATATCAGAAATCTTTGCACCATGCTGTTTCACTGTCAGTTCCCACTCGGTTATTTTCCTACGTCGCAGATCAGTTAGTTTATTTCCTCGGGATGCATTTGTGAAGTGTTCTATTATTCGTTCTGCTACACAATTAAGCCCTGACGAATATTTCATAGGAGCTAGTTTTGCGATATCGGGTTTATCATTTAACGGATATATCCCATAAACCATTGCTGTTACGGGATAAGATCTTTCGTAGTATGGTTTATCAATGCCGGTTAGAATCCCTGGTTTGGAATCTCTACTCACAATGACAGCTTTTTTATTCTTGAGGATTGGTTCAAATTTATCCTTAATAATCCATTTGCCATCGACTTCGATAATGAATTTGATTCGGAAAAAATGCCGTTTTTCCCCAACACGTGAAATTATTACTGCTGCTTTTTCATCAGTCATGGTAGCATCAACAACACCATCAATTCGAAATGTTGACCAACAATAAGATGCTCCATCACGCTTGAATTCATTAAAACAGTCTCTGATTTTACTAATCATGGCTTTATCAAGAATTGTATTCTTTGGTGTATTAGAAACTATATCGAGATTGAATTGAGCATCTTTCCAGGGTAATCTCTTGGACGTTTTTTTTGGTTTATCGAGATTAAATCTAGGACTAATTTTCAATAATCTCTTAAACTCTTTCATGTTTCCGTCTATTGGACGTTTTTTGGGTTTATCGAGATTAAATCTAGGATTGATTTTTAATAATCTCTTAAACTCTTTCATGTTTCCGTCTCTTGGACGTTTGTTAAGTTTTTTGGGTTTATCGAGATTAAATCTAGGATTGATTTTTAATAATCTCTTAAACTCTTTCATGTTTCCGTCTATTGGACGTTTTTTGGGTCTATCGAGATTAAATCTAGGATTGATTTTTAATAATCTCTTAAACTCCTTATCAGCATTGAATTCAGCATTTTTCGAAGGCGTTTTCCTTAATTCCTTCATGCTATGATTAAAACAAGCATTTAAATGAAAGATTTTTACATAATGAATCACTGCAAGTGGCTTATGATTGGATCAATAACCCCGTGTAACAAATCATGCAGAAATGAGTTCTGTGGGTATCATATGCAAAGCTTTCGACGTGGAAGCCTTGGTCCGTTACCCTGTATTCTATGTGGAGTTGGGGTCAGGGGAAAATCTCAGTTGTGTCTAAATTGCGGTGGTAAGCGATACAGGGAGTTGAAGCGATATTATGATAAAAGAATAAAAAATGGACGATCAATCAGAAATTTTGACCCTGACACTGACAAAGTCAGTATTCTTGACGCTGACAAAGTCAGTATTCTTGACGCTGACAAAGTCAGTATCCTTGACAGAGTCAAGGATAAAATCATAAGAACTCCTCAAGACTACATCGAAAGATTTATCATTAAACCAAACGATGAATTAGACAAACAATAGTATAATATATAAATGAACCAAGAATTCAGACAACACCCTGTGATCACAAATTATGAAGCGTCCAGTGATGGTGTTGTAAGAAACCGCAGACTGAAGAAACCAGTTGGGTGGGATAATGGTATGGGGTATTTGATGTTTGGTGCTGGAAAGAAGAAATATTACTGCCATCGTTTCGTGTATGAATGTTTCAATGGATTGATCGAGGATGATTTTGTTATTGATCATATCGATTCTAATCCGAAAAACAATTCTTTATCAAATCTGCAGGCTATCACACAAAGTGAAAATTCCGAACAAGGGGGTACTGGGAAATACTCGAAAAAAGCGAGACCTGTGAAATCTTTGAATACGATAACTAACGAAGAAAAAATATTTCAATCAATGAATGAAGCCAGTAGGCACTTCGATATTTGTATATCCTCAGTACGATTCGTTGCAGAGGGAATAACCAAGACGGCTATTTCAAAAAGGACGGGACAAAAAGTTCAATTTAGTTATGTCTGATGCGTCATATTTTTCATTTAGAAATATATAATTGTTATAGAATAATGAATTCTGAAAACATGAATAGCATTTTATCCCAGATTTCAAAATTGAAAAGTTGGGATATTGAACTATCAGATGGGTTAAATCCTGATCAAATCATGTCTGATTTTCAGGATATAGAATACGGAGTTAACAACAATAAATACATGCTACCAAAGAAGTATGCGCTCATCAAAAGAATTCAGAATTCTATTAAGGACTCTCTCGCATTTTCCAGTGACGTAAGTGTGTTCGCTCCGTTGTATACCATCGTAGAACGAATACGAAAAGAATTGGGGTACGAATACGAATTGAAAAAGGAGGTTAATTCTAAAGTTAGAAACCTACGGGCGTTAATTCAAGAAAATGAACAATTTTGATTGACCAACCATTTATCATTATTTGATTGTGACCGTCCCTCATAGAGATTTTAATTTTTTTTAGCATTTTTTGATTAAAATTGTTGAAATCAGTGAATAAAAAATTGATGGCTGGTTGGTCCGGTATCAAATACACTAAAAAATTCAAAGTGGGGAAACTATCAGTATTATTTATTTTTTATACAATTATGATACTTTCCCCATCATTGATAGGATGAAATAACACTTCCATGACCATCCGATGGTGTTAGGTTGGATTGAAAAATTGTTTTGCAATTGAAAAATTGTTTCTGATTTCAAATAATGGTCAATGAAGCATTAACAACCCGATTGGCTCGTGAACGACTGGATGCAATCAGGAGATTTGTACCAATTCGTGACTCTGTACGGAATAAACTACAACAACGACAGAGTCTTCAGACTGATTTTGCTATGGGATCCGAAGAATTGTTTAAACCAGTAACCACAGCAACGAAAGGGATAGAGCGTGCTATACTGGGAGATGTTCCCGAGACGGGAAAATCTGTTATTGGTGAACTCGAAAAAATAGCAGCGAAAACTGAACAAACAAAACAAATGGAATCAAAAGAAATAGTAGATGATTTACGCGTGATATTTAACGAGGCGGGTTTAGCAGCGATTAATAAGACTGATTCAACAGAAATTCCTGCGCTTGTTGTTACGACTTATGAAAACAGGAAAAATATGTTGAAACCAGAACATCATAAGTTTGTTAGAAATTTAGATCATTGGGCTGATATATTCTACAAAATCAAAACTGAAAAAACAGGTAGAATTAGGAAGAAGGATAACGCATCATATATTGAATATAGAAATGCGGTGAATATAGTGTATAATCAATACGAAGAGTTTAAACAACGACAAAAACCGCAAAAATTGCGAGGAAGGCGACAGCAACCTGCAAAGAAAATATCTTTTTCACCTAAAAAACAACTACCACCACCTGATCGAGATGGTGCTGTTTCTGATTATTTCCAAGAAACTGATTTAGAAAAACTAGATGAAGCAACTGGTTATAGTGGAAGTGGATTGCAAAACGCTAGCGTTGGAAACTCTTCGAGGGAAAATCCTTGGATTTCATGTCCTGGTAGTGTTCTCAGTGATATATCACGATTAGAAGTTCTCGTAGGAGGGTTCCGAGCTGGAAATAACTCACCGGAAATAATTAATGAAGCATCTGATATCTGTAGACGATTATTTCAGGGTGGTATCATGGATATCAGCACATATCGAGATTTCATCGGCGAGTTAGTGGAAAGTGGGTATCACAGTGATTAATCACCGAGACTGAATAAAAACGCTAGCGTTTCCAATTGAAAAATGGTTTCTGATTTCAAATAATGATCATACACTACAATCATGATAAACCAACCCCCGTCTACGTAGTTAATTCACGGTTTCCAGTTTATAGAGCATACTACGGAGATGGTTTAGGCAATACCATTGCAGGGTTATTTGCGAGAATGGCTCCAAAAGTGATGCCGTTAGCTAAACAACTAGGAATGAAAGCAATTGAAGTTATTCGTGATAAGGGTATTAGCGCTGTTGGAGATTTTGCTGGAAAAGCGTTTTCAACTGCGAAGAATAAAATAACATCATTAGTGAGACGAAAAAAGAAACCGTTACCGTCTACAGCGGAAATGCCTGCAAGTGTTAGTAGAATTATAAATAACGCAGTAGACGAAAAATTAGCGTCGATGGTGACTCCCTTGATAAATCAAGGGGACCAAAATAACATGATAGCAAACATGATAGCAGGAAGTGGCTTTAAAAAAACACGATGATGAAATGGAAAATCGCGATTTAGACTCTGATAAATAGAATAAAATGTTCAAAAGGTCACCTGATCCAGCATTTGATATGGATGCCCCAGTTGGCAAGAATGATTCTGTTCGCGATTTTCAATTTCATTCTTATCACGCAGTACAACCAGATCTCCGATCGCGAATTGAACTTCAAGTTCATGATACCAGTAAATATTTTCTACCGTGTGAGGCATTTATTGAAGTAGAAGGAGAACTTGTAACAAATGTTGCAGCTGATACCCCATATGCAAATGATTCAAATATCCGAGTTGGTTTCGTCAACAATGGTATAATGGCGTTATTTGAAAGCGCTAGATATCTCATTGATGGAAAAGAAATTGAATCCATTGACCGTGAAGTTGATGTGGCCACAACAATCATAGGGTTAGCGAGATATTCTGATGATTATACAAGATCAGCGGGTCCATCTATGATGTTTGCAAAGGATACCTCTGATAACGCTGATCACCTTCAATTCATTAAAGTGTTAACAGCAAGAGATAATGCAGAAGCCGATCAACAGGAAGCAGCTAATCCAGAACGTCGAACTAGACCCGGAGCTGCGTTTGATATTCTCGGAGGCGTTAATGGTAATCTCAATTTAGGATTTGCAACACTTGTAGCAACGTTGCATGGGCAGCGTCGACGATTTTCATGTGCGATTCCACTGCATCATATATTTGGATTCTGTAGAAACGTCCGAAAAGTTATTTATGGAGCTAAACACACAGTAGCGCTTGTACGAAAGGGTACTGATGATGATGCAATCTGGCGTAATGCTGGGGTTGCTCCCGGTAAAGTCATTTTAACAAAACTATCATTGTGGATGCCAGTATTAACTCCATCAATCACAGAAGAACAGCGACTACTATCATTTATGGACCAAGGAGGAAAATCATTGTTGAGTTGGTTATCAGTGACCACGGATATTAAACAAGACAGTGTTGATGGTACATTCACATGGCACCTGGCATCAAAACAAGGTGTTTCAGCTCCACGTCATATATTCGTAGCGTTACAGAATAATGCGCGAGTTGGTAATCAAGAACGAAGCCATATGATATTTGATCAGTTAGGTGTTAATGAAGTCTCGCTGAGAATAAACGGACAGCAGGAACCATCCGAGGATATACAACTTGATTACGGTCAGAATCATATTGCACGTGTCTATCATAACCTGTTGTCATTTATGGCACGTGATCAAAATGTGGATACTGGTTTGCAAATATCGCAATTGGATTTTAAAAGCCTCTATCCGATTTATTACTTTTCACTTGAACATCTTGATTTAACAAGAAAATCTGTCGTTGATATACACTTTAGAGCCCATGTAACCCGTCCGACTGGTCCACCAGTTGGTGGGGTACCTCCTATCCTTATCCCGAATTATAGAGCGGTTGCTGTCATTCTCAGTGATAAATCAATGCTACTCGAAGGTGTTGGTGGAAGAATGAGAGTGGTAGATGCACCAGTGGAAAACATGTAATTGAAATTGTAAACGATTTAGAATCAATCAATTATGTATAATGTCATATAGTGTTATTAGTGTTGCGTTAACTCCCGGTCAATTAAAAAAATTGCAATCGGAATCAGCTAAAAACTGTGGAACCACAATCACGTTGAAACCCAACCAAATGACTGGTGGTGCAAATAAACTATCGCTGACAACTCGTCAGGTGAAACATTTCAATGATGCACTTGCAGCCAAAAAAGGTGTTCAGATTACTCTTTCTGCGGCTGCTATCAAAAATATGATTAAAACAGGCGGTATATTCCCGTTGTTAGCTGCGATTCCAGCATTGATTGCAGCAGCAGCCCCAGCGGTGGCTAAAGCGGCAGCGTTAGGAGCCGTTGGTACTGCAGCAGGAATGGCACTAAAGAAGGCAACTGGGAAGGGATATAAAAAAAAGGGACGATCCGTTCACGGATTGGGTCTAAGACTACCAGGAACCCCGTATTCGTGGTACAGCGGAAAGGGTCTAAGACTACCAGGAACCCCGTATTCGTGGTACAGCGGAAAGGGTCTAAGACTACCAGGAACGGTTTATTAAATGAGGAGTCTATGGTTCCAATGTCCAATTTTGATTTAATGGATGCGGCTAAAAAACTAGTGATTAAAAATTTCAGAGGTGTTTTTATGAAAGATCAATTACCACATCAACCAAACAAAACTGAAACAGGTATTATTAATCTCGATAACAGCACCGGACCTGGAACTCACTGGGTTGCATACGCTATTGATCCACGTGGGATTGTCTATTTTGATTCATATGGATTAGCCCCACCAAAAGAGTTTATGCGTTACATAAAACAATTTCCAATGAAGACTTGGTATTCTACGCTACCAACACAAACGATGATTGACCCACCAATATGTGGCAGCGAAGTATTAAATGTCCTTGACGCTATTTCTAACTCCTTGAGTAACCCAAGCGGAAAACCACCACATGTTGTCGTTAATGAATACACTAGTAATCGCTGGCAACGACAGAGTCGTCAAAAACGATTTTAGAGAGAGAAAGAGTTTTACAATAACATGATTGATATTTGGGGGAGATCTTTGAAACCCAAACCCGATGGCACTGCACCACCTGATTCTGTCAAAGATGTAAAAAAACTAATCAAAGATGAAATAGCTGAGACGTTGAACTTAACAAATGTTGATCCTAATGAAATAGTTGTATTTCAAGACAAACAGGGTAAATTGAAATCCAGTGATGTGTCATTGAATGACATTTTAACACGAAGACATGACGCCGCCGATGACGCTATTGCACTGTTTCAAGATGGTAAACTCAAACCAGGCATACTTGTTTCGACGGTCACAGAGAAACTAACAACAGTAGATAACACAGCAAACTCATTAAAATCACTCAACGATGAATTCGTTAAATTCAATCAACCGCTACAAGAATTTCTTGGTGATCCACCAGTGTCCGCACCGAATATTGAAACGATAAAAACCGCAATCAACAATTTAGCAAAGCTACGAGCTGATTATGATGCTCATATAACTGCTTTTAACGCACTACGAAGAGGAATAAACAGAACCGGTGAAGCCATTGCTAAATTCAATCAACCGCTACAAGAATTTCTTGGTGATCCACCAGTGTCCGCACCGAATATTAGAACGATAAAAACCGCAATCGATGATTTAACAAAGCTACGATCTGATTATGATGTTCATACAAGTTTTTTTTAACAGTGTACGATTGATCACCCTCAGAAACACTGACATCGTTGATAAATTTTTTGGTAAACGAAATACTAGACCTGAAGATGTTAAAATAACTATAGATAACATCACTGAATATATCGCTACGATCAACAACAATCTCCCGCAACTTGAAAAAATAAAAATTCCTCATCATAGCTTCAGCAATAACTTATACACACTTCAATCTGGAACATTTGAGTGGATATCGCCACATGCTATTTTACCCATCACAGCTACTATCAAGGGTATTTATCGATTAACGCTGGTAGCACCAATTCAATTTAATATATCATCGTCGAGTTCATCCGGGGTCAACAATACGATTTCAACGATCATCGACAAGGATAAAACTGAACGGTTAACGATAAAAGCCGATGATAAAAGTTTGGATAGGGCATTAGTAACATGGTATCTGGAATTTGTAGTAGATCTGAGCAAATAACTAAATTGAAATCGTAATTGAAAACGCTAGTGTTTTTAAAATAACAATGATTTCATCAACTCAATGTCGCTATGATCAGGTCAGAGAATTTCAAAATAGACTCAAAACCCTCACTGAGGAGTATCAAATAAAAATAAAAAAATACCGACGAAGAATCACCGCAATTGATGTTATTATATACTCCTTGTCAAGCGTTCTCGCTGGCGCCGGAATAATACTTGCATCGGTTACAATGATTGCCCCGGTCGTAGTTCCAATTTGCATTTCTGCGGTGGCTACAATCGGGGGTATATCAACCGGGATAGCAAAAAAGATATCATCATGCAGCCAGAGTAAACTGCAGAATTACTTACTTCAATTTCATATTGCATCAACAGCATACTCGCAATTATCCCTGATGATATCATCGTCACTCGATAATACGATTATATCAGATAGTGAATTCTCAGCGATGGTCAGTATTTTTGATTCCGCGATATCGAAATTAGAGCGACAACATGAGTATAATAACAATGACAACACCGATGGAATCAGAAAACACGAACCCAAAAAACAAAATGATCTCAATAATATCAACATTACCAGATTGTGAGTTCTCAGTGATGGTCAGTATTTATGAATCCTCGATACCAAAATTAGAAATAAATCATGAGTATAATAACAATGACAACGCCGCAGGAATTACTTCAACGAATAGTGGAGAACACGAACCCAGTACAAACAAGCATGATATCAATAACATCAACGAATCCAGAATTCAGTGTGAATTTCCCCTCTCCGGTCCCAGTGAAGGAGATAGCGCTAGCAAAACTACGAGTGTATCACAGTTGGCCTAATATCAGATCAAAATCATTTGGTGGTCAACAACCCAATAATTCTTTAGTGTTTGCAAATAAGAATAAACCCGACGGAACCCCAGACTGGAACGTTGTTTCCATACCAACCGGATCATACCAAATCGAACAAATCAATAATGAATTCGCGCGTAGAATAAAATCGATTACTGGAAAAGAATCAAAAATCGCTATAACAGTTCATGAGCCGACGCTATCATCCGCGATTGAAATAAGCACAGAAGGATACGTCGTAGATATCTATCAGAGTTCTATTAGAACCGTACTAGGATGGCCTGAATTACCACCAGGGGGAAAAACCGTTGATTTACCAGAACCACAAAAAAATGATTATGTCACCAACGTGATAAAAAATAATAATCCAATAAGGAGTTATAGAGATCACATAATCGCTATAGATTTTTTTGATTTCGTATTTCAACCAATTGGGGAGGGTAGATTAGAGAAATATTATTTTGTTAACAAACCTAAAATCATTAGTATGAATTATTTAATAAATAATGATTTATCACTGTTGTTAATACCCCTTAAATCCGGCTCTCTCACCCGAGATGAATTTATCAGCGTCGTAGAAACATGTAACAAAATTATCGACGATATGGAAACATTTAACCTAAAAATTATTCAGTATATATTAGATGAAGATAACCCCAAATCGAGAACAAGATTTGCATCAGACTATAATATCCGCGTTGAAGACATCCCGACATTCAAACTACCAGGATATAACGTACCAGAACTAAAAAAACTTCTCAATGATGCCATCGATGTTGGTTTCAAAATAATTCATGATGCATGGAAAAAAACTGCATCACCGGAAATAAAAATCCTCAAACACAATAATGACCCAGACGGTGGCGGTAGGCATATCGCTCCGTTCAACGTGAATATATCCTCAGTGATTGCGCTTAATTTAGTGTGTGATGTTATCGAAGGAAGCTATCAGATTAATCTAGAGCAATCAAATCAAGCTCAGCAGGGATATATTCTTTATTCGTTTGCACCAACAGCTCCTCCAGGATTCCTAATTATTGAAAACCCAATTAATCCTGTCTACATGCGATGCCATAATAATTCATTAACCAGAATTAATTTCAAACTCACCGACCAGTCAAATAATCTGATTGATTTACAAGAAGAGGTGTTAGCGATTAGTCTGTTTGTGAAATCATAAATGATTTTCGTCCTAAAGACTTGATCAAATATTCGGTTAAAATCATTTTATTATTTTTATTAACCCATAGCAGCAGAGAGGGTGGATGACAACAAGTTGCGACCAAAATTGATTAAAAAATCGTTTTCATTTTTTTAGTTAAAATGATTTCGTAGGGAGATTTCAATCAATTTTTTGTCTGAAAACGTTGTAGGGTTCGCCTTTTTTTGGTTAAAATAAGATTATAAGACGGCTCGTTTTAGGATTTCAATCAAATTTTGTCTAAAAACGTTGTAGGATTCACCCTCTCTGCTGCTTCAGCTAGAGTTGGATTCCCCACAGCTAAGGATCCAATCGTTGCTCCAAATCCACTATTTTCTAACTGTTGCAACAAGTCATTTATAAATATTGTGTACATCAAGGTTGACAAAACACTACCTTGTCTCACTCCTTGGCCAATTGAAAACCAGTCTGAAAATTGCCCATTGACAAGAACTTTACTCTGTAAATTTGTCAACATGTTAAAAAATATCAAAAGAGATTTACCCGTAATTCCGAACAAGAATAATTTAAAAAGCAGTCTTTAGTTCCACACGGTATCAAATGCCTTTTTTTGTATCAATAAACGCAGCAAAATCCCGTGATCCCATGTTTATATTATATTGTACTGATTCTCATCTCATCTCCGCCTGTGGCGCCGTTTGGGACACAGGCCGCCAACCAGCTCCCTCCAGGCGTCTCGGTTCTGGGCGAGTCTCTCCAGCTGTCCCCACGTCTTGCCCATCTTCTTTGCGTCTGCATCCAAATCACGGCGCCAGGTGTTTCTGGGTCTTCCTCTCTTCCTCTTTCCTTGAGGGTTCCATGTGAGGGCTTGCCTGGTGATGTTGGGAGCAGGTTTGCGGAGGGTGTGGCCAATCCATCGCCAGCGTCTCTGAAGGATGTCATCCTCAACGGGCTGTTGATTCGTTCTCTGCCACAGTTCGTCGCTGCTGATTATTTCTGGCCAGCGGATCTTGAGGATCTTCCTGAGGCAGGTGTTGATGAAGACCTGGATTTTCTTCATGGTGGTAGTGGTGGTTCTCCAGCTGTCTGCTCCGTACAGCAATATCGGCTTCACGATGGTGTTGAAAACCCTGATCTTGGTGGCGATGTTAAGCTGCCTTGATATCCATATGTTCTTCAGCTGATGGAAAGCTGCCCTTGCTTTGCCGATGCGTGTCTTAACGTCTGCATCCGTTCCTCCCTGCTTGTCCAGGATGCTGCCAAGGTAGGTGAAGCTATCCACCTCCTCCAGCGCATCGCTTTCCACTTTGATGGGTGTATTGCTAGATGAATTTGTCTTGAAAACCTTGCTCTTTCCTCTGTTGATGTGGAGGCCCAGGCTGGCTGAGTTGTCCGCAACAATGCTGGTCTTTTCCTGCATCTGTTGTTGGGTATGCGAGAGGAGAGCCAGGTCATCAGCGAAATCTAGGTCGTCCAGCTGTTTCCACAGCGTCCACTGGATGCCGTTTCTTGTTTGGTCTGTCGATGTCTTCATGACCCAGTCGATGGTCAGCAGGAAGAGGAATGGTGATAGAAGGCATCCTTGTCTCACCCCTGTATTGACTTCAAAGGCATCAGTGAATTGCCGGCCGTGGACGATTCTACAAGTCTTTCTTTCATAGGACTTCCTGATGATGTTGGTGATCTTTTCCGGGACTCCATAGTGCCTCAGTATTTTCCAGAGGGTCTGCCTGTCAACGCTGTCGAACGCTTTCTCATAGTCGAGAAAATTCACGTAGAGTGGCGAATTCCACTCCAGAGACTGTTCCAAGATGATGCGCAGTGTCGCTATCTGGTCCGTGCACGACCTTTCCTTTCGGAAGCCAGCTTGTTGGTCACGGAGATGCGGGTCAACTGCCTCTTTCATCCTATTCAGTAAGATGCGATTAAACACCTTCCCCGGGATGGACAACAGCGTAATCCCCCTGTAGTTGGAGCAGTCACTGCGGTCACCTTTCTTAGGTAGTTTGACGAGGTAGCCTTCTCTCCAGTCTGCTGGTACTTCTTCGTCTTCCCATATCATGCAGATGAGCGGGTAGAGGAGCTCCACACTGGTTTCCACGTCCGCCTTCAGCGCCTCTGCCGGAATGCTGTCGGGTCCTGCAGACTTGCCGCTCTTCAATTGCTTGATGGCGCTGAGAATCTCCTCCTTTGTCGGTACACCGCACTCTATTTGCAGGTCACTTTCCGCTGGCGGTACGTCTGGTGGGTTTGCAGGCCCTGGTCTATTTAGCAGTTCCTGGAAATGCTCAGCCCATCTGTTCTTCTGTCCTTCCTCGTCTGGGATCGCTCTTCCATTCCTGTCCTTGACTGGTCTTTCTGGCTTGGCAAACTTTCCTGAACGTTTCTTGATGGTGGCATACAGGTCTCTGGTGTTGCCATGGTGAGCTGCTTCTTCTGCTTCTGTTGCCAGCATCTCTACGTAGTTCTTCTTATCTTTCTTGATGCTGCGCTTGACGCTTCTGTTGGCTTCCGCGTTCTCGTCGTTTGCTTTTGCTTCTGCCGTTCTTGTCCTACTGTTGTTTACGGCAGTCTTCTTCTCTATTCTTTCTTGAATCTTCCTCAGCGTCTCTGTTGAAATCCATTCTTTGTGCGTGTATGTTTTGGGGCCCAGCACTTCTTGGCATATTGATGTGAGTGCCTCTTTCACTCTTTTCCATCTGTCTTCTATGGTCTCTTATTCACGCAGCTCTTCTAGAACCTGGAACTTGTTGGAGAGGGTGATCTTGAATTTCTCCTGTTTGTTGTTATCTCTCAGCGATTCTACTGATTGCAACAGCACAAAACTCGCTGCCGTGCAGCCTAAACATTTTTGGTAACCATGTTGTTATGAACTGGATATACTAGAGTTTGTATCTTTGAGCCAAGTTACCAAACGTTCATGAATAATTTTCTCAAAGGTTTTGTAGATAACAGGCAGTAAAGTAACAGGCCTGTAATCGTTTACGGTTCAGTCCAAGATTCACTGAGCGAAGTCGAAAAGAATATAAAATCAACGAAAGATCTTTCACTTTCCAAATATTGGCAATCTACTTACTATTCCGACGGTAATAATATTTTTTTTCCCAGAATACATATATAACATGTTCAATGAGGAATACAAAAATTGATGGTGTGATAGTATGTTTTTTTTTGGAACCTTCATTTTTGTTTCTCTTTTGATCAAACAATTAGTATAGTTCGTTGACAGATCAATGAATGTAACACTAATGATCCTGGTTGACGATCTTATTTCATCATTTCGTACATGTCCATATGTGTGAATCGTTTCAATTTGGATACACCTGTTAACGTTTCGGACACACTTCAAATACTTCATTGCTATTTATCTATTTTGCTTGAATTTGTTTCATTTGATGTTGATTGTGACACGCTGTATGCATATATTCTAGTCCACAGATAGAACATATTTTCATTATTTCAGGAATATTATCAATAAATGACCCAGCATTTGTCTCCGCAATAAAATGTTCCCCCGATTAGTAAAAATCCTTTGTCATACTAGTCGTCACAAAATTAACTGTTTAGAGAAAACGTCTGATAATATCAGCATCATCAAAATAACTTTGGTGATAATAGACTTAAATCTGGAAACTTGGGTCTTCAAAAGAGAAGAGAGCTCACCGGGGAATACACGTTTAACGTACACCAAGGGTCTAACATGTCTTGAATTTGTCCGCTTCTCATACGGCTCATACACTGTCTCATTGGAAGTCCTCGCTTGTTATAAATAGTCTCCGTTTCTTTCACCTGTTTAAAATCTTGTGGAGTTCATTACGGTGTATAATATCCGTACATGAGCTCTACCAATTATGAAAGACCTGACTAAAATCATGTTGTCTTTCATGCTGTCGAAGTGATGAGACAATCAACAGATGAGACTTTGAGATTGTTGTACCTGTTAAATGTTGTCGATGACTTGGTGAGGTATTATTTAAGCAGGAATTTTAACCTGTCATGAGTGAAAGACTGCTTCAAACGATATTGAGCTTCAACAAGTCAGCAATAATAGCATCTGATGTGGCAGCGGGACCTTGGAAAGTAATTTATTTAAATTGTACCATGTTAATTTAGGCAGTCGTTTGAAATGTTTCTGGTACTAACTCTGTTGGTACAATGCATGTGCAAACATTTCCAGAACTGACGAAAACTTGTCTTTGCTTAAAGGTCTTGACAGAGATAGTCTTGATGATGATGATGATGATGATGATGATGATGATGATGATGATGATGATGATGATGATGATGACGTCATCATCGTGGTGGTGGTGGTGATAAAGATGAGGATGGTATTAATGATCAATCATCGCATCTCTAAACTCTTTGAGCAAGCTACTGCCAAAACATCTTTGATAGCTGTATGATGTACAAAATGTGATCTTCCAGTCTTTGTTTCTTTTTTTACATTGGAGTGATGCGAATGGTTCATTACCGTGAACAATATATATATATATATATATATATATATATATATATATATATATATATATATATATCCGTCATCAGATGCTAATTTAATCAGTTCCACTTATACTTTCAATATTTGAAGATGTAAGAGCAACGAAATGACAAGCTTCTGGTTAGAGATTTACAGAAAGTAATTTAAAAATGATGACATTCTGAATAAAAGACCATGGGGAAACTCAGTACTATTCCTGAAATAAAATATGTTATACATGTCAAGACAAAAAGCAATGGGATACCATGTGTCAAGAATGTAAATGGAAAAGACCTTCTTATCAAACGAAAGAAGAAAAAGAGGTTTCTAGACAAAAGTAAAGAGTCTTGGTATTTATCTGTGAAGAGAAGGGACAAATGCATGAGGAGAGACAGGATGCCTAAAAAGAGTATTGGAGCCAATCATCAGAAGAAGCTGACACAGGAAGGAACATGAAGACGTGATGACATGTTGACAACAGTAAATTTCCCTATTTGATCCAAGTATAAAGCAAATAACAACTGACCAATAACTCTGGAATTCCACTTTACCATTTCGTCTAATAAGTGTGTCGGATCTTGCCGTATCGAACAAATTGGCCAAAGCAAAGCCCGCGTTACAAATAAAATAGGACTATTTCAAAGAGTTATAACGGGCAGACTCTTTCCATGTATGGTGTGTTTCATACCTGAATAATGTCTTGCTCATTGTTGTATGTGTTCAGATAGAACTGGCTGTAGGTGGAATCGGAGAACGTAACCACACTGATCTGGATGTTGTTTGGTCCTATAGTCAATTTTTTTGTCATAGCAGACACGAAATCAAGCTGCTTCTGAAAATTTTCCGAGCCTTCGCTACTGGATGCGTCAAGCAAGAAAACGATATCAGCAGCTTCACTGTCGCATTCTGTAAAAGGTAAAGACGAACTCATATTTTACATGCATAATCATCCTTTCTCGATGTTAGTCTCTTTATCTTTCGTTCAGAAGATCTAAATGATATGATAGACCGCTCTTCTTTTGTGACATAAACGATACCTATTAACGGAAAGGCAATACGAACATGCCAAGATAAATGGTCGACAGCCTGTCACAGTTAAACGGCAAAATATCTGACCACGGTGATATATATATATATATATATATATATAGAGAGAGAGAGAGAGAGAGAGAGAGAGAGAGAGAGAGAGAGAGAGAGAGAGAGAGAGAGAGAGAGACCCCCTCATTGGCAAAATTTTCCCTGTGAAAACATAGGGTGATAGATTCTTGGCAGCTGTGATCAGTGCATTACAATTAATACAGTGATTATGTTTCCACGATATTAAAATGAATTGGTACCAAAGGATAGAAAAACTATGCAATTTTATTAAATAAACAAATCAATTCGCTTGTTCATTCAAGTCCACTTCAAACAGGGTTTGGACACTGGTACAAAAGGCATTAAAAGAAACTATACACGGATAAACCTTCCAAACCAACAGACAAACAATAATGTTTGCTCCAATTCAGCTGCCATCCAAACGATTTCATAGATCTATCATATGTATCAATTCATAACGGTCTGACAAAATGCTCTGTCAAATATACATTCGAGAACCGATTCAATCAATTGTTCTTAACGTCTAATCGAGTGGAATACCTAGTCAAGAGTTGCCTACGTAGGAGTAATCCGAAACCCTAAGAAAATATTTCAAAACAAGCCAGTGATAGCATAAATCCGATTAAACATTTTTGACAAAAATAAACCAGTAAGACATCCTTGTCAGCGAAAAAATAAACCCGGCACAAGCTAAGCCCTATGTAAATGATAAAACAACATAAGAAGACCAAACAATTAAGAATCGCAAACTTTTGATCAAACGAAATATTTCATCGCACAAAAAACACTGAATATTCCATATTCATTAATAAGCCCGATTTGCTCAAGCGAGGATGAGGGAGAGAAAACTAAACGGAAAATTGAATCTAAATAGATCCAATTGACAAGCAAGGAAGTTACCAGAAAACTTATTGCTGGATACTATTCTTCACTAGCCACCCCCTCAATTACATTATTCGGACTAGTAAATATCAATGTTAATATTGACACTTTCATATCAGGCGGCTTATATAAAGAAAAATAAAAACCTATGCACATTTTAGCCATATTTCTAATTCCTCCTCTGGTTCAAGAGTTTTTAATGCATTTTCTCGCATTCCTGTGTGTATTTAGTGAAGAGCTCGGATCAAGACCAGCTAGATACAAAGTGGCTCGTATTTTCATCGCTTTATTTGCTGTCCTTGTTTGAATTACGGGAGGAAAAGTCCTCTACAATTTTAAAATAGTGAAGAGCTCGGATCAAGAGCAGCTAGATACAAAGTGGCTCGTATTTTCATCGCTTTATTTGCTGTCCTTGTTTGAATTACGGGAGGAAAAGTCCTCTACAATTTTAAAATAGTGAAGAGCTCGGATCAAGACCAGCTAGATACAAAGTGGCTCGTATTTTCATCGCTTTATTTGCTGTCCTTGTTTGAATAACGGGAGGAAAAGTCCTCTACAATTTTAAAATAGTGAAGAGCTCGGATCAAGAAAAAGCTAGATACAAAGTGGCTCGTATTTTCATCGCTTTATTTGCTGTCCTTGTTTGAATAATGGGAGGAAAAGTCCTCTACAATTTTAAAATTGCATTCATTATGTCATCAACATATTCATCCATTAGCTGATCATCGTAGTCAGATAATTTATCGAGAGGAAGCTCTAATGATTGCATGGATGAGTTTAGATTTGATGTTAGTTTCGTTTTCATTGTCAGACACGCCCATATTTCATGACATTAGATTCATTGTTAATGGAAAACTTAATTCAGCTATTGTTATACGTTAATTACTAGCATAATGTCAACCTTCATATTAATACTGGTTTTAGCAAAGTATTTTGAAGCTGTTGTAATATATTTGTATTATCATTCAAAGCTATAAACAGAGAGAAGAGAGAGAGAGAGAGAGAGAGAGAGAGAGAGAGAGAGAGAGAGAGAGAGAGAGACTTACGTAGTTTTTCACTTGTACCTTAAAAAAATTAAACAGAGATATAAAATGCATACTTGCAAGTTATTTTCTACGATGAATGTTTTGCTCCAAGAGCACTCAATAGCCTTCATTCTTTTCCCCAAATTTTAAATATGACTATTGTAATGATTTGTGGTGAATACCCAGAAATTTATCTTTCGAGCCAGAAGTTCCCTCTCAAAGAAAAGAAGGAAACATTTTTTTTAAAATTACTTATTTGTTTGAATGCTCATTGCTTCAGCTACTATTCCTAAATGTAAATGTCATGAGAAATTTAGTAACTGAGTTTTCTTTTTAGACGTGGAGTAATTATTTGACTGAAGTAGGGTTAACTTTACGGATGTAAGTAATTATGTGTTTGAAGTAGGTTTACCTATAAGAATGTTAGTATTATTGTGTTTCAAGTAGGTTTAACTATAAGAATGTTAGTAATTATGTGTTTGAAGTAGGTTTACCTATAATGATATTAGTAATTATGTGTTTAAAGTAGGGTTAACTAATAATATTAGTAATTTTGTGCTTGAAGTAGGTTAACAATAATAATATTAGTAATTATGTGTTTGATGTAGGTTTAACTAGAATAATATTAGTACTTATGTGTTTGAAGTAGATTTAACTATAATGATATTAGTAATTATGTGTTTAAAGTAAGTTTAACTAATAATATTAGTAATTTTGTGCTTGAAGTAGGTTGACTATAATAATATTAGTAATTATGTGCTTGTAGTAGGGTTAACAATAATAATAATATTAGTAATTATGTGTTTGAAGTAGGTTTAACTATAAGAATGTTAGTAAAAATGTGTTTGAAATAGGTTTAAAATTAAATTCACAATTACAAATGTGCAGTAAAACAATACTGAATCTCTAGAAATAAAGAACAGTACTAGATTACTAACCTAGTTTTATACATATTGTCAAAACATACAAAAATTGATATATCAATGCTTACGATTTACCAAATATTATGTACTATTAGCGAAGATTTATGAGTTATATGATGCGAGTTTTAAAAAAATCCAGAGACTTGTTACAAATATGCACCAAATTTTGTAATTTCAATGTAATACTGTCTTAAGATGAAAAATATGCTGTATTTAAAACTGCAATGCATGACAAAAAATGTGTATTAAATACACCGATACAGTAGGATTCTGATGTAACGTAAATCTTCCTTTGTTAGCACAATGCAAATAACGCCTTAGGAAAGTTAAATTGAGATTTAGAGCCGTGAGTCGCGTGTTCGTGAATTTGAGTGTGAGATTGTTCTTTTGCTTTTCCTTTCTTTTCTCTTTCTTCTTTTTGGCCTTTTTATCGTGCTGTATTTATATTTATAATTAATAATATAAAAGAATAGGAAAATAAGAGGTTAACAGCTCTTGTTACTCATAGATATTAAAGGACTAATTAAGTGAAAGAAACTAACTTGTGTCCATAGAAAGTTGTAATACTCGAAATTATTTCAGGAAACGATATTGACCTATTTTGAAAACAAAGAATTAAATAAAGGCTTACAGGCTGTCTCTTGAAGCTCGGTGACGATGGAGTTAAGGGTCCCAAATGAACCCACAGTGAAAGCATGTGCATCGTCTGTCGCGATGTTCCGAAGTTCAGTCAACGACACGCCATGACCTATTCCCACAGATATAACCTGGCGTTATTGAAAAAGAATTAAAAACGAAAAATATATTTATAAATGTTTAATGGAATGTATAAAACGAGTTGAAAATGTCAGTCCGTTTTGTCAACTTTGGTAATCAAAAAGTTACAGAAGACTCACAAAGTGATTAACTCTCCAATGCATCAAAAGAATTCCCAGGAATACATGATAAGACAGTTTCTTTCTTTTAATAGCTGAGTATTCAAATCATCTCAGACGTTCTTGAAGAATAATATGGTTTTCAAGATGAATCACAAAAGGCCGTATGGAATAAAAGATATACACCAGTTTGATTTACTACCAAATAAACATAATAAAATGTCTTTTGTGAAAATAATATGTCAATATGACATTCAGTTCAGGAGGAGTCGCGATCGCAAAACGTTGGCGCGAGATGTTTTATCCTTTTAAATTTGGCAGACTTTTGCAAGAGCAGTTTTTCTTGAAAATGCCATGTGCATCTGACCATTCATTCAGGAAGAGCATCGACTACAAGATTGGATGTCAGATCGAGAACGTTTTATCTTTAGTATTAACTAGACTTTATAATAAGTCTTTTTGGGAACATTTCATCTTAACAGGAACGTACGTTCAGGAGAAATAGCGATTACAACGATTTTAAAGATGGCCACTGCAGCAGCCGTACTGGATTTTAGACCGGTAACATTTTTTTTAATTTAGTACTAGCAAGACATTTGGATGAATATATGTACAAAGTATAAAGTTTCTTTCAATCCTCAGAATCGTTAAGGAGAAGTAATAACATACGTGTGTTTCCAGACATACATATGACCAGCAGAGATGAAATTATTAAATTATTGAGTTAGTTTCATACAAGTTCCTTTGATAAGTGATTTTCAATTGATCACATAATGATCATCACCTGGTTAAAATAATCATAACTGTGAGGTACATTCCTATCACTCAGACGTTTAACGTTATGGTGTCATTGTTATGTCATGAGATGATAACTGTGAGGTACATTGCGATCACTCAGACGATTAACGTTATGGTGTCATTGTTATGTCATGAGATGATAACTGTGAGGTACATTGCGATCACTCAGACGTTTAACGTTATGGTGTCATTGTTATGTCATGAGATGATAACTGTGAGGTACATTCCTATCACTCAGACGTTTAACGTCATTGTGTCATTGTTATGTCATGAGATGATATTACACATTTAACAAATAATAAATATAATATAACTAAGATCGGCTTATAAAACGCTTAAATCGAGTATGCGTTAAAACGTAATTCATTGATATCAGTATAATAATAATAATAATAATAATAATAATAATAATAATAATAATAATAATGAGGACTTTGTAAAGCGCCTATTCATTCGAAGTTCTACGCGCTTTACACTATCAATAATGATATGACTACACTACAGAACAACAAATGACAAAAACAATGAAATTGGAAAACATAAAAGCATGTTCAAAACATATAAGATACAAAACATGATTAGGTCGCTAAGTTTATCCCTGCAGTCGAAACAGGTGAGTCTTAAGAGCACTTATAAGAGATCACTGTGTCTTTGTGTCTAATTTAAATAGGCAATTCGTTCCACGTCGCCCGGCCCTGGTGTGAGAACAAACGTTGTCCATATGACTTTGTTTTCACCTTGGGAACAATGAGTATACGATTATCAGAAGAAGAGCGCAAGGATCTAGCTGGTGTATGCACATGGGTGAGGCTGGATAGGTATGTTGAACTGGAGTTTGTCATTAAAACATAGCACAGAGAACAAATTTTGTGTTTGATTCTGTATCGAATTGATAGCCAATGTAGGGTACAGAGCAGTGGTGAAGTGTGCTCTGATCGAGGTACTCTATAGATGATCCGTGCAGCTGTATTTTGAACTTTTTGAAGTTTCTGGAGTAAGTATTGTGACAAACCAGACAGAATTGAGTTACAATAGTCCAGTCTTAAAAGTACTAATGAGAACACAAGTGTTTTTGTGGCATCAATTGAAAGATATTTACGAACGGAACTAATGCGTCTCAATTCAAGATATGCAGCCTTGCAGATGTTCATGACATGTTGGTGCAATGTGAGAGTACTGTCTAGATTAACGCCTAGGTTCCGTGTGGACTGTGAGAATTTGATGTTGGTGTTTCTGATACTTATTGTCGTAGGTAAAGGATGGGAATGAGAAAGTCTTTGTGTTGTGATCAGAATAGTCTCAGTTTTATCATCATTCATCTGAAGCTTGTTACATGTCATCCATGATTTCACATCAGAAATGTACTTCTCGACTCCATGGATAGTAGCATCAACTTCAGTAGACTTGTATATTTGGGTGTCATCAGCATACAATTGGCGTGACACTGGGTGATGATCTATGACACTTGAGAGCGGCTGAGTGTACAGAATCAAGAGAACAGGTACAAGAACAGATCCATGTGGACCACCACAACATACGTCAACTGGACTTGAGTGTATTATATTTGCAGATATAATTTGTGGCCGGTTCACTAAGTAGGACTTACAGATAAATCCAGGAGAGTGAGGACTGTAATCTTTCCACTGTCCAAAGCAGAGAGAATGTCACTAAATACTTTCAGAAGAGTAGTTTCCGTACTGTGGCAAGGGCGATATGCAGACTGTACATTGCTAAAAGGACTGTTAGAATTCAAATGAGATACAAGTTGAGTTAGAACAACCTTTTCTAAGATTTTTTTATATGAATGGGAGATTAGAAACTGGGCGGTAGTTCTTTAGATCGTTATGGTCCAGTGTTGGTTTTTTCAGCAGTGGCTTTACGATGGAATAATAATAATAGTATTTCAAATCTCTAATTCAATCAACCATTAAAAGTCAATACTCGTATTGTTTCCCTTTTCGCAAACTTTACATGTTGCCAAGTGATGTATAATACCCAGTCAGATGCCTTTTTATATCTACCTTAATACCAGAGAGGTGTAATATTTTGGCTTCGGATGCAGTCCTGGATGGTAAAGCTGAGTTTCCGTCTGTCAAAACGATTACAATCCTCGGAACACCATTCCGGCCTCCATTTTCCGGCATGAAGCTATGTTGTCTTACGTACCTAAGGGCTTCATCGGTATTAGTTCCACCTTATTAAGAATAAAAACATATTGCCATGGAATGGATTAAATCTGAGGTTGTTTGAGACTGCTACATGAAATATAGGTACCAGTGTAAAGAAAGCTAAATAATTATTGAAGGAAATGAAAATTCATCCCTGCCTATACCATGAGTAGAATAAAAGAAGTACATCATTTACGATGATTTGATTGTCTATTTTTTATATTATAGAAAGATGCATAGACCAGCAAAATATATTAAGACATACGAATAATGAAAATTAAACGTAGTCTATATAGTGCAGATGAAAGCTTGAGCAAATCTTAGTTTAAATCAAATTAATTTATTCAAGCCAATAACTGGGTTTCTCAGTATAAGAACATTCCCTAAAACGGGAAAACAGTTCTTTTGAATTTTTATAAATAAAAAAACCCTGGAAAAAATGCGTCAATGAGACAATATTCAGTTCTTTGTATCACATCTGATCTTATAAATAACAATGTACTAAAACACTAGAAAATTTTTACCTCAGCGGTAAAGAACATCACAAAGCTGAAAATCGTATGTGAAATGGGGATTTTGTCGCCATAGTGTGTGTTTATATAAACAAGATGGGAAATCTTATACTAAAAATGTCCATAGGGTTAACACCATGCTGCACTTCACCGTCAAGATGGGAACTACCAGGTTACAAATATGGCCAGCATGCTGCAAAACATTGCTCTAAGTTGTTGACCTCAACTGAAGCCTAATGTTGTCTAACAGAAATTTAACAATGTTAAGCTTCCTGGTCTTTGACGGAAAATATAACGTTAAAACTGCATCTACTACTGACCACTTACTATTGTCCCATCCAAACTCCTATATGTAATATCCAACACACGTTTGCACTGACCATAACTCACTCTACTACCGACCACTTACCATTGTCCCATCCAAACCCCTATATGTACTATCCAACACACGTTTGCACGGACCAGAACTCACTCTACTACTGACCACTTACTATCGTCCCATCCAAACCCCCATATGTACTACCCAACACACGTTTGCACGGACCACAACTTACTCTACTACTGACCATTTACTATTATCCATTCCAAAGTCTTATATGTACTACCCAACACACGTTTGCACGGACCGGAACTCACTCTATTACTGACCACATGGGTAGGATGCAAAAAAAGAGACTAGAATACAATCTAAATCCCTTATTAAAAAACCTAATGTTTCTCTTAAATTACACTTTTGTTTGCCTTTATAAAGTAAAACCTATTTCCTCTATATGTCCCTTAATGTCCATTATTACAAGAAACAAATATCATTATATTCCCTTATAAATGTCAAATTTACTATAAACCAAGAAGTTCGGATTCTCACTAAAATTGATGTTATTTACTGGCGGTATGTAATTTTGCAAAGATCATCTATCAAGGCAGCCAGAATAGAGTTTATTTTTCGTGACACATGTAGAGATTGTGTCACTCTTAGCCCTGGATATCCTTGGTTTGAAGGCTAATGTTTCATTCTTTGATTTGCATAAACTAAGTGAACATGTGGCTGTTGAGCATGACCTTTACGTTGTCAAGGATATTGGTTTTATACAAATCTCATAAACATACTATGATACAGTGCGAAAGTAACATGGCCAGAAAGAGTCGGCCTGATAACAAAAATCAAGGAAACGCAATTATATAAAGCCAAAAATATATTATACCTGGATGGAAACTACAATAAATCTCTTTTATACTTAATTACAGATGTGTATAGTAGGAAACCTGAGAGCATGCGAACAAATTATTATAATTGGGTAACACAAATAGAGATAGGGGAGAAGAAAGAAAAAAGGGCGTGTGTGTCAGGGAACCTCAAAGGGGAAAGTACTGGAAAGTAAATCATGAAACTAAATCACATTAAGCTACGCGAAGTGGGCAGGCCCATGGAAAAGTCGAGAAAAGAACTCACCTAGAGGATACGAACACAACAAAACAAATACATAGTTAACTATGAATTAGTCTAAGGAGTGTTTTCCCAAAAAACACGCTCTCATAAAACATAGTCACTGGTGACCTTCACTCAAATATACAACTTGTAATTTTTATCTCTGTGTAGGTCCCGCACTACACAGAGAGCCCTGTTTTTGAGAGCATTAAACAATTTAGAGAAATTTGGCAATGACATTTAACTATAAATAAATGAAAGACGACCAAATTCGAGTCGGGTGAAGTGCAAAAAAAAAAATGTACAGATCAAATCTCAAACACAGTCGATCTATATACTAATAAATAGAAAATAGGAAAAGTACCGATTCGAAAAAAATTAAGTTCTCAAAACATTAAGGAAGTTTTAATCTTACTTTAAACAACTGTGATAATTTTAAAAAAGGAAAAAATGCACCGGAGTTTGCACAAAAAAAATCGAAATTTCATAAAAAGAAACGGAAGGAATATAACAAACAAGGGACGATCCAAGTCACTAATAGACAACGAGGAAATTGATAAGAAAATGATATCCTAACAAAAATACAAAGTATATATATATATATATATATATATATATATATATATATATATATATATATATATATATATATATATATATATATATATATATATATATATATATATATATTTACAGGATACAGGGAACCCTTGGCCAAGGTTAACAAATACAATAAAGAGAAGGGCGACGAGACAGGTGAATAAAACTGATCTCGTAGATTTCATCTCTATAGAAACACCACTAAGGAACTAAAATACCCGTTTCTAAAATGATATAAGTCCCGATTGGACAAAAGTAAGGTTAAGAATTAAAGTAAAAGGACAAAATATTTATTTTGAAAAAAACCTGATAATGAACATATCAGGGGAAACACACTCATACATAAACACACTGTTTTAGTTGTTTGAAAGGGGGCTGGGGGGATTTATCTGGTGCTCCCCCTCCACCCCCTCCCCCCAAAAAAAGTGTAACAAAGCCGAAGATGAGATTTGAATTCTGTAATGTCCTTGATTTAAGATTGTCATGGAAAATTCCAAGTTGATTCTTACATAACGTTTGCAAAAACATGTGCTATCGAAACAGCCTGATTGTGATTTCAGCTCCTTGCAGACAAATAGTACCGAATTGTAATCCATAGCATTTACTGACCTCAGCTTACATATTGTTACATTGATCGTCCTACATAAGATGAGAATACATGGCTTAATCAATGTTGTTCATCTTAAAATGAATTACTTTTGAACTAGACGATAGTGATACAAGAATTTGAATGAAAAATTTGCTACAGTATCACATGAACTCAGAATTGGGTATGAATCTGAAATACAGTTTTCGTCATAGTGTGTTTCTTTTTATAATATCACTAGAAGTAAAATTTGTTGCAAATATTTTCATATTCTAATCATTCAGATTTGGTTTCCAGCAGTTGTGTAATATAATTACCGAATCTAGATTGTATCACACCAACTTACGAGAGAGAGAGAGAGAGAGAGAGAGAGAGAGAGAGAGAGAGAGAGAGAGATTTAAACAAAGCTACCACCACATATCCCTCTTATAATACCAACAATCCTCGCAATAATCACGAAAAGATAAATTCCACACTGTCATTGTATAAAAGGAAATAAAAATGATTAACTCTTTTCCAATGTTTTCACTGAGTAGTGAGTATGTTAGCTTGGATTGTTACAAACGTTTTTCCTTTAAAAAGTAGTATTGGCTGATTTAGCGTGACGAATTTGTAAAAATAAAACTGCTGAAGAAACGAAATTTACTTCAAGTAGCACTGACCAATTGTTGTAAGCCAAAAATTTTCTACCTGTGAATTGGCAAATGCTAAAAGTAGTATTGTAAGGAATTGATTACAATACCGGACTTAGACAAATCTATATATTCTGTACATGTACATATCTATTCCTATTTTTCGACTTCATTCACTCTGTGAATGAATGTATTGCTAGGTTTGTTTAAATTATAAGAGCGATAATGGATGGGAGCACTGTTTATAAGGCTATCTCTCTCAAACCAATGTCAGTGCGTGTACGAACAATCTATTTTTGGGAAACATCGTGCGAAAATCCCAATCTAACTGACTTGACAATGAAAATGTTTGCCACAAAACCTGCTGAATAAACTGTATTACAGAAACTATAAATATCTACTTGACACTCACACAGGCCAAGGTCTGTGCTCGTCTAACATTGTAGCAGCTAAATTCTGGTCGCATTATTTCCTAGATCAAATGTAATTCGTTGTACGTTAAACAATAGTTAGAAGCAGCGCAGGAGGGCCTCTATAACTGGTCCGGAAAG
Source organism: Unio delphinus (assembly GCA_029339505.1). Classification (NCBI taxonomy): domain Eukaryota; kingdom Metazoa; phylum Mollusca; class Bivalvia; order Unionida; family Unionidae; genus Unio; species Unio delphinus. The sequence goes on from JAQISU010000162.1 coordinate 547,818, forward strand.
ATATAAAATGTTACGAGCATTCATTTTAGACTAGATTTTCCTTTAGAAGGCAAAGATAGGGAGTCTTATTGTTGCTGACATGAATTGCGATGTTCTAGCTAACGTTTCCATCAATGTAAGCCTTACTTGTGCCTGACAGCAAAGTACAGGCATACGTTTGAATACTGGGGTCTGCATCTGAATAATGATGTAAAAATGGAAATAAGAATCCAGTACTGAACTATGAGGTAACAGTGATATCATGAATATAAAGAAAAATTTAAACACAAAGGCATATTCCTCCATTGGATGCTAAGTAACAATTGGAACAGCTTTTAGTTAGAAATTATAATGTTTAAACATTTTGACGTCATTTACATCACGTTATCTCGGCGTTTTCTTTGTAGGTCCAGGTATATTTTTAGAAATGTTTGACATCTAATTTAGTACGACCTTGTGATAGCACACTAGTAATTACCTTCTATTTTCTGTACGTGGTCTATGGCATTGAGTAGACTGGTTTTGTTCTGGTAGTCTTTCAAATTAAAGGCGTTGTGTGGATGCGTTGAGAACGTCACCAGTCCAATCTGTACATGATCTTTTCCAATGTCAAATGCGTCAGTAAAGTTCTTAACAAACTGTAACTGCTGTTTGAAGTCTTGACTACCTTCACTGCTGGAGGCGTCCAACAGAAAAACAATATCTGCCTTGTTTTCACTGCAGGCTGAAATTCAACCCTATATTTATACAGAGCTATCGTTTGCTGCATTTACTTCTCAATGAGTATCATTTTTAATCGTATTAGCTTAAGAATTTCAATTATTTCCTCAATAGCTAACTCAGTTATGAACTATGTTTTATTATTCCAGTATCATGCTTTTATCTGAATATCATTCTTTAATATTTAAGATTTTTGTTTCTTTTTTATATATAAAAAAAATCCCTTATTACTGTAAATTCATTTAATTTCACCCTTAATTTATCTCTAGACGCTGAAAACATTGCAAAAATGTATCCTATTCAAGCGTTATCCAATCTTCATGACTTTGTTTCAACAATGTTGGTGAAAGCTTGACATCCTTAGAGAGCGTATTAGAGATAAGGACCTAACCGGTTGCTTAAGGGGTTAGAATGCCGAACACTGACTGCGAGTCTGCGAGGTCGCGTTTTCAAATCCCCGGTGAGTCATATGAATGACGTGAAAATGGTACTAGTACCTGCTTCGCTTGGCGCTCAGCGTTAATGGCTACTGTTAGGACTGGTCGGCCTAGTGTCGGGATAATGTGACTATGTGGGACATGATGCCGCATGTCTGAGGCATGATACCCCAGTGTTAGACATCACTATAAACCGCCACAATGCAGATATCGTAGCGATATGACTTAAACTGTTAAAGCCATCTTAAAAATCCAAACACATACAAACTTTGAAACATCTTTCGTTAATACATCATTATTAAGCTGATATATAATATTCAGTATTAACTGGTTCTCCCTTATCCATGTATTCAGAGGAAACTGACAAAATAAAGTAAAAGAGAATTTGAATTTAATTAAAGCTCTTTGCATGCTGGGAGAACAATATGATGATAATAAACTTTGTGCAAAACATGCAAAGAGTCAACTGTATAAAGTATTCTCTTAAAGAATAAAGTTCAATTTCAAATTTCTTAAGCTATGGATGCATCCTCCATATGTTCATGAAATTCATGAGGAATCCCCTTCTTACTTTTACATTATTTACTAAATTAAAGATTTCGCGATTGGTCATTGATGCGCCTTGCAACACCTAAATTGCAACACGTAGTCACACCCAAATTACAATAAGTAGAACGCTACACCTAGATTGCAATACGCAGATCGCCAAACCCACATCGCATGACGTAGGTCGCCCAATCTAAACTGCGCCTTGCCACACTTAAATTGCAACACGTAGTCACACCCAAATTACAATAAGTAGAACGCTACACCTAGATTGCAATACGCAGATCGCCAAACCCACATCGCAAGACGTAGGTCGCCCAATCTAAACTGCAATAGGTAGATCACCACACGTAGATTGTAAAATGTAGATCGCCACACGTAGATTGCAAAACCTAGATACTATCTAAATGTTATAGAATTTTCGTGTTTGGAACTAATGAAAATATGAATACTCACTGAAGTTGCCACTGTCTCCTGGAAGGTAAAAAGAGATTGCAAATAATGCTGAAAAGAGTTACAAGACATTACGTACCAAACAAAAATTATATTAGAATTTTGGCTCTGACCCTACAAAACTCGCAAAAAATCAAAAATATATATTTTGCTTCGACTAGCAACTGTATCAAATTGAGTGTGGTACCGAAGTCCAGATAGTTTAAAACAGTTCTCCCATTAATTAAAATATCCATACGGTATTGAAAAATCCCTTAATGTAAATGGGTGAAATATGATGTTTATAGCAAAGGCAATGAAATACAAAATCAAACAAATGATTTTGATTGATAAGGATCTCACGTGAGAACACAACCCCAAATGCAGTCTATCATGAAGCGACTACTGTATTATCTAGGCTGCATCTGATTGTGAGCAGTCTATCATGAAGCGAATACTGTATGATCTAGGCTGCATCTGATTGTGAGCAGTCTATCATGAAGCGAATACTGTATGATCTAGGCTGCATCTGATTGTGAGCAGTCTATCATGAAGCGAATACTGTATGATCTAGGCTGCATCTGATTGTGAGCAGTCTATCATGAAGCGAATACTGTATGATTTAGGCTGCATCTGATTGTGAGCTTGTCGTTTAACTCATCCGGTACATTTTTGTAAACTGTGCAACAAGGGCGTTTACACCTTAAATCAGCACTAGCATTTACAAAATTATAATTTAGTATACGCAGACAACGTAATACAAGTCCATATGGACCTGATTGTGACTATAATTTAAAAATCATTATCAACTCTTAGCGTTTTAAATGTATAAACTTAGAAACTCAAACAAGAAGCAGGATATAAAGCTGAAGTTACAGTTATTCTTCACATAAAATCTCAAAAGAATAACACAGATAAACATTTTACCACTTTGACGTGTCTTAGAAAAATGGACGAATGGTTTACGGACAAATTGGATTTTTCTCGTGCTCTTGAACACGATTCCTTAAAGTTTTACAATATTTGCTTGTTTTTCCTCTGTATTATAGTGATTACCAAAATATGTCTTCATCCATAAAGCCTGTGAAAATGTATGATGCTTTGAGATATTTCGAAGATCATATTTTCTTAGCATGAAATCAAATAATTGTGTGATGCCTTTTCAGAAATTTTAAATAATATACTGGATTTAAATAAGAAACCAAAATAGGTGTTATGCAGACACACTATATTTAAAAAATGAAAGTTATATAATATATGGCATTTGACTTAAAACTGAAGATGGTGTCGCGCAAGTGCCAAAAGATGGAAGGCTTCACTTTGTATCTGCTAAAAAATGAAATGCAAAACAAATGTTCTGAAAAAATAAAGTTTAAGAAACCCCAAAAGAACAAAAGCAATTAATGAGACGATGAAAGGAAAGAGAACGAACGTAAATCAACCTGGTGAGAGTTGCGCCGAAACAGTAAGTATTGTGCAGATGATCACAAATATTGTCGCAGTAGGTAGTCTCTCCATCTTTCAGATCTGTCTTTATGAGAAATGCAGCATGCGGTTAAACCTGCGTACTATTAAATTAACTCCACAAAGGCTATCTGCCTGGTCACAGTGTGACCTGATATGCAGAAACTTTTTCAGTTTATGTTAGTCATAAGTAGAAACTGGCGTAATGCCAGGGCTAAGATAAGCACTGGTATTAAATTATTAATAAAGTTAAAGCTTTATTTTAACAAATTTTATCAGAATTTCCAGACATTTTGTTTTAATTTACAATATAGCATTACGAAGCTTGTATATTTTAAATTGGATTCGCTATATAGTGAAACCTTCCCAGATGTCTACTGAAAAACCATTGTCAGGCGAACATAAATGTTGGAATAGGATTAGGGTTTGGTACACATGTAACCTGAGATTATATCCACTGCCTATTTTAATTTTGTAAAGGCAATAATTTGCAACTGACATCTGATATCAGGCGGAAGGAGCTTGGCAATTCGTCTAGGTTACGATCTTTATCCATATAAGAATTTTATAAAAGGTACGAGGGAACAGACACATACACATCGACACAAACGCACGCGCGAAAGCGCAAATAACGTTTACTTTTTGTTCTGATGGCACTAATCAATCGTCTTGTATTTTTTAATGTTCTTGGGACAAAAGACCGAAGAAACGTGTTTTGACTTATACATCATGGGTACAGGGCCGGCGCTTCCGCTAGGCTAACTAGGCAATCGCCTAGAGCGCTGGGCTAAGGGTTTATTTTATGATGGGCGGGTGGGGGAGGGCGTGAGTGGAAGGGTCGCCAGATATCTGATCTCGCATAAGGCGCCAACATGCCTTGCACCGGCGCTTCATGGCTATGATGACAACAGTCCTTAACGGAGATTAGTCATACCTTATCAAGCGTCACTGGCCGCTTTATTGGAACATGCGATCCAATGTATGTATCAAACGTGCGAGATGAAGGACCTTAGGTATCGTCGGCCTGTGCGCCCGTCGCCAAAACTGTATCTCATTTTTGCAATAGTGGATGAAATAATGTACATATATTTATGAAAACATGTATGCTCTCCTAAGATTTGTAAAAAAAAGACAGCAAAAGTAGAAGACTGTCCTTAGAGGAATGGCCTACAAAGTTAGCGGACACAATTGTTACTTGAGAAAGAGGACTACCGTCTTAGAGGATACGATATATAGGGACTACAAAGTTAAGTCATCAAAATTATTATACTAGTTCCTAAGCAATGATACACTATTCAGAGAATTAAATTTTAATGGTGGACGGCAATTAAGTTTGTGTCAATTCAATTATTACCAATACACAAATTCAATGAAACTAAAAATGTTTAAGAGGAGTTTCTGGAATAGATAGCGCCAATACATGTAAATAAGAACTTTTCGTATTGAACAATGGAATAGTAGTATAATAATGCATAAAAGAATGTCTCCTAAAATAACAACAGCGGTAAAAAAAGATATATTTTGCGGTGCCAGGATGAGCGAAGTAAGTAGTTTAGCTTAATTGGTATGCTAATAACCAATATTTGTATACTACTGCTTTTGTATAGGAACATGTGAACCAGTTTGATTGAGCTATAGTGCACTCCTAACGTCAAGTAGTATAGCTCAGAAAAAAGGACTTCATATTTTTCTATATAAATGTTGCAACCTTTTTAATATATACGCATTTTGCCTTTCGACATAAGACTGAATAATAAAAGAAACACTAACAAAAACAAAGTAGTTGAATGTCTGCTAGATTTTAAAATCAGATACACACAAGCGTAGTTAACCAAATACGTAGTAACCATATTCATACGCACAAAACACCGCTCTGCGACCTTGAACTTGGTAATCTTTGAAAGAAAGAGATACAAGCGTTTGAGACCTTTTGCAGCGCCAAAAAGGAGAAAAAAATACAAATATTTGTTCAAATAAACTGTCTATTTGCAAAGTTGGAGTGTTGAGCAACTGAAAAGATTGACCAGTGCATCAGTAACGACTCCATCACATTATTAATGATGTAACATCAACTAAACGTAACATATAAACACGTGTTTAGATGTCCATTTATCTGAATTATGTTATTCATATATACTGGCCTAAAAAAACACCATAAGAAAGTGTATGGTTTTATTATGTCTGAATATTGGCATGACAGCGGCATACTAAATTTTCCAACGAGAATTTGGAAGTCTGCCGTTTGCAACAATATTGACTCTGCTACTGGTACCTGTCTCACAATTTGGAGTTAAGTTATTCATGTTATGGGGTTCATGAATTATTGGTCTTACGAAAAACAATTTTTTCTGGATATTTCAATTATACATTATAATTTTGTTTTCAGTAGGCAGCCATAGCATAAGCAAAACACATTGCCTTCCAATATCTAGAGAAACTATGTCGACTTGTTACTAACAAGATCCAAAATCAGCTCTCACAAAATATGTTTCCTTTTTTTAGTGTATGTAAGTATTTATGGTGTTCAGATTTAATGTACAAATGTATATTTAAAGTGAATGCTTTGATATCACGAATTAAGAAAGAGTTATGTTACTCATATATACTGTGTCAATATACCAAGAGTCAGTACCAATCAAGACGAAAATGGAAAATGCCTCACAGAAGCAAGTGGCATTGCAGAAAGATGGACTGAGTATTGTAAAGAACTCTACAACCATCAGTCCAGAGGAGACCCAGAGGTGCTTAAATTTCCAAACTTCACAAATGATGATAATTTCCCCATTCTCAAAGAAGATGTGTAGTCAGCAATAAAAGCACTGAAGAATAGGAAGCTGGAGTAGACAACATCCCAACTGAACTTATAAAGAATGGTGGAGAATAGGTTATAGAGCCACTAACAAAAATCTGCAACAAGATATGGCAGACAGGCAGATGGCCAACACAGTGGACTCAGACAACGATTATAACACTGCCAAAAACGTCAATCTCCAGCTATGCCAAAATTACAGAACTATCAGTTTGATCAACCATGCTAGTAAGGTGATGCTGAAGATCATATTGAATAGATTAAACCCACAAGCAGACACAATAATCGCTGAAGAACAGGCAGGGTTCCGGAATAGAAGATGCACAACATAACTAATATTCAATCTTAGGGTTCTGTGTGAAAAGTACTCACAAAATCAACAAGACATCTATCATGCATTTATAGATTTCAAAACAGTTTTTGACAGAATGTGGCATGAGTCATCGTGGGCCACAGTGAAGAAGTACAACATTGGCCAAACGTTGACCAATACAATCAAGCAGGTGTACGCCAATGCTACTAGAAATTGCTCAAGGTTCTGTATGTGACTGATTCAAGACAGTGGTTGCAGTACGACAAGGCCATCTCCTGTCACCCGCACGTTTCAACATCTACTTAGAGCGCATCATGAGCATCGAAAACCACTGTGGGACAGTCAGCATTGGAGGGCGTAACATCACCAACCTACGCTTTGCAGACGACATTGATGGGCTGGCAGGCAGAGAAGACGAGCCTACCACCTTAGTGAAGAACCTGTATGAACCTGTTATGTGTATTTAATTTGGGTCATTTATTTTATATTTTAATTCATTGTTTGTCAGATTCAAATTTGACATTTTAAGTTTAAGATTCATTCATTGGGAGATATTTTTCTTAAAAAAAGTTGGATGATCTGTACTTTACAAAAAAACACCAGATGTTGACCTCATTTCTGACCTAGCTTCAGAGTTGTAGAGGACATTATGGAGCTTTGTTATAGACATCTTTCTATTTTTAGTTGAGTCATACGGTGTGTACGAGATTGTTTGAACGTAAATTTGTTCTAAGAGATTCTAGAAGATCACGTGACCCCTTTCTTGTTTACGTAAAAACAGGTATATAAATTATGTTTTTGGAGCGAACTATTTAGTAGACATTGGGCTGTTAGAATACTAAGTTGTGTTGTTTTGAGTTATTTTAAATTACCTTGTACTGGAAATTATTTCAATTCGTTTGGATCAAGAAGATTTATTTTGTTATTTATCTGGAAAAAAATTGTGCTCATTGAATTCCATTACCAAGAACCGACTTCATCATGTAACATCGTCTCCCATCTTGGATGCTTCACTAAGATTCGAACTTGGAATTATTTGGACATTTTATTACCAGGGCTTTTGCCATTTTTTCTATTGGATTAATTTTGGAATTGATTCTTCAAACCGTAAGTTTATTTTTCTTTTCTGGAAAATATTTTTCTCAATAAATTGTTTATTAAGTTTTAACAAGCTTGTTATTTTCACTCTTACTATGTTGCTGTTTATTCGAGCCTAAGCACGTAACAAACCATCTTCCAGATTTGACATGGTGATAAGCGCCGAGAAGACACAGGTGATGACAAATAGTGGAAACAAATCTCAACCAAGATTAAAGTCAGAGGACAGGAACTTGGTTCGATAATCACCGAAGAGGGTTCAAGAGCAGAATTTTTTTTTACGAGCAGGACAAACAATCGCAACTATGTCAAAGCTAAGATCCATCTGGACGGACAAGAATGTCTGTCTGAAATACTAAAATCAGACTATTGAGAGCATTAGTCATCTCAGTCTTTCTGTATACATGTGAGACCTGGACCCTGACAGCAGAATTACAGCGAAGAATCCAGACACTTGAAATGAGATGCTACAGAACCATCCTTGGCATCTTTTACATGGACCACGTCACAAATGGAGAAGTGCAGAGAGAAGGCCATTATGAAGACCTCCTCATCACTGTCAAAATCAAAAATGGTATGGCCATGCCACTAGAGCCAACAGTCTATCCACAGCAGTACTGCAGGGTAGTGTCCAAGGTGGCAGAAGGAGAGTTAGAGAAAAAAGTGGACAGACAACATCACCGAATGGATGATGAAACGTTTTGCGGAGAAACAGGTATTGGCACATAATCGAGACATGTGGAGGGAACTGGTTAGATGTTCAGCAGCACAGTGCCTCAACGACCACACTTTTTCAAGAGACTGATGCTGCTGCTGCTGCTGCTGCTGCTGATGATGATGATGAATGTATATTTTAAGTACATGCTTTGTTATCTCGACATAAGAAAGAATTATGTTTCTCATATATACTGTGTCAATGTATATTTAAAGTGGTACCTGAGAAGCGAATGTGATGGTTACGTCCCGGTTAAATACTTCAAGACATGTTTCGTGATGAATCAAAAAGAAAATCTGAAAGGGTACTAGGAAAATAGTTAGACCATCATCTCAACAGAGTAAGTCTTGAAATATTGGTATATAAACTTGATGACCGTTCCCCTTATTCCATTTCCTACATTTGAAACGAAATGCGTCAAAGGCTACTGTTATCAAAGTACGGAAGCTTTGTAATGATTAACTTACCTGAAGGGTGTTTCTTAACAAATCGTGTGAAAATGTGGTCCTTGGCTCGCACAAATCTTCATGTAATCCAGTGACATGTGCTAATGGTAAACTTCCTTATTCGCGGTCTAAAATGTTTTAGTTTATGCTACTAACAAAAACGGCAGTCATCACTCAGGAATAGTTAGTTGTTTTCTTTCCCAAAAAAACACAGGGTGCAGTCTTTCGATTCCCTTGGAATACCTCATCTGGAAGACGATATTATCGACTTTATGAGGAGAAATGTAATATCCACTTGATTCAATAATATGCGAGTAAAAGGATTAATAGTTCGTGGACGTCGTTGGATGTATCTTCTATATCAAAGATGGGATTTTCCTTAAAACATTTACAGAGTTGGTTCAGATTTATCAGATCGAACACATCGACGATCAATTTCAACGCAGAATTAAATCTATTACAGGAAACAATTTAGAAAAGCTATTACTGTTCGTAAACCAGCATTATCATCCAGAACCACTATGTGGTGATTTTACAAAGGACAAAACAAAATCATTAATATTCCAACATATCGAGAAATTATTCCATGGTCATTTGATGGTAAATTCCTTTTTATTCAATTATATGTATTATATACTATGATAATACAATCACAATACTGTAAAGTGCATCGAGCTTCTAAAGATTAGGCGGTCTACAAAAGTCCTCATTATTATTTTAATAACACCACAATCGTTGACGATCAAAGTAAATTATTTTCCGACACAATTATGTCTGAACTCTCTAAATCACTTTGAAATCTGTGAAGTTTACTTTCAGTATCATACAACATTACAGCAATGATAAGACAACATATCATTAAAACGATGCAACATCTAATTCAGATTTCATCTTAAGCATGTTAATAATCTTGTTAAACTAATTGTATTGTAATTCCTGAATTTAATTACGAGGAATTAATGAAATCAATTAACAATCTTATCAATGATTAGTTTTAAAACTCTTTTGAGTCATGGAGAAAAAAACCTATATGCAAGTATTCGTAAGCATAACGATCCATACGGTGAAGGTCGTAATATTTCACCAGGAATTGTAAATAGAGCAATTAAGAATACATATCAAACTTACTGACAAGAGCAGACACTTGATTTGCGTTATACAGCTTTGTCCAAAAATATCTACGTAAAATCTTAACGTTTTTTAATCATAAAGAGTCGAAGATGGCGTTTTACGAAATAATCAATGAGATCTATTATGTAATGTACCAAAGAGGTACAAGAAAATGCCGTCAGAACATTATTGACAATGCGCCCAGTCAGGAGAGAACAATTTAGTGCTGATACAATTATTGATGAATACGGAAAAGAAGATATTTTTGACACAGGAACATGTAAATGAACTAAGGCGATAATATTTTATTATGATTACGATTGATAGAGATCAGTTTCTGAATTATGCGCATTAATAATTCTTCAGATTGATTGGTATAAATAAAATTCTACTGAAAAACACAAAACATTATCTACAGAATCAATATTGTTTTACAAAGTTAAGGCAGAACAAATATTTATTTACAACGTCAAAAAAGACCTTCGTCATTGTCACTACCGTTTTTTGTGACAATATTTACGTTTCCGCAATCTATATATAATCTTTTTTCAGTTGTCTCACACGTGTATATTGCTAATAATTTTTGTTTGTTATTCGTGAGAAAATTTTGATCTATTGCTTTCCATTGCGAGCGAAAACGAGATGTTTGTATCTTTAACTGTTGCCAAAGATTGTAACACAACTTGTTGGATAATCGTAATCACTCGATACATAGCTGGTAGTTTATATCCACCTTCAAGTTTCTGTTGCTGTAATGATTTAAAATTGCAAATATGTTTTTCAGGATCAAGCTGAATATTTGTACCATAATGTTTTAATTTTTAATTACAGAAATAATATTAAAAACATTTTTGTAGTTCATTTGTATAAATTATATATAATAAAATGAAAATATTTGAAGCGCATTTACATCGTCATGTATATACAGTATTGAAGCGCATTTACATCGTCATGTATATACAGTATTGAAGCGCATTTACATCGTCATGTATATACAGTATTGAAGCGCATTTACATCGTCATGTATATACAGTATTGAAGCGCATTTACATCGTCATGTATATACAGTATTGAAGCGTATTTACATCGTCATGTATATACAGTATTGAAGCGTATTTACATCGTCATGTATATACAGTATTGAAGCGTATTTACAGCGTTATATATAATCTTAATTCTAAGGACGGCACAACCCTCATATGAACTCCTAGTTTATCAAACGATATTCTAGCTTGTTCCTAAGCTATGTATAATCTTAATTAGTTTACTTCTAAGGACGGCACAATAAACATATTCTCAATTTTATCCTAATTGTATACATATAATCTGAACTTATTCTAAGGGGGTCGTCGCTAAGTTCCACTTCTTTTCGTACACAATCCCCCATAATCAACCACTGTAGAATATAAAACAGCACTCAACACGTAGTAAAATGGTGGGAGGGTGTATAGGTTTTCTGTTGAAGATAGAGCTTTTGTGAACTCCCCATTTTTAAAACTGATTTATCTCGAAATATCGCAACCATTAACATTTCTCAGGTATGGGATTTGAACTCCACGGACACCGTGTTACTGATGTATGTTTTAGAAATTATTATAAAGTCACATATGCTGAATTCCAATTAGAAATAACCAAGTCGTGGATTTATTTCCGTTTCTAAGCACATCATACTAAATAATTATATATTTCTGTAAACGCTACGAGAGATCTAAACATAACCTAGATAACGAACCTAATATTATATTGTATAATCGATACGTGTGACCTCTATTTTTTGCCTGGATTTTGTCAACAAAGTCAAAAAGTGTATAAATATTCTTCACACAATTTGAATTATTACAAAAATATGTTACTCTACTGACTGAGTTATCACACAGATGGCCAATAATAAGTTACGTTGACAAAAAATATTGTTGATGTCAATTACGCACTAACAAGCGAGGTGACTCTTGAATCACTATCTACTGAAAAAGATGCCTAAAATAGTTATCTCCCTTGATCCGTTAAAATGCCAGATATTTCTTTTTAGTCGCTTTCGGCCGAACAAATATAGTTGAAAGAGTGATCTCGCATTAACAATAATGGACATTTAATATTTTTGTTTCTATTTTTAGAAAATGTTGATCTTATTATTGTATGTGCAGCACGTTTTGCTTAAGCCGAGTAAATATCGAAATATTTGGTAGCTACATATGTCTATGAAAATATTTCTTCACCTGTTTCTGAATTTGTAGATAGAACTGATATTGCACTCATATCATTATGTTCAGTCCTTCTGAATTTGTAAATCTGACTTTGTGTGACAACTCGTGAATTATTTGAATTATTATCGAGTCTTAAACCGTTGATATAATCGATCACAAAATCTTTTCGATTAATCCATGATGACATTCATGTATGAAATTATGACAACGATAATTTTTCTGTCCCCCCACACAGAAAGATTGATAACCATTATTAATGACCATGTCGTGATGGTACATTCAGACATTTTTGACGTATTTTACGTCGACAGTGCCTATCCGTACTATCACGAGATGCCTTACAATTCTTATCTATGGATTATCTTACAAACTTTTTATGTTTCATTAAATGTGATAATATTATTTGCCTAAATGATTATTTTTATACTTAATTTGTTTGATCCGAACAATAATCTAATCGAAAATATTCGTAGCACCAAGAACATATTTCGCGACAATGGAGCATATATTGTGTGAACAACAGACAAAATAATACGCAGCAATGATGGTATCGATGCTACAGTGAATGACCAACCTGTGGCGACGATTACTAATTATCTCGACGATTAAAACTATTTTTCTAAAATGAAAATTATTGGATTGGCAGAACGGATAATGATACGTGGATTTTCCCTGAGAAACGTGACTGTAAGCTGGTATTAACAAACAGTATTATGAACAGGTATATCCTATAATCGATGCTATTTTATGGAATATATCTGTTAAATGATAAACCCTGCGTTCATGATCTAAAACCATTTTCAAAAATCAAGTGTGTAGCCGAGCTAGCATTTAAACACTTCACAGACGCGATAAGCGGAAACGGTTTAACGGATCTTAGATGTAAAATCCTAAACGAGTGGATAGAAATAGGTACAGATACCGGAGTGTCTATCAAAGTCGTCGTTGAATTAAGAAAGTTATACAAGTTTCCAATAATGGTAAAAACGATAACCGGAGAGATTTTGTTTACTCAACAAGGATCGGAAACGACATTTTATATGAATAATTATAGGTGAACCTGAGCTAGATTTTATAATTGCTGATACAAGAAAGAGAAATCGTGTATAAGTCGATGTATTACTTACTTGTCTAACGCAACTAAATTAGATACAATTGTTAGTCATATTGATGGAGAATCAGCGCAGTTCACTCAATGCTCGGCTATGTTTTGATAAATATATTATCTATGATAAAAAGAGTTTCTAAGCTTGCTGTCAGAGTCGCTACATATTCAATTGATATCAATAAAACTATGCAGGAATATGCTACATATCGGCATTTATGTGTTATGGGGTAAATGGAGAATAAAACAAGAAAATATACTTAATTATTCTGAATTATCCTACGTTGAAATCAAGAATATTTCATACAAAAATAATCAAATATCAAAACTATCATCTGCTAAGTCAGACTTGTGACTAAATATAAAACAATATATATCAGTACACTTGGAGGTTTTGATAAAACAGCTCGTGTGATACAAATTATTTCGAAATTTTGACATTATCGTTTTACACACAGACTCGCCTGAGAAATGTGCGAACGAGGAGTTAAATCATGCACTTATCGTAAATTCTTTTGATGAAAGAAGATAAATTGACTTCTGAACGAATGGGTCAAAAATATTTCCCAATGATCAAGATTTGGGATGAAATATGAACAGTATCTAAAGATATATAAAAATATTGATTGATTAGTTATTGACAAAAAATGCTGGTGTGATAATTCGCGGTGATAATGATCAACTACAATCGTTTGTTGGATTGTCTACACACGAATGGCTGAATGGTTTTGTAAATAAGTATAAATACATAACTGATGCTCATCGAGGAAGGCATAAAAATACAGATATAATTCATGTTATACAGAGATGTAGACAAATTCCGAATGTGATCAGAGATAGCTGTAATATTTAGCTCCATTCAGTGGGGTCAATGCATATAATCTACGACATATTCATCAGACTTGGTGTTCAGGGGATATGGATATAATTAAATTTTTAACATTCATGGTCATGAGTCTGTTGTTTACCCCTTGGGAGGTTCAGCCAATTTGTAAATCAGTGCTGTTTTCACTGCAAAGCTGACACCAGCGTCACATTGCTCTTCACTTCCTCGGCCGCTCGAAAAGAAAATGTATCCGGAGCCCCTTTCACAGATTTTGCCTTCTCCTGCAAGCTGGGTCTTGCTCAATGTAGCAATGTGTAGGATGGTGTAGGAAAGAGGATCGGTCCTTATTCCGTCAATGAAAGCCATATAAAATAAAATAATGTCATGGATGTCTATTTCGCAGATATCACACGTGCTATCTGAACTGAGAATTCAAACTTTGTATACCGTGTTGATTATAAACGATCCGCACTATAACATTACCAATGAACGTTCCATTTTTGAGTATCGTTCTTTTGAACCGGAGTCTGATGTTTACTGTGAAGTAATAAACGTCCAACTTCTTCAAAATAAGGTTTTGAATCTCCATTTTTTTGGCAGTGTGAATATTTGTAAAACAGATCACTGACAATATATTCTATTTTCTAAAGTAAAATTAACAAATAAAAAACACTTTCGAAAAAGATTATTTTCCATGTTGTAAATCATGTATCCTTTGAACTAAGGACTCGCTCTACAACCGGGACTTGTTTGTTGTTTGTTTGTTTGTTTTTTTTTGCAGTGGGGGTGGGGGATAGATTGTCTTGACTCTTTCGTCCTCTTGCATCCGCTTTGAAATTTGCTACCTTGATGCAAATCATGGAGTCTATCGATGATGCTAAATTTGACGAACAGGTCTCAAACAAGCGTTATTGGAACCAGAGGAAACAATGTGCTGATCCAGATAAAAAGTGTGTTCTTTAACCATAAACAAACACAAATAAATTGATTTCACATTTTTGTCAAAGAAATAAATTCATCTTCCTCACAACGGATAAAGCAGAAAAGAACATGAAAATTATTAAGACCCAACAGAGAAGGCAATCATTAGAAGTGGCGAAGAACCGTCGGACAATTGGACTTTATTGATTACTGACTGATTAATAAGCATATACTAAGACAGGACTATATTAAAAGACATACCAACTGCAGTGAAGGAGATTAAGAATTCCAGGCTGGTACAATTACATCCCGCGTTGTCTAGAACAAACTACGGCTTTCATCGAATTTGAAATCGAAAGGCAACCTGAAGACCATATTCATGCAACTAACAATTACGAGTGTCTTGAAGTGATGTTGATCCGAACTGACAATTGCGATCAATCTGCCGATGCTGTAGTGGCTCCAGTCAACTAATTAATACATTGCTTGCTCTGTGAAGTGTATTTGAAACTGATCTATATTGATCTTTTCTAATGAAACCAAGAACACGTTTATGTGGTGTAAAATTCTAACAGGTTAAATAAGTTCAACACGATACAGCGGCTAGTAATGATGATGACACAGATTCAAGTGCACTATTTAACGCACGGAAATAAATACTTAACACGGTCATGTTTTAGAAATGATGGATCGTGTACGCTTGGGCAGCCGGTGAAAGACAAACAGTTATTGAGTGGAATAATTCTGAGAGTAAATTAAAACCGACCGAAATAGTTAAAAATGTCAAGGCTGTCAATAACGAGTGAAAACATAACTTTAAGAATGCCAGACTGTATGTGTGAGACATTTCCAAGAGCAGCAGCAGGGCTAAGTATCCCATAAGAGTGCCGAAAGTCTTAAAACTAAGCTCCAGGCATCCAGTGAAGCAGGCAGGTCATGGCGGGGAGCACCTTACTAACTGGGGGCTGCCCCGTTTGAGGCCGAAGGTATCTATCCTGTGAGGCATGGTGATCTCTCCCATCAAACCCTGGCGGCTGCCTCTGCGTCAATCGAGGTTTGACTGCTACTTTTCGTGTAGTGCCGACACCTCATGGCGAGGCTTGAGTGTACTCTCTAGTGGAGCTACAAAGCCTGGACAGGATGGTATGGAGACTCAGCAGTTGCCCATGCAACAGATATCTCCTCTCCACACAGCTGGTGGACCCATGGGAACGACGAATGCCGATGCAGTTTGGCACCAACGGCGTAGCAGGAGTTGAATAAATTACGATGAAGTCAATGTTAGACCAATTTAGAATAATAATTCGTGAATAAATCTTGTATTTCTATCCCCATTAAAATTGTTCTGTTATAAATCCGAACCAACCCGGTTATCTTGTTACACCTGTTAAATAAAACCATTCTTCAGTTAGTATTGAATTTTATAGGTGGAAATAATCTTGCTTGATATGATTAATCCTGTTAAAATGATATTTCACAAGCATAAAATCTAAAATTCTAACGTCATGGTCGATTGTACTTTTTCGTTTTGGAACATCTAGAAACATGTGCTCATATTCACTAGCAGGTTATTATTTTTTTAATCACTCTTTTCTTATAACAGAGAAGCGAATTTTTTATAGTCCATATATTTAACGTTCGAAATTGATTATAATTTACATTAGTTCTACTGCCTGACATCGACTGAATGCTCACTGTATGGAACAGGTACAACTAAACTGATTAAATGATTAACATGGTTATCTTTATCAACACATTCCATTTACGTATTTTTATCATAAACCTGTTTCGGCTTCCACCTCCTGTGAGACTTAATGATATAATGTAAGTCACTCTCTTTCTTTGAAATCGTTACATGACCATAATCCTTAGCCTTATCTTGTAGAGGATTTTAACTTATGGGCACGAGAGCCATAACTATATCTCCAGGTTGAAAACGTTTTTTTCATTTGAAGTCCTGTCAAATCTGGGTTTCGTTCTTGACTCAGTAAAGTGAACAAATTTTGTTGCTACTTCACAAGTCTTTCAATTTGAAGTCAGAGACATAATCATGAACTATATTCTCTGAATCTTTGGCTGAAAGAAGTTTCTCTTTAATAACTTCAATGATCCAAAAATCTAGTTCAACAGTACTTAAGCCACGTGATTCGTCAGCTGATTACACGAGAGCAAACAACAGCAAATGAACGCCATCATCCCAATCGTTTCCATTATCAATAGACTATAACTTAATCATATTTTCCAAAGTCTAATGAAATCTTTCTAAGTTAGTTGAATACGGTGGCATCACGTAGAATCGTTTCTTGATAGTGTCAATTTATGCTCACCTACACGCTAGATATGTATTCATACACAAGCTTATATACGAACTCAATATATATTTTGGGTACAACTCAGAGACCGTAGTACAATAATTCTTTCTGTACATGCCTAAAGATATAAATCATAAATTATTACTTGAAAGTAAATCATTCTTAATGATTAATCACCATTAAAATTTATGTGCCGTTGATTGTATTTTAGCCGTGCCTACGAATACTATCCACAAACGATTTGGTTCACTTCTTGAAAAAGTTATTTATATGGATTTGTATACATTTGAAGTTAGGGTTGTATCTCTCACATTATAATCACGCAAAATATATAATCGTTTTGCCAGTTTTCTTTAAAATTTAGTGTTCTTTTGTAATGGTTATTCGCATACTCGCTTAGTTTTAAAACTGCTCAGTTTTTACCCACAAAAAGTCATCATAATAACATTAATAATAATAATAATAATAATAATAATAATAATAATAATAATAATAATAATGGATATTGTTTAAGGCATGACGTTATGGCATGCTAAGCTAGGAAAGTCTGCATATGGCATGTTAAGGTGAAAAGTCGGCATATGGAATGTTAAGTTAGGAAAGTCAGCATATCGCATGCTAAGCTAAGAAAGTTTGCATATGGCATACTAAGCTAGGAAAGTTTGCATATGGCATGCTAAGCTAAGAAAGTTTGCATATGGCATACTAAGCTAGGAAAGTTTGCATATGGCATGTTAAGCTAGGAAAGTTTGCATATGGCATGTTAAGCTAGGAAAGTTGGCATATGGCATGCTATGCTAAGAAAGTTTGCATATGGGATGCTAAGCTAGGAAAGTCTGCATATGGCATGTTAAGCTAGGAAAGTTTGCATATGGCATACTAAGCTAGGAAAGTCTGCATATGGCATGTTAAGCTAGAAAAGTTTGCATATGGCATACTAAGCTAGGAAAGTTTGCATATGGCATGTTAAGCTAGGAAAGTTTGCAAATGGCATGTTAAGCTAGGAAAGTTGGCATATGGCATGTTAAGCTAGGAAAGTTTGCATATGGCATGCTAAGCTAAGAAAGTTTGCATATGGGATGCTACGCTAGGAAAGTCTGCATATGGCATGTTAAGCTAGGAAAGTTTGCATATGGCATACTAATCTAGGAAAGTTTGCATATGGGATGTTAAGCTAGGAAAGTCTGCACATAGCATGTTAAGCTAGGAAAGTTTGCATATGGCATGCTAAGCTAGTAAAGTCTGCTGATGGCATGCTAAGCTAGTAAAGTCTGCTGATGGCATGCTAAGCTAGGAAAGTCTGCTTATGGGATGTTAAGCTAGGAAAGTGGGTTTATGGCATGTTAAGCTAGGAAAGTCTGTTTATGGTATGTTAAGCTAGGAAAGTCGGCTTATGGCATGCTAAACTAGGAAGGTTTGCATATGGGATGCTAAGCTAAGATCGTCTGCATATGGGATGTTAAGCTAAGAAAGTTTGCATATGGATGTTAAGCAGGAAAAGTCTGCATATGGATATTAAGCTAGGAAAGTAGGCTTATGGCATGTTAAGCCAGGAAAGTCTGCATATGGATGTTAAGCTAGGAAAGTCGGCTTATGGCATGATAAGGTAGGAAAGTCTGCATATTGGATGTTAATCTAGGAAGGTCTGCATATGCCATGTTAAGCTAGGAAAGTTTGCATATGGCATATTAAGCTAGGAAAGTCTTCATATGGCATGTTAAGCTAGGAAAGTCTGCATATGGCATGCTAAGCTAGGAACGTCTGCACATGGATGTTAAGCTAGGAAAGTCTGCATATGGCATGTTAAACTAGGAACGTTTATATACAGCATGTTAAGCTAGGAAAGTTAGCACATGGTATGTCAGGGTAGGAACGTTAGGTCTACAAAAAGCATGCCAAAATCCTTGTAGTTATAGGACAAATACAACATCTTAATGGCAGTGATAGGTGCAATATAGATCCCAATGGCCTTCGCGTATCAGGTGTGAATATGATGCAACGGTTAACTGGTGTTTGTTTATACTGATCCTTTAGTGTGACCTGGTAGCGAAATGTAGTGAACATTCAATTTATACTCCGAAATCCTTCTTTTGCATAATTTTCTGTAAGAAACTAAGGTAAATGAACCCAGTGTTATATCAAAGTTCTAAGTCTCGTTAGATCTGACATTTCCATGCTTATTTTTTTATTTTTTTGTTGTTGATGTTTTAACGCCATTTTTAAGCACAATATAGGCTATACATTGCGGCCAGTTTTAATGGTGGAGGAAGATCCCGGAAAACTCCCGTAAAGAACCACCGACCCACGAGAAGCTACTGGCAAGCTATCTCACATATATACATCCATGTTTATCTATGTACTACAATGATATTATATTTTATCTTCGTCTTCCCATAAATGATCGCAGATCGACGTCAAGTCTTCACCCTACTGAATATCATAAGCTGTTCATGTTGATATTCCGTAATTGTGCTTGGCTATTCCTCTCTTTTACATATTATTAGCAAAATCACAATATAAAATGTTCGCACTATTATTTTTACTGTTATTGTTATTATTGCTTTTATTATTATTATTATTATTATTATTATTATTATTATTATTATATTAATAGTTGTAATAGTTCGGACCCTTATCAGTTTATTTTACGTTATTTTATTCATATTATTCGCAATATGTAGATAAGGATGATTTCTAGTCAGAAGTACCCATCTCAAATTGTACCTTGACCAAAATAAGTCAAGATGAACCTTAGCCGATGCGTAATAAGTCAAGATGAACCTTGACCGAAACGTAATAAGTCAAGATGAACCTAGCGTAATAAGTCAGATGGTACTTAACGAAACTTAACCGAGTCCAAACTTATGAATAAATGCAAAAACGCAGCCATGTCAAAACGTACTCTTTAAGGAAATAAATACCTAAGTATCATACCAGAACACGACCAAAATGACTGCGATATATTCAAATGAAAATATGATATCAAATTTGTTAGAAACACTTATCTTATAGTTCATTAAGTAAGAATAAAAAGCACAATTTATTGCTATAGGCCTGAAGTAATCTAGTTAGGCTTTGACATTATTATTGTTCTGACTCATTGGCTGAAGTTATTAGTCAAATGGTAACGTTGATTAGTCTCAGGGTTCCTAAGCTCGAAACATCTGTGCACAAAATCTATTTTGTTATATACGTATCGCCCAAGAATCCGCTTTTCGGACGTTTTGCAGGTTCAACGAATATACGATTAAATACTAAGTAGATTCATTAATCCGGGTTTTGGAATGAAAAAAGAATTGATTATGTATTTGTTCATAAGTCCAAAGGTTCGTTAGGTTAAACATATTTGAAGACAATGAGAGCAGTGATTGGAGTGTTCACTCCTTAGACCAATGTATTTTTTAAAAACGGTTTGACATGTCGGAAGATTCATTGGTTCGAAGAATTATAAAACTATGTTCATTGGTTCCGAAGATTCATTATTTCGAATATGTTTGTATTGGTCCGAATGTATTCGAATTCAGGTTAATATATGAGCTACTAATGGTACTAAAATAATTCAAAGATATTATCAAGAAGTGTTATAAAGTAGGATTCTCTGGATTATCAATTTGCAAATTATAAATGACTGTCATTTAATTTTAAGAAAAACAACCAAGCAAAATGTTTTTTTTTTTCTAAATTGATTATTCTGCTTCTAAAATAGCGTACTAAAACAATCTTTGCATTATTAAATCAATTCATCCGTTGCTTAAATTAATGCTTTTTAGCAAACAATTATCTGGTTTGAATGTGCATGTCGTCTAAAGGACGTAATAAGGCATGGATACAAAACAGTGCACGATGATGAGAAAGCAAAAATCAAAAACCTGTCTTTGAATGTCGGCATTTAATGAGAAATTGGGCTTTCTATTCAAATACAATCCATGTACAAAATTTGAACAATTCTCTTTTAAAATGAAATAACTTTATATTTTGTCCAAATTAGCAAATGCCTTTCTAACATTAACTATAAACGTGTTTAATCGACATGAGAGCCTCCACCCAACAGATATAAAACGAAACAAATATGTTTTCAATCAAAAAATATTTCATGCAATCAATTGTTGTGGTAGAAATATTTTACAAAATTATAGAACTGGCAAAAAAAGACAAAGCTGACCTTCCAGCTCAGCCTCCTATTTTAATTTTGGTTACATAGACCTAAATCTGTTAAGCGGCACCTCTTCTATCAAAGACACATGCACCTCTTCTATCAAAGACACATGCACCTCTTCTATCAAAGACACACATTGGTACAACGTTTTACTGAAATCCCAAAGACCATTCAAACGTTATATAGCGCATAATAAAATTACACCGTATCCCCTAACCTTGTCTCTGACTTTAACCTTTGAGGCGACGGGCGTGTGTATGGAAAGCGACAAATTGTCTAATTAAGATACACGTGTACGCAAAGCTTGATCAGAATCCATAGGACGACCAAACAACAACGTTTCTGGCCTTGAGAGTGGAACCATTGGCCATGGTTCGGTACACATAACATCATCTAGTAAACATACACAAGTGTACCAGTCTTCACTGAAATGGTATATACCTGACCAAAACAACCCTGTATTGATATTTGGAACCCCTTAACTGACCTTGACTGAGGGTCTTGGTTTGTTAATCGATAAACATCGTCTCGTAGAGATACATGTATATCCAAAGTTTCATTAAATGACTGAGCTCTTGAAAGGTTTTGGTACGGTGACGAAATAATGGCCGTTGTTACGTGTTTAGGCTTTAATGAACAGTAAGATAGAAAAAGTAAAAACAACAATCTTGATCACATTGATCAAATAATTTTTTTCCCTGGTAAAAGATGGTAAAAATTGAAAAGAACTTACAGTTTTAAGAATCAAATCCAAAAGTAATCCAATAATAAACCATGAATTAAATTACAAGAATAATATTAATGAATTATTGTAAGAGATTCAAGTTCGAGTCCTGTTGAAAAATACAAGAGGGAAAACGATGAAGTATGCTGAAGTCTGTTTTGTGTTTATCTATAATTTCTTGTAGAATCACAAGATTTAACACTCCAGTGATGACAATCCGAAAAAGATTTTGATAAGCAGTCTTTGTCCAAGAATAATGTATGAGTACATCAAATATTTCAATAGATATGAATTAATCTTTACAATCAAAGTGAAATGAAAAAAGTTAACAAGGATTTAAAAACTGGCTACAACATACTAAAATGGCTTAACGTCAGATGTAAAAGCGCAAAACTAACTATATTTCACTAAAACAAAAATGATTGCGTATTCTAATACACAGTTTAAAAAAATCCCCAAATTGCGAAATCGTGAAGAAATGGTGCGGGGAGGTGACACTTGATCGTTTACATTACGTACTCCAATCATGACCCTGCCGAGAACCAATCATTTTACTTTAAGAATAAAATGTTGTTTACTTCTGAATTCACTAGGTCCATCTTGACCTTGACAAAGCCAATCATTTAAAAAAAATGAAACCTAATTACATTTCTGCCACTAACCCTGAATCAATGTGAGGATCTAGGTCCGCATCACATGTTTACCAAAGAATAAAAACTGATTTTCTGAAGAAAAAACATCATCTCTGGTAAATAAATCTACATTAAAAAGGCATGTAATAAAAAAATTTAAAAAATATTTAAAAATGACAAAAAAACCCACATTAAATTTCAATAATTATATATTAAATCAGATATATGTAACAGACAGAGAGTACTACAATGTGCCATTTGTGGGACAAAAATTACACTTGAGGGATAACAGGAATTAGCATTACGATCGCCACTCTGAATGTATTGCACTTCGGAGATGTGTGTTTAAAAGTTTACGTGACTCTCTGGGGACAAATGAAACTAAAGATGGCATTTCCCATTTTGCCTAGAAATAAATGTGCGGCTAGAATATAACATCTCACTAGGAACAATGAAAAATGTAAAGATATTATCTAGGGCATTAAACACTGCTTAGGTTGTGAAAAGATTACAAAAGAAAACAATAATTGGTAATGCACTGGGTTAGATGTATTTTGCTTAAGACACTTTTCTTACAACAATTCAGATACAGTTAAATATTCATTGATTAGTGTTTTTGTTCTTGAAAAAGGTATTATTTTGTTAATCGTCCAGAATAACTAGTGGTTGTAGATTGGACAACTTATCAATTAACTTCCATATCTTACTTAGTTGTTGATTCATTTATATTGGAATAGTACCCTTAAAAATTCAGACATTTTAAACGACACATCTCCATTTCAATACTACTTATAAGGTTGGCTATTCACTTCATTCCTGCAAATAGTTTGTGTTTAAATGGCAGCATTATAAAGTAGAGTCCTGCAGGTTTTGCCATTAGGCGTTGAAAAATTCTTTGTCTGCCACGATGTTATCTCAATGTTAACAGAGGTCTAGAATTCCAAATGACCATGCCATTAAATTTGCTTATTACTAATACTTCCAACCCAAAACTCAGTTGCAACATTTATTAATCGTGAAATGAGAGTGACTTCCATGAGCCTGGGCTTTCAACGTCATGTCTCCATTCAAGACGTAGGGAGGTCATTTTACTGGCATGTTCAGTGTATTTTCTCAAGTGCCTATTTATGTGACGTAGTCAAACCAAGGCGATTGCCGAATCTCATCGATTTTCTAATAGCTGTCCAGAAAAGTAATGTCTCCTGATCACGACAGCATAGCCTCATTCCTGGATATTAGCTTACAATTTTCCAAATTATTAATATGCTAATAGCCAAGTGCGGGATACTACATGGATTTTCCTTGTAATATTCTTTTTGGGATACTCTGACATTATTGTCATCTCACAGTGCCCATAAATAACTACAAGTTTAATTTTTTTTTATCAATTATCAATACGAAAATAAAGGTCGGCTTCTGCAGTATGAAAGCCGATTTAAATGCAAGCTCAATCTTACATCGACTTTATTTAAAACATGAGTTATACAAATCAAATCATGAAATATAGATCATTTACGATCTTAGCTAACTGCATTTGAATGCATTAAAATCGTTATTGTTTAGGACTTTGCACTTCTTTAGCTTTTTATCTTTAGATGCATTTTAGGTGGATGCAGTGCATTTATAAATTCATATATGTGAATGTAAAATTGTCCTTCAAGTCTAAAACGTATTGATGACGAAGACATATTGGCTAAACCTTTAAAAATATTACTCAAAACAGTTGCCACATTTTTTTTGCTGATATCATCTTCTTGATGATGCTGATCAATAATATATTTATTTTACAGATACTGATCCCGTTTAATAGCATCTTCTGAATTTAATGAAAATATTTATTCTGTTTTGCAACTCGTTTAAGTGAAAACGACAGCAATGGACGTTTTTAATAGTAGCTCTTCATTCAGTCAGTTTGTAACCTTTGAACTTGATCTTTAAATATATGGGAAACACCAGCTCACATTTTGAGTTTCATCTATGTATGACGTTTATTGTACAGCTTGTAAACGAAACAAAATTATGCTTAAAAATCACTTTAAGAGTTTGAAAGATGGGTAAAGAGTGTGTTTCATGTATTTTCTATTATACTCACACATATTCAAATCTCATCTCAATACAGATGATATAACAATGTTAGTGGGAGAGTGTATAGGTGATAAAGATTTCAATTTGCTGTTAACACAAAGTTTTATATGTATATTAGATTTCTTGTAAATTCATTTCGGTTCATTTGTATGATACTGTTAATTATAAATATAAATATAAAGCTTTGGAAAACTATATACATAGGCTGGTTGTACGATTAAATATGCTTAATTATCAATGCATGAATGACAGAAAGAGTGAACTAGATACAACTTTCAATATAATAAACTTTAATTATATGTTGCCCAGGCTTGACTGCGGTCAACTATCCCATAATTTATTATTCATCTTAAGACACAGCCAGTGCGTGAATTATCCAGGTAAATCTTATACGGCATATCTTAACACATGGTCTTTTTGAACCCTCGGGGACACTTTGAAATGAATAGTTCAATTTGAAAATGTGTCATCTGATCATGATACAGAAAAGCTTTAGTGTCCTTCACCTAGGATTACACATCTCATCGTAAAAGGGCGTGATTGGGCTTTATTGTCGTCTGCCTACGATTTGTCGAAATTGAATGCTCTTAATATGGGGCTATACTAAGTGGATGGATAAGAGCTCATGTGTGTTAAGTCCTTAATTTTCAACACTAATACAGACTAATAATCATCTGAAACAATAATGTTAATCCTTTGGGGCTATACTAAGTGGATGGATAAGAGCTCATGTGTGTGAAGTCCTTAATTTCCAACACTAATAGAGACTAATAATCATCTCAAACAATAATGTTAATCCTTTGCAATTCTCATTAGACCCGATTACATAAGGATGTATATATATATATATATATATATATATATATATATATATATATATATATATATATATATATATATATATATATATATATATATATGGCGGCAATCCATTATAATACATGTACATTCAGCTCTTCTTGCACCGCTTTCATTTCAGATCCACTCGGCTATGATACTCTACACTGACGGTCAGAAAACTAGACACACCAATACATTGACATTGAAAACTAGACATACCAATAACTTCTAGAAGCTTGCAAACGGAAAGCTAAGAAATGTTGGACACGTTTGAGGGGATGTGTTATTAAACAAATACCTGTTATATCACGAAATAATTTATACAATTTGAACGATGTCATTCTTTTCGAGCAGATGTTGAGATAATATGTTTCCATCGTGAACATGTACAGAGTTACTTGCAAATTCTGTGTGATGAATTATATAATGCTAGTTCGATAAAAGAATTTAGAAAAGCAAATTAAAGAGCTCACATTTTATCGAATGATAATGTCATTTCATTCTGTAAGAATGGTTCTGTAAATGATGTTGAACATTATACAGGTATCACCGTTTTTTGAGTCATGGATACAGTTAGTTACTTGGATTGTAAATAATCAAGTCATTAACTGGATGAAGGATCGCCAAATATATGTTGACATTCAGAGTTATTTTGTTATTAATACGTCTACAATTGACAATATTTGTTTCTATGTATGTAATGATACCATATGATAATAATTCATTGTTTTTAAAAACTCACAAGATTGTTCTTCTGGTGATTTATTTTTGCCGTTTGTTTTTTTTGTAAGGAATATACTATGGAAGAAATTACTTTACTAAGAGGTTAACTGGTTAATATTATCTGTTTATTTTCAAGGCGTTATATATCAACTTCAATATTCTGTTTTCGCGTATCCGATGGCCTATAACATAACGGTACTGGAAGTGTTGCAAATTTTTGTTTATGCAATTCAAATAACTTCATCTGAAGTGTGTCCCTGACTATTTTTCTACTTGCAATGATTAAATCATTTGGTCTCCACGCTTCCCAAAACTCATTCATGGGAGTTTCCGAAATTATTTCACGGGTTATTTCACACTGGATTCTATCCGGTTGTAATCTAATTAGTTTCTTCAATTCTTTTAATTTTTCATCAAGTGATCTATGATCGGTATCAATTTCTTCATAATAGTCTACAAAACCCTTTAACCATTCATGGGGTAATGCACCGACAAATGGTGGTGGTTGCCCGTGATCACCGCACATGACGACTTTTGTATTCTTCAATAACAACCACTCAAGAAATATTTTTAAGACATCTTCTGACACTGTGTCTATTTCATCCCAAATCATGATTTCAGGAATAAATTTCTCTCCCATGCGCTCAGGAGTCCATTTATCTCCCTTCCATCGGAAAAAGCTGTGATAAGTGCAGGCATTTACCCCTCTCTGTATCATTTCTCTTGCAAGTCTATGAGTTGGTGTTAGCACAATCATGTTTGGATTGGAAATACGAAATAACTCAATTGTTTTATACATGCATATTGGATCAGAAATCGGTGGTGCACTAGAAAATTCTGAACACTGATTGCTTTCTAAGTAATTATTTTCAATGGTAACATCTGCTGATGGAATATAATCATGAATCATTTCTTTCTTAATTCTCCATGATCCCCATTTCTCGTTGCCAGTAGCCTTAAAATCAGCCATTTTGCTATTTATGTAAAATGAATCAGTAGCAACTCTAACTGCGGTGGTAGGAAATCTATTGATCATTGAAAACAGATTGATAGAAGCATAACCGAGCATAGAAGCTCTCAAATGTGTGTACTGCGGATAGTATCCATCATTGTAGGTAACAATTGTACCCAATTTGGTTCCATCGGACATAAATGCGTCCTTACGATTGACATATAGGCCCCTATTCGTTAGATCCGCGATTACAAAATCGTATTCAGCGTTGTCTATAATCAATCGTGAAGAATATTTCGTATTATCATCTTTGCCACCTTGGGTAAATTTACCGATTATTCTTCGTCCAAGATTTTTTGCTTCATTGTTTCTGATTTCAAATAACTGTTGGGACCAATCCATGATTTGTTGTTCATTAAAATCAGGAAACAGTTTTCGCTCTTCGTTAATTATTTTTTCTAGATCAGGTTGGGGTAACCAGACTGATTTCTGTGCTCGATAGGATATAATTGCTTCACTGACAATTAATGATTTTAACATCTTACAATCAAGCATATGCCGTAAAAACACTATTGGCATCCAGTGTTTTTCAGACATGTGTTTACCAATCCAAAGATAACTACACGGATGAAGTCCTTCAGCCATTTCAAATGATACCACACAAGCGAATCCGGTTAAATCAAAATCAGGAAGTGGTCCATTAATAGCAACACGGGTCATTTCGTGTGTAGGGTGTCCAAATCGTTTGAAATATTTCTCGCATTCTCCATACCCAAGAAAACTTCCTGGATAACACGCAATCATATCAACTGAAATAACGGTATCAGCGGTGTATTTTGTGTGCCATAATCCGCCGTGGCTGTATTCAAGACAGGACAATTTGACATCTGATAAGAACTCACTTCGTGTTGGTTTCCATGCGTTTTTCTTTCTAGCAAAATGTGCTGCAATGGATGGTACTGTGAAACAGTTTGCTAATAATTGATCGTTGTCCTCCCCGTCCCCAGAAAACTCACTAGCTAGTTGTTTCATTTGATTCTGCAGCTCTTCAGTACGGTATAATTCTCCGTTAGGCCTTACAAACTGATCAAATCTACATTCTTCGTCTGAATTACTATGAAATAGCCACACTGACACAGGATCGTTTTTACTCAAATGGTAAATAGCATCAAATAATTTCTGCTCTGAAAAAAACTCTTCGGTTTGGGATAGATATCTTACGGTTCTATCCCGTGGGAATATTGTTACTGCAGATGACCACGCGTGTGCGTTATGATCAATAATTTCAATGGGGGTTCCTTTTTTTGATTGATATTTCGGTTCTTTTAATACTTCACCGGTGATTGTCCTTACCGATATTGGAAATCTCAATGATGTTTCTAATTTGGTTATATCCTGAATTGTTGCTCCATGCTTTTTTACCGTGAACTCCCATTCGGTTATTTTTTTTCGTCTTAGATCAGTTAGTTTATTTCCCCGGGACGCATTTGTGAAGTGTTCTATTATTCGTGTTGCTACACAATTGAGCCCTGTCGAATATTTCATGGGTGCTAGTTTTGAAATATCAGGTTTTTCATTGAGCGGATAGATCCCGTAAACAACTGCTGTGACAGGATAAGATCTTTCGTAGTAGGGTTTATCAATTCCAGTCAAAATTCCCGGTTTTGAATCCTGATTCACGGTGACAGTTTTTTTGCCCCTGAGAATGGGTTCAAATTTATCCCTAATAATCCATTTGTCATCTTCACGGATAACGAATTTGATCCGGAAAAAATGACTTTTTTCCCCAACATTTGAGATTATGACTGCTGATTTTTCATCATTCATGGTAGCGTCAACAACACCATCAATTCGAAATGTTGACCAACAATAAGATGCTCCATCACACTTGAATTCATTAAAACAGTCTCTGATGGGTTTTATCATGAATTTTATTCTTGGGTGTATTAGAAACTATATCAAGATTGAATTGAGCATCCTTCCATGGTGATCTCATGTTTCCGTCTCTTGGACGTTTGTTACGTTTTTTGGGTCTATCGATATTAAATCTAGGATTGATTTTCAATAATCTCTTAAACTCTTTCATGTTTCCGTCTCTTGGACGTTTGTTACGTTTTTTGGGTCTATCGATATTAAATTTAGGATTGATTTTCAATAATCTCTTAAACTCTTTCATGTTTCCGTCTCTTGGACGTTTGTTACGTTTGTTTCCGTCTATTGGACGTTTTTTGGGTCTATCGAGATTAAATCTAGGATTGATTTTTAATAATCTCTTAAACTCCTTCATATTTCCGTCTATTGGACGTTTTTTGGGTCTATCGATATTAAATCTAGGATTGATTTTCAATAATCTCTTGAACTCTCTAACAGCATTGAATTTAGCATTTTTCGAAGTCAATCTCTTGAACTCCTTCATGCTATATATAAAACAAGCATTTAAATGAAAGATTTATGTATAATGAATCACTGCAAATGGCTCATGATGGGAAATGTAACCCCGTGTAACAAATCATGCAGAAAAAATGAATACTGTAGGTATCATATGCAAAGTTTTCGACGTGGAAGTCTTGGTCCGTTACCCTGTATTCGATGTGGGGTTGGGGTCAAAGGAAGATCACAATTGTGTATTGACTGTGGTGGTAAGCGATATAGGGAATTGAAGCGTTATTATGATAAAAGAATAAAAAATGGACAATCCATCAGAAATTATGACCCTGAAAAAGTCCTTGACCCTGACAACATCAAGGATAAAATCATAAGAACCCCGCAAGACTACATCGAAAGATTTTCCAGTGATGTAATTATTGAACCAAACACTGAATTAGACAAACAATAGAATAGTATATATGAACCAGGAATTCAGACAGCATCCAGTGATTACAAATTATGAAGCATCCAGTGATGGTACTGTCAGAAACCGTAGACTAAAGAAATCAGTTGGTGTTGTGAATAATCACGGGTACTTGATGTTTGGCGCTGGAAAGAAAACTTATCTCAATCATCGTTTCGTGTATGAATGTCATTATGGTTTGATCGAGGATGGTCTTGTTATTGATCATATCGATTCTAATCGAAAGAATAATTCTTTATCAAATTTACGAGTTGTTACACATAGTGAAAATAATTCATCTGGAAGGACTGGAAAGTGCTCAAAAAAAGCTAGACCAGTAAAATCTTTTAATACAACAACTAACGAAGAGAAAATATTTCAATCATTATATGAAGCCGGTAAGTATTTCAATATTTGTCGATCTTCAGTACGAAGAGTTGCAGAGGGAATTTATCAATCTGCTATTTCAAAAAAGACGGGGCAAAAAGTTCAATTTAGTTATGTCTAATGCGTCATAATTTCCAATTAGAGATATGTTATTCTTATAGAATAATGAATTCTGAAAACATGAATAGCATCATAGTTGAAATAGCAAAATTGAAAAATCAGGATATCAAACTATCAGATGGGTTAAATCCTGATCAAATTGTGTCTGATTTTCAGGATATAGAATACGGGGTTAACAACAATAAATATATGCTACCCAAGAAGTATGCACTCATCAAAAGAATTCAGAATTCTATTAAAGACTCTCTTTCATTTTCCAGTGACATCAGTGTGTTCGTCCCGTTGTATGCTATCGTAGAGGGAATACGAAAAGAATTAGGTAACGAATACGAATTGAAAAAAGAAGTCAACTCTAAAATTAGAAACCTACGGGCATTAATTCAAGAAAATGAACAATTTTGATTGACCGACCATTGATTGCCCGACCATTATCATTTTTTGATTGTGACCGACCTTCATTTTTTTTAGCCGACCCTCAAGGGAAATGTCAAAAATCGATGGACGATATGTCAGATTGATCAAATAAAGAATGTTGAAAGTGTGGTATTAATTATTTTTATAAGGATTTCCACAGTTTCAACATCAATGGACGAAGGCGTTTTATGATGAAATAACACTTCCATGACCGTGTTAAAAATTATCCGACATGTCAAAATAGAATGGAGCAACTGTCAGTATTATTTATTTTATATACAATTATGACACTTGCTCCATCATTGATAGAAGGTGTCTCACGATGAAATAACGCTTCCATGACTGTGTTAAAAAATCATCCGACATGTAAAAAAAGTGGGAAAAGTGTTTTGCAATTGAAAAATAGTTTGCGATTTCAAATAATGGTCAATGAGGCATTAACAACCCGATTGGCTCGTGAGCGACTAGATGCAATTAAGAAATTTATACCAATTCGTGACTCTGTAAGAAATAAACTCCAACAACGACAGAGTTTACAAACTGATTTTGCTCTGGGGTCTGAAGAATTGTTTAAACCAGTAACCACAGCAACGAAGGGGGTAGAGCGTGCTTTACTGGGAGATGTTCCCGAGACGGGAAAATCTGTTATTGGTGAACTTGAAAAACTAGCAGCGAAAACTGAACAAACTGAAAAAACTGATCCGAAAAAAACGACTGTTTCTCTGTTGAATAAATTTACTGATCATGCTA
Organism: Unio delphinus; assembly: GCA_029339505.1. Classification (NCBI taxonomy): domain Eukaryota; kingdom Metazoa; phylum Mollusca; class Bivalvia; order Unionida; family Unionidae; genus Unio; species Unio delphinus. Next base: position 579,868 of record JAQISU010000162.1, read on the forward strand.
AAATATTAATAAAAAAACCTAGTTTATTGAAATCAAAGGATTATCAAGCCTTTGGTAATTTTGCTGCTCAAAGCTATAATTCAAAAAAAGATTTTTTAAAGGACGAGTATAAAAATGATAGAATATCAAGTAATGATTGGTTCGATTATTTGTATAAACTAAATAAAGGGATTGGTCGTTTGAATAAGGATGAGATAGGATACAAGGAATTTAAAAAGGGAATTAGTAATTATAAAAGAGAACAAATAGAAGAGCGACAACGAGAAATAGAAGAACGGCAAGAACTAAAACGTCAAACACCAACACGTAGACAAACAAGAAGACAAAAAAAAAAACAACTACCACCTGATGATGATGATGATTTAGAAGAACGACGTCAAACACCAACACGGAGACAAAAAAAACAACAACTACCACCTGATGATGATGATGATGATTATTTACAAGAAACGGGTTTAGAAAAACTAGATGAAGCAGCTGGTTATAGCGGAAGTGGACTGCAAAATCCAAGAATTGGAAACACTTGTCCTGATAGTGTTATCAATGATATATCACGATTAGATGTTCTTGTAGGAGGATTCCGAGCTGGAAATAACTCTCCAGAAATAATTAATGAAGCAGCTGATATCTGTAGACGGTTATTTGCCGGCGGTATCATGGATATCAAAACATATCGAGATTTCATCGACGAGTTAGCAAATGGGTATCATAGTGATTAAATAACAATTGAAAACACTATTGTTTTTATAATAATGATCATCCATTACAATCATGATAAACCAACCCCCGTCTATGTAGTTAATTCACGGTTTCCAGTTTATAAGGCATACTATGGAGATGGCCTCGGCAATACCATTTTAGGATTCTTTTCAAGAATGGCCCCAAAAGTGATGCCGTTAGCTAAACAGTTATCAATGAAAGCCATTGATGTTATTCGTGATAAGGGTATTAGTACTGTTGGAGATCTTGCCGGGAAAGCGTTTTCAACTGCGAAGGATAAAATAACATCATTAGTGAGGCGAAAAAAGAAACCGTTACCGTCTACAGAAGAAATGCCTGCAAGTGTTAGTAAAATTATAAATAACGCAGTAGATGAAAAACTAGCGTCGATGGTAAATCAAGGGGACCAAAGCAATATTGCAAACATGATAGCAGGAAGTGGCCTTAAAAAACTACGTCGATGAAATCCTATGGATTTTCACGCTAGCGTTTTTCACGATGAAAATCACGATTTAGACTCTGATAAATAGAATAAAATGTTCAAAAGGTCACCTGATCCAGCATTTGATATGGATGCCCCAGTTGGCAAGAATGATTCTGTACGCGATTTTCAATTTTATTCTTATCACGCAGTACAACCAGATCTCCGATCGCGAATTGAACTTCAAGTTCATGATACCAGTAAATACTTTTTGCCTTGTGAAGCGTTTATTGAAGTAGAAGGAGAACTTGTAACAAATGATGCTGCACATAATGATCCACCATATGACATTAACTCCAATGTCCGAGTTGGTTTTGTCAATAACGGTATCATGGCGTTATTTGAAAGCGCTAGATATCTCATTGATGGAAAAGAAATTGAATCCATTGACCGTGAAGTTGATATGGCCACAACAATCATAGGGTTAGCGAGATATTCTGATGATTATACAAGATCAGCGGGTCCATCTATGATGTTTGCAAAGGATACCTCTGATAACGCTGATCACCTTCAATTCATTAAAGTGTTAACAGCGCAGAATACTGCAGAAGGCAATCAACAAGAAGCAGCTAATCCAGAACGTCGAACTAGACCCGGAGCTGCGTTTGATATTCTCGGAGGCGTTAATGGTAATCTCAATTTAGGATTTGCAACACGCGTAGCAATGTTGCATGGGCAGCGTCGACGATTTTCATGTGCGATTCCACTACATCACATATTTGGATTCTGTAGAAACGTCCGAAAAGTTATTTATGGAGCCAAACACACAATAGCACTCGTGAGAAAGGGTACTGATGATGATGCAATCTGGCGTAATGCTGGGGTTGCTCCCGGTAAAGTTATTTTAACAAAACTATCATTATGGATGCCAGTGTTAACTCCATCAATCACAGAAGAACAGCGACTACTATCATTTATGGACCAAGGAGGAAAGTCGTTGTTCAGTTGGTTATCAGTGACTACGGATATTAAACTGGGTAATGTTGATGGTACATTCACATGGCACCTGGCATCAAAACAAGGGGTTTCAGCTCCACGTCATATATTTATTGCGTTACAGAATGCTGCGCGAGTTGGTAATCAAGAACGAAGTCATATGATATTTGATCAGTTAGGTGTGAATGAAGTCTCGCTGAGAATAAACGGACAGCAGGAACCATCCGAGGATATACAACTTGATTACGGTCAGAATCATATTGCACGTGTCTATCATAACCTGTTGTCATTTATGGCACGTGATCAAAATGTGGATACCGGTTTGCAAATATCACAATTGGATTTTAAAAGCCTTTATCCGATTTATTACTTTTCATTGGAACATCTTGATTTGATGAGACAATCTGTCGTTGATATACACTTTAGAGTCCGTGTAACCCGTCCGATTGGTCCAGCAGCAGTTGCTGGGGTACATCCTATCCTTATCCCGAATTATAGAGCGGTTGCTGTCATTCTCAGTGATAAATCAATGCTACTTGAAGGTGTTGGAGGAAGAATGAGAGTGGTAGATGCCCCAGTAGAAAACATGTAATTGAAAATCCGAAGGATATTTCCATTGAATCGTTTTACGATTTAGAATCAATCTATTATGTATAATGTCATATAGTGTTATTAGTGTTACGTTAACTCCTGGTCAAATCAAAAAATTGCAATCAGAATCGGCTAAAAAATGTGGAACCACAATCACGTTGAAACCTAATCAAATGACTGGTGGTGCAAATAAATTATCGCTGACAACTCGTCAGGTGAAACATTTCAATGATGCTTTCAAGGATAAAAAAGGGGTTCAGATTACTCTCTCTGCGGCTGCTATCAAAAATATGATGAAAACAGGCGGTATATTTCCATTGTTAGCTGCAATACCAGCATTGATTGCAGCAGCAGCCCCAGCGGTGGCTAAAGCAGCAGCGTTAGGAGCCGTTGGTACTGCAGCAGGAATGGCGTTGAAAAAGGCAGCTGGACAAGGATATAAAAAAAAGAGACGATCCGTTCAAGGATTGGGTCTAAGACTACCAGGAACCCCGTATTCGTGGTACAGCGGAAAGGGTCTAAGACTACCAGGAACCCCGTATTCATGGTACAGCGGGAGATCCGTTCACGGATCAGGCCTGAGACTACCAGGAACGGTTTATTAATTCAGAAATCTTCAATTTCCGAACCTATGGTTCCCATGTCCAATTTTGATTTAATGGATGCTGCTAAAAAACTAGCGATTAAACATTTCAGAGGTGTTTTTATGAAAGATCAATTACCACATCAACCAAACAAAACTGAAACAGGTATTATTAATCTCGATAACAGCACCGGACCTGGAACTCACTGGGTTGCATACGCTATTGATCCACGTGGGATTGTCTATTTTGATTCATATGGATTAGCCCCACCAAAAGAGTTTATGCGGTATATAAAAACCCTTCCAATGAAGACTTGGTATTCTACGCTACCAACACAACAAATCAATGACCCACCAATATGCGGCAGTGAAGTATTAAATGTCCTTGACGCTATTTCTAACTCCTTGGGTAACCCAAGGGGAAAACCACCTCATATTGTCGTAAATGACTACACCAGCAATCGCTTTTTAGAGAGAGAAAGAGTTTTACAATAACATGATTGATATTTGGGGGAGATCTTTGAAACCCAAACCCGATGGCACTGCAACCCCTGATTCTATCAAGGATATAACAAAAAAAATTAAAGATGAAATAGCTGAGACGTTGAATTTAGAAAGTGTTGAACCCAATGAAATAGTTGTATTTCAAGATCGCCAGGGTAAATTGAAATCTAGTAATATTTCTCTGGATGATATTTTAGTTAAACAACAAAACGCAATCGAGAACACCGTTGCGTTATTTTCCGATCAGGGTAAATTGAAATATAGTAATATCTCTCTGGATGATATTTTAGTTAAACAACAAAACGGAATCGAGAACACCGTTGCGCTATTTTCCGATCAGGGTAAACTCAAACCGGGTGTACTCGTTTCGACGATTACAGATCGATTAAAAATTCTCAACGATGAGTTAAACAATTCTGTGGTTGTACTAGCAACACTTGAATCTAGAATTGAAGAACACATAAAACAGTTTATATCATTTCGTAGAAATATCATTGATAAATTTATTGGAACCCCGTTAGATAAAATTGAACTAAAACTCCCTGATATTAAAAAATCCATCGATGAGACGAAAACTTTCATCGAAGCCGTCAAAGGTGATTTTTCGAGGATGATAACAGTCATTGAAAAAACAAAAATTCCTCATGAGAAAACCAATAACGTAGTATATACAATCCAACACGGATCATTTGTGTGGATACCTGCAAACAATAAATTAGATATCATTGCAACCGTCAAGGGTATTTATCGATTAACACTGGTGACAACGGTTCAATTTAATATATCATCATCGAGTTCATCCGGGGTCAATAATACGATTTCAACGATCATCGACAAGGGTACAACTGAAAAGTTCACTATAACATCTACTGATACAACTTTGGCTAGAGCTCTGGTATCATGGTATGTGGAATTCGTAGCGGATTAAGTTGAAAATTGCAAAGCAATTTCACTAACGGTTTCAATTGAAAACGCTAGCGTATTTAAAATAAAAAATGATTTCATCATCGCAATATCGCTATGATCAGGTCAGAGAATATCAAACTAGACTCAAAATCCTGTCTGAGGAGTATGCAATGAAAATTAAAAAATATCGCAGGAGAATTACCGCAATTGATGTTACTGTGTATTCAGTGAGTGGTGTAATCACCGGAGCCGGTATTATACTGTCTTCAGTGACAATGATGGCCCCGATAGCTGTTCCAATTTGCATTTCTGCGGCAACAACAATCGCTGGAATTATTTCAATAATCACAAAAAAAATATCCTCATGCAGCCAACAGAAACTACAAGACTACATAATTCAATTTCATGTTGTGTCCACTGCATACTCGCAATTATCCTCATTGATATCGTCATCGCTCGATGATACAATTATATCAGAGAATGAGTTTTCAGCGATGGTAGATATATATGATTCTGCGATGTCAAAATTAGAAGTACAAAAACATGAGTATAATAACAATGACAACACAGATGGAATTACTTCAACAAATAGTGGAGAACACAAACCCAGTACAAACAAGCATGATCTCAATAACCTCAACGAATCCAGAATTCAGTGTGAATTTCCCCTCTCCGGTCCCAGTGAAGGAGATAGCGCTAGCAAAATTACGAGTATACCACAGTTGGCCAAATATTAGGTCAAAATCATTTGGTGGTCAACAACCCAATAATTCACTGGTATTTGCAAATAAGAATAAACCCGACGGTACCCCAGACTGGAATGTTGTTTCCATACCAACCGGATCATATCAAATTGAACAAATCAATGATGAATTCGCGCGTAGAATAAAATCGATTACTGGAGTAGAGTCAAAAATAGCTATAACAGTTCATGTGCCGACACTATCATCTGCCATTGAAATAAGCACAGAAGGATACGTCGTAGATATCTATCAGAGTTCTATTAGAACCGTACTAGGATGGCCTGAATTACCACCCGGTGGAAAAACCGTTAAATTACCAGAACCACAAAAAACTGATTATATCACCGACAGGACAAAATCTGATAATCCAGTAAAGAGTTATAGAAATTATGACAAATTAAATTTTTTCACTGAAAAGATAGATAAGGGAGGGGAGAAATACTACATAACTCGACAGGATAAAATCACTGAAAACTTCACAGCGTTCAATAACGATATTTCGTTGTTGTTAATATCCCTTAAATCCGGCTCTCTCACCCGAGATGAATTTATTAGCGTCATAGAAACATGAAACAGAATCCTCAGTGACATTTATATATTTCATTCACTAATTATACGAGAGGTAGCCCTTGCCAGACACCCTAACACGAAAATAGAATTTACGACAAAATATCATATAAGCGTAGAAAATATTTCCGAATTCAATCTACCAGGATATAATCTCTTAGAACTACAAAAATCTCTCAGTGATGCCATAGATGTCGGTTTTAAAATAATTCATGATACGTGGAAAAAAACAACATCACCGGAAACAACTATCCTGACACACAATAATGACCCAGATGGTGGTGGCAGGCATATTGCTCCGTTCAATGTGAATATTTCAACGGTGATTGCGCTCAATTTAGTGTGTGATGTGATCGAAGGAAGCTATCAAATAAATTTAGAACGATCAAATCAAGCTCAGCAGGGATATATTTTGTATTCATTTGCACCAACAGCTCCTCCAGGGTTTTTAATAATTGAGTCCCCGGTGAATCCAGTCTATATGCGATGTCATAATAATTCATTAACCAGAATTAATTTCAAACTCACTGACCAGTCTAATAATCTGATTGATTTACAAGAGGAGGTTTTACAAATTAGTCTGTTTGTAAAATCGTAGTGATTTTCGTCGTAGTGATTTACATGACCCTCGAACACGATATCGTATCGGACTGGATCAAATATTCGGTTAACCCCAACTGAAAGTTCTAGTGAGTGACAACGACGTTGTAGTCCCTTTTTCCCAAAAAAATCGATGGAGGATTTCATTAATTTCATTGATTTTTTCATATTTTTTTTTTGGACCTAATCCATGAAACGATATCAGATTCACACACACATTTGGGCCCTGATGTCATTGGTTTCATTGTTTTTAAGCGTGATTTCAGTGAAAACTTGTCTAAAAATGTTGTCCGGCTCACCCTCTCTGCTGCTTGATTACATGAATGGGACCAAGCTCCGAAAGGTATATGCCGAACCGATAATGTGTAAGTGTAAACGATTGGAAAATTCAAAGATTCACCTGATACAGTGATTGAACTGAACGTCTGTGAGAGTATATTGCAGCCACGCAATTTTCGCTATTATTCGTAACCAGAAATATATCAACATCAATTTATTTAAAAAAGACTTACCAGTGCAGGCTACATTCACACAAAGGCATTTTCGTTTGTGCAAGTCTGCATAGAAATTAGTGAAATACTTGTACAGGACAACAATCACGATTCTGGGATCTGCAATCGCTGAATCGTCTATACCTTTTTTTGGCCAATTATTGATAATTTTATAAACCAGAGCTGGAAAAGTTGTTAACGACAAAAGTGTGATGCATTTGGTTCAAGTTTCGGTGGAGCTCGATATTCTAATCGTCTCAGTCGATAGACTGAACCTCTTGCCTTCCTTTATTTTTCAACCGATCCAGAGCAAAGAGATTGATGCTTCTCAACGTCTCCCATTCTTTAGCAATCAGTGCAGCGCGCGAAGGCAAAGTTTGATTCATCCATGAACAATCTCTGGACGGTATCACCGGGACGAGTTCGTACGGGTATCACACGTTCACTCTGTGCCTGTCAGTATATTTAAATTTTAAATCCCAGGTCGGTCTCTAACGAACGAGCGAACGAACGAACGAACGACCGATAGATAGATAGATAGACAGATAGATAGATAGATAGATAGATAGATAGATAGATAGATAGACAGATATATAGATAGATAGATAGATAGGTGTTTAGTGCAAGGTGTTGGCCTCACTGAAACATTTTATTCTCATCGTTTACGTCCACGTTTTTCTACACGACCACAAAAACATTTTCCACGTTTGGATTTACTTAGTGAACATCCTCTGACTGGGAAAGATATTTTTCTTCCTCAAAAGAAACTATTTTAGGCCTTTCCATCAAAAGAACCCCATAGATTTTATTGCAAAAATTTTCATGAATGTTTTGTATGTAAGGAGAATATTATCCCAGTACTGTTATCTTTTCTTCACCCATGTTTCTTACGAATTCAACAATCTTAAGAAAATCATTCCAGATAGGTTTATTGCTGGATAGATTCTTAAGCCTATGTCACTGCCGGAATATCGATCCATTCCATTTGCGTTTGATGGCACCGGTCACGTATCCGAGGATAATCTAGGCATATTAACGGAAGACTTTCGAAGATTGTCAAAGATCTCCCGTCGTGCTGGTTCGTAAAAGCTTGAAGTGGTGTGTCCAACTTTATTTGTACAAGAGTGACTGTTGTTGTGCAATATTTCCAAGTGTCTCTCCGATATTTTCTTGCATGTAATCTAACCTATTTCTGATTTGTGCTAATTGTAATAGCACATGCCTGATCGAATATTAAGATCGTCGATTGTAGGAAAGTATTTTATGGTGGACGACGATGCCGTTTCTGACGAAGCAACCTCCTTTAGTACATCATAACACAATTGATGATCTGCGGACAACTCAGTCATGTGCTGACAATACCAAGTCACCTTCGCATGATTAAATTCAACAGTTCGATTTTCCCGGGTCTAGTCGAGCCAATAATCAACGTTCTAACTGTGTTTTGGGAAACATTACACACTGCATATACCGTCTCGGCTTTGCTTGCGTAGAAAAGGCAACATCGGTAAAGACACAGCTTTTCGTTTTGACTGATACTATGTTGAATGTTTGTGGTTGTATAACTCCGTAGTGCCTTCATATTGTGTGTGATTCATACAAACGATGGTCGTGCTGCGACCACTGGAACGAACGTCAAATTTAGAGCAACAAAGTTTACCGTTGTGGGCGGACGCAAAGGCGGGTCTGAAAAAATCTCAGCTGTGAAATCGCTAACGTGCCAACGAAGCTATTTCTGATAACTGTGGAGAAAATATCCTGGTGAAAATCCCAGAGAACTCATAAATTAGGTGGATGCGCATGTTGACCAAATGATCTCTCGTACAAAGCATCAAACGATGTCCGTGCGCGTTAACGTGCCGATATATATTATATATCTCATTTATTCATAACACGAGCACGATCAGTCCTACGCTTGCTTCTACAGTCAAAGAAGGAATCTTTAGATCAAAGGAGGTATGAAGGTCAATATTGCTCTTGGTAGTCGCTTGCTGATATTTGGTAGTGGATGAAGTCCACTCCTTAGAGGAAAATCCGTAATCTAGATTAGAAACATATAGCTTGCGAACGGTCTTTTCACGCTGTTTAGCATCAGCTTCATCGCGTTTACATAATTGTCCTTCCAATACAATCCCTAATTCAATTAATCTATCGAGATGATCTGGGAAATATATTGAACAATCAGATATCTGTTGAGCCTCTCTGATAAATACGCATTACGCATTTAAGAGAAATGGTGATTTAATCGTTTCTTTGACGCTACAATAGCTCCATTGTTAAGACAATATAAGTCTAGTGATATACTGATACAAACAGTTCAGTCAAGTAGTCGCCATGTTATAGATATGGTACTAATTCAGTTTCCCTAGTAAACCTATGCACATATAATATTAAAAGTCAGTAACTTGAAATTTCTGAGCTTATGACTAACTTATATTGATCAGTAATAACACATTCTAGATGAAAGCTTAAATGTATTAAAAATCATACGGTTAACTGATATAATATACGTAAAAAGATAAACGAGTGGGCTGAATTTGTAAAAGATACTGGAACTACTATTAATGAAGTATCTAAGTAAAAAAAGAACACTTTAATTTCAACCAATGGTAAAAACAATAAATAGATACATTTTATACGATTCGAAGTAAAACTTAAGAGGATCTCCATTAAATATCATTAATCACAATGCGCACGCGTAGACTGAAACAGTAACAATATCTCCACAAGATCGAACCGTAGGATTTTACCAAGGAAATATGTTGTTTTTCTTTCAATTCACGAAATCAGTAAAAACGGTCTTGTATTCGTATGGCTATTTAAAAGTTCTGATGATGACCAATATAATCAATCTGTAAAACATAACGGCGAAGTGTACCGTCTAGAATCTCTCCACGAAGAAATTAAATATCTTGCTCAGAAATTGTCAACTGACAATATTGAGGAATTGCAAAATAATTGTTTCATCGTCCCGTCAGTTGCAGTTCACTTTGCAGGAGAGAAAAATTCGTGGTAGCCAACAAGATTTGAATTTCGTGAAGCTGTGCAGCTAAGCTGCTGTGTTTACGGGCTCGGTGCATTGTGGAATATTAAGCATGACCACAGCGATGTTATCTCGATTGACATGGTCGTGTGTTATCCTGGAAGTGTTATTGGCTACAGAGAGTGATCTGAATATTTTAAAAGATTTGGACATCCCACAACATAAATGACCAGAGTATCGAAAAAAGGACCACTACCTGATTTTGATATAACTAGATTCGCTCGTATTTTATCATTTGAGTTTCCTAAGGGGATTCATCCGATCTGTTATGTTTGATTTGGTAGACACATTTTATAAAACTTTGGGTGCCAATAATTTTATTACGATATATACTCAATTGTAAAATATTGATATTGTTGGTTTTAAGTGAGGCAATTACATCATATCTGAAGCGGATCGAACTTTGGCTACCACGACCTGAAGATGATAAACTGCAAAGATCTCGATAGAAGAATAATCGGTAAATTTACTCAAGGTGGTGCATATGATCATAAACGACATTATACATGATTAAATTTAGATGATGCTGAATATGATTTTATATGCAACGTTGAGAGATATATTTATAAGTCGACAAAACGCTTACTTGTCTAACGGAACACGCTTATCTACAATTGTTGGTTATATCGATGATATATCTCCACAATTTACACATATAAGATCATCAATAATCGCTTATGTTTATATAAACTTATTATCGATGATAAATAGATTCCCAGCCATTGCAGTCAGAGTGGCATCGGATTCATTATATATCGAAACACCATTATAAGAATTATTGATTCAATTTACTGCTCATAATGCACCGTGGGGTTCCTGGAGAATAAAACAAGAAATATTATATAATTATTATGAATCCGCAGTTGTTGAAATCAAAGATAGTCAGATAACAGAATTATCGTCTCCGCCATCTGTATCCGATCAAGTATCTAGACATAAGACTGTTTATCTAAATGTACCTGTTGGTTGCGCTCTGATGTTATTGTGTTAACACCCACCCACAGACTTGCGAGATAAATAAAGTCATGTACTTATCACGCGTTCTGTCGATACAAGGGGGATAAAATGGACTCCTGGTCATAAGGAACACTGACAGCAAAATGAGCATACTGAATAGTTTTAGGCGGTGGTATATAAATTCGCCATATCGCCCGTCGTGATAACCAATCGGCAGCAGCACCACGGGTTACATCTGCTGCAGCCACGAGTCTACTAATCTCTGCTCTGCCTCTCCAATATCTTTTTGGGTTATAACAAATCAATTTGATAATATTAATTCTCAGTCCTTCAAACTAGTTTTCCTTTCATCACAGATCTCACCTACCAATTGGCTAATGATTCCTTGAATAATTTGTTTGAATGGCATTTAACGCGTGAATTAATTTTACATCTGCAATATTTCTATCATGCAAGTTTTTACTTTTATTAGCTACATCATGAGTGTGACACACTTTATCAATTTCATTTATCGGATATTCACCTGGTTTTGGTTGATCTTGATTATCAAGTCGAATATCAAGTCTGGTTACAAAACCACAATAATTATATCCTGGAAGGTGTTTTTCTATTGGATATTTAACCCACGGAGTCCCCGGTACTTGAAGTAGCGATATCACCACAAATTTTCCTTGACATGCCAAGGGTAATAAATTTGTATTTTGGCACAAATTAAACTGTACGTGCACGTTTTTCATATTTTGTTATTATTGTTGCTAGCATAATGGTACGTGTATGTGCTCTACATTGAACACAACATAAATCCTTATTATTGTTTTTATTTATATTACATAGATTTCATTGATTTCTCGGCAACACGAAAGCAAGAGCCAATCAAACATCATCCAGCGCTACCAAATTATATAAGAATGATAATAATAGGTCCATCTGGAAGTGGCTATTACTTACAGTTATTACTTAATTTGATACAAAACAAAAGTGAACTTAAAACTTGGGAGGATCTATACTATAAACAAAACTTTTAAAAATGGCAATTTTGGCATAGTATTCAGCTCTTAATACTATAAGATGAATGTGAGTATTGAGAGTCCGTTGATGATCAGAGTTGGTATGTGGTGCTTAAAGATCTTAATGAAAATGCTAAATTATTGGACGACAATGGTGAAGATATCTTTAATTGTATAACTGATAATGATGTAGCATTGTTCGTATACGACCTTGATGGAATTATTAATACTTTAGTTTTTTTTATTGATGTTGTGATACTTGATAAGCAATCAAATCCAGCTAGAATATTGTCTCGCTCTCGTGGTAGACATAAATATAAAGATATAATTTATGTTACTCAGCTATACACACAAATACCAAAAGTAATCATAGATAACTATAATACATTAGTTGTATTTAATGGAGTTGATACGCATTCTGTACGAATTATTCATCAGGCTTGGTGTAGCTGTGACATAGATATAATTAAATTTAAAAACTTCTTTTCGCAAGCAAAGTCAACCTCACACGGATTTATAACAATTAATGTACATGATCTTCGAGCACAATATCGTATGTCTTGATAAAATATTTGGTTGAGAGATCTGTATAACAATGGTCTAAATTACAGCAGCAGAGAGGGCGCGACCTCTAATAAGTGTCATAAGGTAAACATCACGCGCATAATCAAACAAGCAGAAAACTACGATGACAAAAATAATAACAAATTAACTAACTCGATCAGATTTGGTTTTATTGGTTTCATTCTTTTAATTTTATTTTTTAAGAAACCTTAGTTTTACAAATATGACTTTTTAAAAGTTGCTCTGATCTGCTGCTCCATCAGATTTATATTTCAGCTGTGCGGTTTCGGTCAATACTGAACAGGGATTAAAAATTTCATATCAAAAACATGTCTGGATTATTGATGATTATCTTAAAATGCCAAATTTAGCATATCTCACGGTTTCTCACCTTGTCCAGGGTCGAATAAATTTCGTTATCCTGCAACGTTGTCAATTAAATGCTTATGCATGTATAGAACATTGCAAGTATGTCTCTATTCGATATTCCGCTCAAATGATTCATTAATAAAAATTGTGATCGCAATTTTGCATAATAATAATCACAAAACAACATAATTATTGGATGATGTTACTACAATAAAACACATCACATGTGACCATGATTCATCTGCTGATGGCATCCGTACACTGGCTTGTGAGGATATTCATTTCTAATTCATTAGTGGTGCCATACAGTGCATTGCAGTTTGCAATGACAATCAACAAGTTCATCAATGTATCAACATTATGCTGAAATGCCTTGAATGTTATCACAGTAAAGGTGCTGGTTATTTATGCTGTTAGTAGCATACATGATGCTCCTTGTGGGAGCAAGACATTTCGATCCCAAGAAAAAAATAAGTAGGGATTTGCATAATGATATCTAAATTAACGGCCGAATTTTTAAATTGTTTAGCTGAAAAGGGCAAAATGGAGATCACTGGAATTCTTCTTCCTGTTTAACGCAAACTAGCTTTGAAACAACGTTTCTTTTTCGCTTCCGTTTACATTTAAGTAATGATGAATGTATTCCCAGTTCGTTTAGTTATAAGCACAATGTAGTATGACGAGCCATGAAGTGGTCATTTGAAGCAATTAATGAGGGTCCATCTAACGGACAAGTTTCTTTGCATGGATGATTTTAATGTATGAATGAGAAATGCCATTAAATACCTTTCTGTTTCTTACACCGTACATGTATACAAAATCTAGTATATATTTTTTTAACAGTTATTTGCTAAAATGATTGGTAGTATACTTGGCAATAGAACCACAATGTATTATTTAGTTAATTTAGTCATGTATTTTGCTCGTCCGTCTATTCGACGAGGTCCTCTCTAGTCACCCGAAGGTTGGAGGGGACGGTTTTGCTCTCGCGATAATCCGGACAGGGATATGGACTACGATGATTACATACTAATTTTACCGATGACAGAAGAGAAAATCATTAAATGTCTTAAATGCTTTTCAAGATAAAGAAATCCCCTTGGAATAACTATATTTAATGAATATTTCAAAGAACATATCCAATTTACTAATTCCTGACTCATTCTTTTAATTTGATGTTTTATCAATTATAAGATTGGTTATTGAGCATATCATATATCCAGCCAAACCTGTTCGAGTATTATCTTCATAGAGTCTGAGTAAGATGTTAATTGAACTCAAGGATCAAATGTTTTCTCAACCATCACAACATTTTAGCAGAATCATAAGCAAGATTATGTCTGTCCTTTTTCTACGGAGCAAGATGTTAATTCTTACCGTTATATTAGTGTACTAATCCTAATTAATAAGCCTGGTACTAATCCTATTGCAATACAATTTGGTACTAATCACCGTAATACCAATAGTTTTACTAATCAATGTTAAACAATTTAGTAACCACTTTTCCTTCAGAAATGTCTCAAACCAAGAAGTTTCACTGAACTTGTTAATATAATTAAAAAAAATGGATATGTAACATACATATTATGTCGCCTACTGGATGTCCAAGTGCTTTTGCATGTATGAATTTGTGGCTACGTATACATAGATATGTATATATGTATACATGTATGTAAGTTTTATACGTTACAATATATATATATATATATATATATATATATATATATATATATATATATATATATATATATATATATATATGTAGTTAAACACAGCTGTGCGGAAATAAACTCTTACATGAGTGAGTCCATTACCACGTTTAGAGAATCATTAAAGGGAATATGTGTGTGTGTGTGTTTGTGTGTGTGTGTGTGTGTGTGAGAGAGAGAGAGAGAGAGAGAGAGAGAGAGAATGTATATCAGCAAACACTCACTCACACACACACACACAAACACACACACACATATATCTATATAAGATGTATTGTTACATCTTCTTAAGAATTAATGGAAGACATTAAATGAAAAAAGACCTTTTATTCCGTTTATTTCGTAAAATATCTTTACAAACTAATGCTACTCGGTGTTATCTTATGGTGTAGTATTCCAAGCTGGTATTATAGCACCTGACTGAGATCAATGTGCCTCTTAAGAACTAACTGAAAGAAAAAAAATTTGATAAACAAAATCAATATGATAAGGCTCGCGCATCAGCTGTGATATTCTATATAAGTTCCCATTTTTGTTGAATTACTCAAGTTACTTTCATGCTCGTACAAATAATCAAATATATTGAATAAGAAAAGTAAGAAACTTAGGTCGCACTTACTCTATGTACTAGTCTAAATAGTTCACACCTATATTTATAACACAAAGCATGTTTTAACATTTTTTAAAAAAAAAGAAACTATAAATGAAATTTACATTTACACTATACTCGATAGATCAAGTTTTCAAACATTTTTCCTTAGATTAAAATTAATTTTCTGCATTGCATAACTACTGTCATCGAGAACAGCTATTGAATTAGGTTTGATTCCATATAATTAGTAACCAAGTATTTTGTATTTGCCTAGACACTGTTCTACCGGCCTCTGAAATTTCCACTCATTAAAACTTAACATTTTTAATTGAGTCATTTTCAGTTGCAAGTTAAATAAATTATGTGAATATTTCAAAACATGACATGCTGGGAATGATTAGATCCATTCCACAAAGTGTAACTCGTGATGTGGGTAAAGTTGTGAAAAGAAAGCAAAAGAACAATAGAAAATAGAATATCTTAACATAAAAAATAAAGCTTAAACCATCATATCTAATATATGTTTCTGCCATTAAGAAACAAACAAAAAACTATTAATCATCACAGCACTGTACCAAGGATTAATTATAACGATGTAAACTGACCAAGTCATGCATTTGTCAGTAAACAAAAACAGATTAGAAAACAAAACGAGTATAAGAACTTGATTCACGTTTGTTATTAGCGGAAACTTTCATGTGCCCGTGATTTCTTTTATAGACGCAATTCTGACGTCAAACACATACATTTCAATCAGATTGTTATGAGTTACTATCCTTAAGAATTCATAACTCGTAAAACATTAACATAAAATATAGTACAATATTATAATTATTTGTATAATTCCATTTAAAAATGTTAAAATCTTAGACATTTTGGGTTGTTTTCCCTTCATATTTCAAGATCGGAATGGTTAAATAAATGTACGTACCTTATTGTAACAATTTGTGACTGTATTAGAAATACGGGAAGAATAAGATTCGGGTACCCGTCACTTTTTATCACTACTTTATTAGATGGTTCTTTGACAAAAGGGTTATAACTTAATCAAATTTAACCGAATAATTTGCAAATGTTATCATGAAACTACATAACATGATTAACAACTTAACATAGATTTGTTGGTTATATTAAAAGCTGTCAACGTGTACTGGACTAGTCAGTGAAAGCCAGTCGAAGGAACGAATGGGCAGATGGAAACGGAAGTAACTCATTATGTCTATTGCTAATGATTTAAGGTCTGTACTTCAATATCAGAAAGAATACCGAATTCTGCAGGGTGCAAGAATGTCACTAACCTACACAGGTTGAATGCTTTATGTCGCTTCGAATCGTCTGTAAGGCATTAAAACTACCGACGGTAAAGACGTGAGCACTGTCTGAAGCAATTCCTGAATAATAAGATCGAGAACAATGGCAAAGTGACTCGTTTGAGAGAATTTGCAGATGACATACTAATCATTGTCAGGTTTCATATTCACGTTTTCGCTTGTGTACACTGTGAAATTTTGCTAATGAAATAAGATTGTTTTTAAATAATAGCACCGAATTAAAGATATATTTTTAATTTAACTATCTACTGAAAGCTGGCTAGTAGTGCTTTGTGTACACCTTTACTCAAATACGGTATTGATACTCGTAAAATATGTAATGCAAATCTGATTCATCACTTCACAAATAACAAAAAAAAAACATGAATCAAATTATTCTTAAATTCATAGTTATGACTTTTTAGAGATGAAAATGACTTACAAGTATTACTGACAGCCATTTTAGACAGCTTGATATTCAGCCGAAAGAAATAGTTTGCACTAACTGTGTAAACTAAAGGTTAAACATCAGACCTATCGAGACAATCTCGCTTTTAAATTCCATGTCGTACATCATTTGCTCAGCTTCGTAACAAAGCATAACTCTACCACTCAATCATTCAACATGAACAACTACCACACTTTTATACAGAAACCCTTGCGAGTGGAAAGCTGGGACGATAGTGCAAAGCTTATACATCATCTTTACATTTTCTTTTCTTGCCAATTGAGGACACACTGCATCCACTCACCGTTTATTTCGTTCTTGTTGATTTGACTTCCGACTCCGATGGATATGATATGTATCCCCTGAGTTTTCAGATGTTGTGCAGCCGTCAGTGTGTTGTTGGTATTGTCGGAACCGCCATCTGTCAGTACAATAAGGAAATTGGGAGCATCGTCACGTGCTCCATGATTAGCCGCAAAGCTGGTTCGGCCCACGAAATCCAGAGCTTGATCGGTGTAAGTACCTCCCTGCATGTAGGAAACTCTCTGGATCTGACTCAGAAGTTGAACTTTGTTTGCATACGAATTAAGGTAAAATTCGTTTCGGGGGTAGTTTGAAAAGGTCACCATGCTTACTTGGACTTGGTCCTTTCCGATGCTAAAGTCGTTTACGACCCTGGACACAAAGTCCAGCTGCTTTTGAAAATTCGAAGCACCCTCACTGGAAGAAGCGTCCAATAGGAAGACAATGTCTGCCTTTTGGGTTGAACTGCATACTGCAACGCACAAAACGTTCTACACGTATTATATTGGAAAAAAACAACCTTTATATATCAACAAATCAAGGTCTGTATCTAAATATATGGAACGCACATTTTTTGTCTCAAAACCATCCTTTGAGATGTGATGATGGGTAAGGCAGCTAAACGGTTAGAGATCTGTTTGGAGCAATCATCAGATCATTTATAAACTGGGCAAGACTAGAGCTTCACATTTTATGACTACAGGTAGGTGTAAATATGAGATTCGTAACATGTAAATGCATTTTAGCTGCTTGCACATCACATACGGAGAGAGAGAGAGAGATAGAGAGACAGAGAGAGAGAGAGAGAGAGACAGACAGAGAGAGAGACAGAGAGACGGAGGGAGGGAGGGAGACACAGTAAACAGACATATATACAGGCAGGCAGAGTATTACCATTGTATTTATCGACACATTTGTATCATCTCCATGTTCGTTATCACAACAAAACTCAAAATCACCGATCACTACTAACTACCGTTGCTAGTTTGTCAGTTTCTAAGTAAAACTCTCCTAACTCTTCAGACTTCACATAACATTTTAGCTGTTGAAATTTTAAACATTTCAATACTGTATTCTGATACTAAGCCCTAAACAACCTTAAAGGAGAACGATATTAGGACTAAATGTTAAAATGTTGGAATTGGTCCTTCCCGATGCTAAAATCGTTTTTGACCATGGATAAAAAGTTCAGCATCTGTTGGAAATTATTAAACTATAAACCTCACGTCGCCTATATTGTAAAGAGGGTGCCCCTGGGTCATCTAACTTCCTTGTTCATAGCCTCATCTGAATGTGTAGTCTTCATTGAAAAACTCAGCATACCCTCTGCACCACTGTCTTTAATTTAACGTCTCTTCTATCGGGCAATTCACTATCCAATTTTGCGTATTATACTTACACCGACAACCTTGCTGGATGTATATGGATGTGTCGGAGTTTAAACAAATAATTAAAAACTCTTGACAGATTGACATTATTCAGTTGTGTCAATTTCCTAAAGTAAATTTAATGTTAGTCTTAGGTGTAATTTGAAGAAAAAAAATTAAACTTCTTCACAGAAATCTGTTAACATACTGTGTTGTTAAACGTTACATTGGCATGTAGTACTTCCGTTGTCAAACTGTTTAATTCGGAGGCAAGTTGTTTGCAAGTTGTTAAGCTCTTATCATGTGGTGCTTAATATTTCATGCATATAGTCCAATATTCCATAACGACTCAATAAGAGTGATTGGTTTTAAAAATGCACCAAAATGTTTGAATTATGACTTATATTACTGACGTTGTTCTTTTTAAAGTAGTAATAAATCACAGCATAATATGTGTCTTACAAAATCCATCTGTTTTCTAGTATTGCCTCACATTATGGTTTACTACAAAGCTTGTCTAGTCCATCTTAGTGGAAAAGCAAGATATAACAGTCACGTTTCCTATAGTGGCTGCTGCGATAATATTTTTGTTAACGTTTATCTTGATATTTTTATATACCTGCTTATGTTTTTAACAACATGATGATTCAGTTGATACTGTTATAATTATAACGAAAGACTATTAATTCTAGGGACCATTTAAACGCTTCTTTAAATGTCTGGAAGATATGTGTCTGGTTTTTGTTCAAAGGTGTACACGATTTGATCAATTCATTTTGCATAAGGAACGAATAAGCATGATGCAAATACATTTCATGATGCGACACTGTCACTTTCTCTATTGACCTAGAGGGCTAAAGTTAAGTCTTATAAGGTCAGCGTAATGATTTCGGTTAACATCATTAATAAGCCAATGCGTCATACACCCCGTCATGAAATCTGTTAATACGTAAGTGAAACATTACGGTGTTAAGACAATAATTTCAGCGACACACTCCCATGCCCTTTACCTTGGGGTTAAGGTCACCGTTTTAGAAAATATGCATTAAAGTTTGGGATAAACCTTTTCATTTGATTATGTTTCCAAAATCTCTCGATGGAATCTGTTTATACAAGGGACGTCTCACTATGGGGCAAACACATCTCATTCTTCAACTCACGTGCTTACTCGCTAACTTTGGGTCAATGTTACGTTGTCTTGAGCAATGCAATACCTTGCCTTCTTGTTAGATATAGAGCTCTTCGAATCTTTCAGAAGGCGTCATTACATTTAGTTGTCTGAGTGTGGTGGCAATATCTAAAGGCAATCATTAATTGTATGTCGAAGATGATTGGAGGCGCT